>CM050405.1:600000-1052779 GCA_027580255.1 Therioaphis trifolii | reverse complement strand
ACATTTTTTACTAAACGTTTTCATTTGGCCGATGTAGTTTAAATAATGAAGTCGTAATTTATTCGAGTATAATTCATTAAACTGTTCGCGAACAATACATAGGTTACCTAATAAAAGGTTCAACTTTCAATTTAAAATCGATGAATTTGTTATTCGTAGATTATAAAACAGTCATGGTAATTACTGGAATTTAGTCAACTAATTTAGATTTATTTTCGTATAGCTATTAGTGTAAGTTGGGATTCGAAAGTAAAATACGCATTAAAAAAAATATAAATAATTGTATTTAAAGGGTCATTGTTTAGTCAGAGAATATTAGAATTTTCGAAATTGGTTTTTGCGTTAAGTAGGTACCATCCGTTCGAGAGTATTTAAAAAATATTTAATTACTTAGTTATTAGTTTAAATATCTTAAACAACCCATGTTCATGTATCATATTATACATTTCTTGTAAGATCTGCACAAATATTGGTTAACATTTGGACCACTTGATAAACTTCTTGCTCGTGGTAAACTATGTAATCTGGATTTTTTGTTTAACAGTCTACTAGAAATATATTCTGTTATTTTTAAATTATAATTTATTTTTATATATCTACTTGAGCTACGCTTTAACTACATTCAAAAAAAAAAAAAAAAAATATATATATATATATATATATATATATATATATATATATATAATTATATATATACTATATAGTTTGAGAGTTATACTTAGCTATGATTCATGATAGTGAATATTATAAGTACATAAAAAATATCACCAACTTTGATGCTAATATAATGATATTATGTTTACGACTATGTAGTATCGATAATAGTATTTTCAATTATTATTGTACAGTTTAACTATATGAAGTAGAGATACATGATAATAATTAAATTCAATTTATGATACTTATTATGTTGAATAATTTGTGTATTTTAATTGAATAGCTTAATTGATTAATAACAAGTGGCTTGATATGAATTTGATTCATAATAATAACAATATTTTTTTTTCGAAATATTATTGAGATAAAATGATTCAGTACTGAGTTTATCTTTCTCTTTTGCTATTGAAACTTAAAGTGTATTTGTACGTCTTAAAATGACATTTAACCAAGTGTATTTTGTCGTTTTGATAATTCATTGTTAACTATCTTTTACTAGTTAAAAAGAAACGGTGAAAGCTCAATCATCAAATAAATTTTACAATATACATCGGTACTCAAAATTAAGTCAATATTATTGGTAATCATTATCTTAGCTTATGTTTTAATTAATTACAAGAAATAAATGATTTTTAGTTATACTTGTGTAGTAAAAAAAGTAAAAGTATTTCAATTACAGCTAATGCAGTATTGTGAAGAAAAATGCTCGGTTAATAATGTAATGTTGCTGTTACGTGATATTGACTGTCAAATTTTAAAAATCAAGCTGCTGTATTTTTTCTCTACTTGTCTACTTGTCTAGAAACCATTTTCTTTTTGAAAATATTTTCAGGAAATGTGATTATCGAATTAATCAAATCATTAAGATAAATATTTTATAAAAAATTTAAGAATGTTTTATTTTTAAGTGCTGAAAGTAACCCTCGGTCGTTTTTTGATGTATTGACTTTTAAGATCATCGTAACCTGCAACTTAGCCGACTAGAACAAGATGAAATACACACTTAGACGTTATAGTAATAATAAGGTTTCACTGTTTCAATTCTTTATTCTTTGAAGTATATTTTAATGATATCTTTTAAAAATGTGTACATAAATAAGTTTTTTTCACTCTCTTCGAAACTTACGCAGACGACACAGCCATACTCACCTCAAATGCTGACCCTGCCATTGCCAGTCAACAAATCCAAACCCATCTAAACACCCTAATGTCTTTGTTCAATAAATGGGAGATTAAAATCAACGAAACCAAATCATCACATATTACCTTTTCTCTAAGACCACAAGACTGCCCGCCGATCACTTTGAATAACTCTACTATTCGCATTGCGGCCCAAGTAAAATATCTCGCTCTAATACTCCGGCAAAAAACTTACTTGGGGTCCTCATCTCAAGGATAAACAGAAAAAAGTTTAACAGACAGACTTCACCTACTCAGGCCCTTACTAAGATCTAACATCTACATTAAAAACAAAATTCTGATATACAATTGTTATCATCCCATCCACGGGGGTATTTATGGCATCATTTACTCTTGGGCCCAGCCAAAAAAGTCTAATACTCAAACGATTCCAAGTTTTTCAATCAATAAGTTCTCCGTATGATACGCGAAAGCTCCCTGGGTAAGTAACGAACAAATGTACTCCACGATGACATTCAAATGAAAAATTACCCACGACACAGCCACCAATTTCTACAAAAGATTTCATGGAAACTCCTTTTGAATCACAACACCTCATCACTCAATTGGTCTCAAAAACACTTCCAGACAACTCCACAAGACTTTTCAAAACGCAACTGATGCACAGATCTTCTTAACCAATAAAATAACTTTATATTACTCATAAAAAATTTTAATTCATTGTAAAAGGTGACTCAACCTGCGAGCCTTCTTACACGTTACTCAAAGCCATTTTCATATTACGCTATTATACCAATCATATTTACTAATGTATATAATGTTACAGATTGTAAATTTTAAATAAACGCAAAAAAAAAAAAAAAACAAAAAAAAACAAAAAAAAAAAAAGTTTGATATAGTTGGAAATATTGCATTTTTATTTCTTATAATTGTAAACAAATTATTTAAGTAGAAAATTATAGTCTGTGAAGTAATTCAATCTACCATACCATTTTATTAGTACTAAAGTAGAAAATCGTAATTTGACAACATCTGTATATTTCATATTTTCAATGTATTGGGTCTTCTAAGTACAAGTTTTACATGACATATCGTCGTTCAATTCAATAAGTCCTTACATACTCAATGGAAGTAGTGTGTTTATCATTTAAAATCTCTGATATATTCAATGTACTATTTGTGGTAAACCACGATGTGGTATTGATTTCCATATAAACCATATATTTATTAATATACTACGGTTTTTGGACAATTTGATTATATTTTTTACGCTGGAATATTGTTTGATATAGCAGAATTAGTAGATATAGAAAATTAATGTTGGAATAAAAATAAAAACAACCTTACAAAAACTGGTAACTGCAGATATCTGAAAAAAGAAACATGCAAAAAATGATTATTTGGACTTATATTTTTTCCAAACGACCCGGTCAGGTCGTTAATTTAATAAATTCCATTAATGCGCTATTTAGTAGAACTTTCATTGGCCAACGGAGAATGTTTGATATCATTTTATTTGAAATCATAAAATCGCGCATTAAATCATAATTAAGAAGAAGAAGATATAAAATGTGTTTTTCTAGTTAAACTGAATTTAGACTTAAACTCAAACGCAACAGCGTATTATTTTATTTTTTTCCATTGGCTTACAATCCATCATGCAATTCATACCTGTTACTACTAACCTTGCATCTAATAGGATTCATTCGCCTTATTATTACATCAAATATTCAATTTGATCACGTGACGTTTTTTTTTTTTTTTTTTGTAAATGTATTACCTTATATCATTGTTATTATTTCACAGTGATTCGTATTGTATCGAAGTGAGACATGGGCCTCAAACACGTCTATGGCGGTTAAACGAAGTGAAGATTCATATTGGGACACGAAACTGACGTGAAAACGTTAACTATGCACTTAGGACGAATGATGTAGTTGCCGTTTGGTTCGTGATAATACGACACTAGGTACCTGTGTAGTAAACGCTATAACGAACTATACGTGACGCATTGTGTTTATAGCAACATCATAATGATAATAAAAATTTAAGTACAAAGTTTTCGTTAAAGTTTTACGTTAACTGAGTTTATCTTTGTGAAAATTATAAGCGTTATTATAATTAATGTTTTTTTTCTCTTCTGCTTGTTATCGTCCCGCCACGGGTCGTGAAAAACGTGTATTGTGCCGTCAAACTTTTAATCGTAACGACGGCGTAAATCGTAAATCACTACGCATATTTCTTGCGATCGCATACACACAGTTTTAATCTGTCTGTAATAGGAAAAGTTGACGCGAAATTGTCGATTTCGCGTTTTGTGATTTCCGGTCAGTACGCACGGCGGCGCGCAGACTGTACAGTAATCGCTGACGACGGAGGGCGTGTGCCAAGTCGTTTAATCGTTTCACCGTCGTGTCGATGGAACGTCGTGAAATCCGTTTTCCAAAAGGAAATCAAACGAAACAAAGACCGCACGAGGTCACGTACATTTGCCGGAGTCACGTCGCGTTACCGTGAATATTGTCGCCCAGCAAAAACGTTTTTCCCGCCGCAGCGAACAGATTCGCGCGCCACGGACCCGTGACATATTTTAGTGCAGGGTCGGGAAAACAAATACAGAAAATTATTGAATAAAAATAACGTTGGTATTTAATGTGGTCGTCGAGGGATTGTCAACAGATAGCCGGCTAACGAAATCACACGTTCAGCGCGACCGTCGTCGCGTTTGCGAAACTGCTTGATGTATATTAGGTGTCTCACGGAGATTTACACAGTGCGATTTAATCCCGGATAGTGCACGAATTAGAATTTCGTTCACGTACTATTTTTACGTCAACAGAACTACGTTTTTATGAAAAAAATAATTTTTATTGTATTTTTAGTACCTAAGTGAGTTTTAAGTTTTTAGTTTTCTTAAATTAAAACCGTTATTTATGCCGTGATATCATGAAATACGATATTTTTTCTGGACGTTTATATTACTAGTCAAATCGTTTAAGATCTAAGAATACAAAAGTTAAGAGTAACAGAGTAGTGGTGGTATATTTCCGTGGGAAGCCTCCGGATTTCTTCGTTTTATTCGGTACTCATAACTAGTGGTTTTCAACCTGGGGGTCGCGAACGATATGTTTGTGGGTTGCCAAAAATAATAGAGGAAATGAATTTCCATATTATTTAAAAATAAAATAAAGTTAATTATTTATTTTGTTCTATATCAATAATATACGTTTTAAAATAATGTTGTATCATAATCAATTACATTTTTAGGTATATATTAATCAAAATTGTATACCATGTAAATATTTTATCAGTAATTAAATCAAATTTTGATAAATAAACAAAATTTTTTTTTTTTTTTTTGAAGGGATCGCATTATAAAAAAATTAAAAATTAAAAAATTAGGGGTCGCGATCCGAAAATGGTCGGAAACCATTTCTCCAAACTTTAAATGATTATATATTCTAAACTATTGACCAATTAGATAAAAATCGAAATACAAAATGTACAAACAAAACATTGTATTTCGTAATATTTTTTAATGAACAGTGGTTTCTATTCAAGAAAACTAAAAATCTTGGAAAAATGACGTGGAATAAAACTAGTAAAACACATTTTTAAATTTTTTCTTTATTAAAAATATATATTTTCTATTAGCTTTTTAAATTGTACGTTAAAGCCATTCAAGCGTACGCTCATTATCCAATGGGGGCTAAAATGTATTGTGTACATATCCGTGGGATACCGTCTAGGTGTATCGTCCGCGTGGATCGGGCGAGAGTGCAGCCCTTTTGGGGGTGGAAAAGCGCTATGCGTCAAGCTTTCACCCGTGTTAACGTTCGACGGACGGGGGGGGTCTAGACGGCCGGCCAGACGGGGAAATGAAATAAAGGCTGACCGTGTCGTATCGCCGCCTCGTCGAGCGCAACGAACGTCGTCGGCACATGTCCCGAATAACGGGGGGGGGGGGGGCGCTATATTTTACGGGTCGGGTGTGTTTTGCGACCGATCGAAAGAAATCTCATTACGTCCGCGGTCTTTCCGGAACGACTAGCGGAAAAACCGCGTACGCCTGACTCACGCGGGCTGCTGTTCACGGGCGGATTCGGATCCGAGAGCGATCGATCCGACGAAGACACGACGCGAAGCCGCTGGTCCGACCGGACGCCGCGGCGTTGCGGGGACGACCGGCGACGGTCAGAAGTCGCCTTGACGCGGGAGCCGCTGTTTCGCGCGGTACCCCGCGGCAACGCTCTAAGGCGGAGATCGGTGTTACGCCGACGGAGAAGTCGTCCGTTCGGAAACGGATGTAATGAACACCGTTCCGGCATTTTTAACTTTTCGTTATTACTGGACGACTGTTATGCTCTATTTTTCATTTACATGGTTTCAAATATTTTTAATATTTTTCAATGGCGAAGGCTTTTTAAAATGTAACGCATATTATGAAAAACAACATATTTCTATTTATTCATTTATTACTTTGGAAAAATCTATTACAATTTTTTATTAATGGTTTAAAGTATGCAAGCTTTGAATGTTTTGAACAGTGGATTGAAATGACGATAAGTTCTTTCTATTTTGAGTTTGAACTATAAACTTTTTATCATTTTACGTCCTAGATGAGCTGAAATACTTAATACGTATTATATTATGGTAAACGCGTGCCAATGTGGCTAGGCGCAGATAGCGACGAAATACGTTTTGAATTTTCTCTGCCACAGTAAAACCATACTGTGTAAAAAATAAAACAAAAACAAAGCTGTTTATGGGCATCACACCATAATCCACCAACGTCTTATCGTTCGGCTGACAACCACTTACGAAATTAGAAAGTATACATTTGACGGATGAACAAACTGCCGCGCTGTGTGTCTGCAGTAATTAATGTCTAAAAAGCATTACGGTGAATTAAAATCCCTTACCCCTTGCACTTTGCGCGTGACCGATATCTTATGCCACTGGTTGTCGTCGAATCGTATTCTGTTTGGCTTGATAAACATGTCCAACGAGCCCGTGCCCACTCTCATCGTCACGGTTATGCCGCCGGTGACGATGCCCACATTTAAATAATTGCTCGAACCGTCTCCTGAAACATTCAAATCATGTTCGTCTGATGCGCTGTCAAAAACAAGTCCGAAAGACGTGTTTTGATACAAAATACAATTTTATACACGTGTTTCGACGAATGTGACGCGTCACGTCAACGGGAAATGAAACCAACCGTCGTCGACAATTTTTACACCGAACCGTGAAACCAGTATATACCAGTAACACGAGAACGGATAGTGAGATAAATTTAAATTGCGTTACAGTGTGACGAAAAGTATCAAAATTATCGTGAAAATTCAATTTTGTAAGACGAGTTAAAAAATTTAGTTTGAATTCTCTTACACAAAATATTTAATAATAATTACTGTATTTGTATGATATATTTGGACATTGAAAATCAGATAAAACGTCCAACAAAGTTGATGAATCTAATCTAATTTACCGTTCAACTGTCAATAAAATATTCACCACGAATTTTCATAATAACACATCATTATCGTACTATTTGGTTAATAAATTAATATCAATGTAAATTTAGTGTGACTTAACGTTTGAAAAACTTTTTTTTATTATTGTAATTTCAAGTGTTCAAGCTTGGTTTTTTAATTTTCAATTTTGTCTAATTATCAAACATGTTTATTCATATTGTTACCGACTTTGACACCATGAAGTGTTTAAAAGATTTTTAGAATGTCCATTGATTTTTTTTTACAATGCAAATTAATTTTTGTCTTGTGATATCGGTTAATATGCATTAATTTTTTTCATTTAATCATACTCGGTGTATTGATTTATGAGAAATAAAACACTTTACAAACTTAATGGTATTAACTTAAGTAGATTTTTACTGATTTTATTCATCTATGAAATATTCTAATATTAAGTACCTAAGTACTTCCGTTATACTAATAAAATACTTATATTCCAATTTTGTAGGTTCAATTTAGATAATTATTTACTGAAACATACATACTGTTTGAAACATTATTTTTCAATTGAAAAGATTAAAACATTTATACAAAATATTATCATGATATAACAATGTATCATTTCTTGATAAAACCTAGTTAAACAGTAATTTTTAATAACACATTTTAATCAATAAATATTTTATGCACGATTGGAAATTGATAAAAATAGTTATAATGATCTATTATGACTCCAACATACATAATAGTATAGTTGAAGTACTTCAAGCCAAATCAATTTAAATGTTAAATTGGTTTTATTTTCTTGACAATGATAAAGGTTTTTTTGATAATTTAATTTCAAAAAAATGTTAAATTCAGTATATAAAGTAGGTAATTTTAATGTCGAAAACTATATTCCACCTAATATATTATTTGATGGAAACTTTGTTTTGGGTTGGTTAATTCGAGCCGTTGGGTAGAACTAAAAGTAATTAATCATTCAATTTTAATAATTATCTCGAACAGAGCAATGTTTGAAGAGTTTTCTTGCAAATTGAACCAATGTTTATTATCTTCGTAAAATAGTGGGAATTTGAAATGTTGTCGTATAGTAAATAATTAAATATAATGTTCTTATAAAATGCATAAATAACGCTAATATCAATAAGTTCTTCCCAGTATAAAAAAACTGATAGTGTAGTATAAAATTTAGTTTTTTTTTACAAAAGTAATTTATCATGCTGGTAACTATTTAGGTTAACTTTTGATCACTTTAAAAACGTTTCTATTCTCATTGTTATTTTGATCTATTGTTTGGAAAAATGTTTTCTGTTAAAATATATATTACATAAAACAGTGATTTGATAATTTTGTCTGCGAATTCCACTTATATACATTTTTGCTTAAATTATCAAAAAATATGAATTTTTTTACGTATTAACAATGAGTGAATGAGCTAAAAAATGTCAAATAAAAGTTTTTATTTATTAATCTTTTTAAATATTTTGATGAACCTAGTTCAGAAGATTTCATATTGATTAATTGAATGTGCATAATCGCAAGAAAGATTTAAATTCATTATTAAAATTGGGGATGAAAAGAAATAGTTAAGTATTCATATTATAGTTGTGAAAATTTATTATATGTTTTAAAGTATATAATTATATACGTAATTTGTTTATGACAAATTTTATGAGACTTCATGTTTCTACATTTTTTTAAATTGTTTGTTCACATTAAAATTATAAGGTTCTAATAATATACGTTTAATAAGAATGAAAAACGTTTTTGCACATTTAAATAAATTTAAAATAATTTAATAGCGTGAATATTGTTTTAAAATAAAATACAAATTTATTTTTGCATTATTATATTTTAATGAATTCATTATTGAAAAATTAAAACATTTATTTGCGAATTTCGAGATTTGAAAAGAACTTATGTTCCTTTAAAGTATGCTTCAAAACTTACCCATGTGGTAAAGCAGTCCAGCAGGTTGTTTGGTTTTGAAATGTAGTACAAATGAATCACCTTCAGTATTGCCATTAAATGCGTATTTTAAAAATTCTTCGCCAGTAAACGAAGCTTCTGCCATAATCTTGTCTGTAAAAAATAAAAACAAAATAAATTATACAATAAAAAAAATAGATTGATTTTTTTGATGAAATAATTTAATAATATGCAATTTTATGTTACTACAGAGGTCTATCTTCCTCTAATTGTCCAGCTGCGTTCAAACTGTCATTGAAACACATCGTAAATTATTCGATAACGATATAGGTTACTTTAGAATTATTAATGAATTTATTACATAATCGTTCGATTTTATTTTGTCAATAATATATTTGTAAGTTGTATTTTTGCGCAAACCACGATTACCCATTTAAATTTTGTTTTAAACATGAAAATTAAAGAACGAAAAACTATTAAGTCAATTTTACAATATCTTATGATTTTACACAGCTTTTAAGAATATTTATTTAAATTTAATAGAAAAGAAAATATATAATTCATAAATGGTCATATGTTTATCGACTCTGCGAGACCTCTAACACCGACTCCTGGATCCCTAAGAGATCGAAGGACTACATTTAAAAACCACAAAGTTGACTGAGATTAATCATGAACATTTTGGAAATACGTATCATGCCTAATATTTTTAGTCTTATTATAGACTGAGGTTCGTAAGTGATATTTTCATTTGAAAATGTAGTGTTTAATTTTTTAGTTGGTTATTTAGTATTTTGAGCATAAATGTATTTTAAGTATATCAAATAATGAAATACTCATCTAAAGTACGATGTATATTCCTATATTACATATCTTTTGTCTAGTTGACAGAAATGTTTTCGAGACATGTGAAACATTTTTATTTTGCCTATCTCAAGAAACAATATCCTAGCGAGCTATTATAGGTAAACATTATGGATCTTGTGTGTTTGACATAAAACAGAATACTCGGTAAGAAGAGATGTACTGGATAAAGAATGAAAACATTATTGTTTTTGAAATATGTTACTAATAAATATAAATGTATAACTGTAGTAGTATGTTGTTGAATACTTAAATATATATGTATAATATGAATATTGTTTTTGTATCATATCTATCATGTCGAATGGAATGAATATTGAATATCTCAAATATTCAAATTTATAGTTTAAAAAAGCCGGTTTTATTTTAATTTAAATGTCTACATTCTGAATGTTCATATCGGAGTCGGTAAATTGCGTCCCTATAAGTACGGTCATGGTCATATACTATGTGAATTGCGGCCCGCGTACTTTTAAAAAATACGTAAATTACGGCCCGAGTATTTTTAAAACATACGTAAATTGCGTCCCAGGAACTTACGAAAAAAAATGAATTTTGCTTCCTTTCAGTCTCCTATTGACACAACCAGACACAGAACAAGAAACCACCATGATGTTGAATTACTTGAATTGCACTTTATAGTTTATAGTTTATAAATTATAATCGAAAAATTGTGTTTCAGTCCGAATCCATATAAAAAGATAACTGATATATAAAACAAAATTTTTATATTACATCTTTGGTTTCAATCACAGAAAAATTATATTTCATGGAATAATGTAAAATGCCATGGATCAATCATATTTTGCCCTGTTCGCATACGGATTCTAGACTTCAATTTTATTCGTTGAGTAGGCTATCTAGTTGTTTTATATATCTGTGGTTGCTCTACAGTTTACAGTATTTTTTTCAATCTAATAAAAATGGACGTTATGAAAAGTGAAATGAATAAAACGTTGAAAATAGTTGATTGTTTCAAATTTCGTTTTCATAAATTTCTAAACAATGGTATTCAACGTTGGTGTTGCAAAGTTAAAACGTGTAAGTTTTTTTTGAAATTTTATGATAATAATATTTGTATAGATCAGGGATTCTCAACCTTTTTTACCTAACGGCGCACTAGATCATTTAAAAAAATTTCACGGCACACAAATAAATAATAATGAATATACATAATGTCATATTGATATAATATAATAAATTGTTTTTATTTAATATTTTAACTATACAAATTTAATGTGATATTTGAGATTGGTATTTTTTACATAATTCTTCTATTCTGGGTGAAACAGTTGAAACAGCAAGACACAAATCAGGTTCAACATTTTTCAAACGATTTCTACTACTTGTTTTTATATTGTTCAGAGCAGAAAATGCCTGTTCATAAAGGTATGATGTGGAAAATGGTAATAATAATAGTATCGCTTTCTGAGAAATAGCTGGATATTCTGAAGTTAAATTTAACCAGAAGGAATCTATGTTATTTTTCTGACTATTAAATAATATTCGGATAGTAGAGCTAGAACACATATCAATGAATTCATCCTTTTCGTCATTAGTAAGATCAAGTTCATTCACATTGTCTGTAAAATCAAATGGCAACACGACCCAATCTGCAGATGTTGTCAATGATGGAAAATAATGTTCAATTTTTTCTTCGAGTAATATAAGATGTTCAATTATAAGTTGTTGTAGTTCTTTAATATTGGATTTCCCCATCGTTAATTTTAAAAATGTTGGAAAATTTGAAAAATCCCCTTTAATTATTGAAGATTTCCAAAATACAATTTTGTTTTTGAACCCTCTGATTTTATTCGTCGAAGAAATTATTGTTTCCTGACGTCCTTGCATTGACGCATTAAGATTATTTAGTTTTTTAAATATATCAGTCAAGTATGCCAAAATATAACACCAGTTTTCATTTTCAAAAAATAATTCTAATTCTTCTTTCAATTCAATAACTCGATTAAACACTTGACCTCGTGATAGCCACCTTACTTTTTTGTGTAGCAATAAATGTATATGATCTGAACCCATTTCCTTACAAATAGTTTCAAAAATTCTTGTTTTCAATGGTCGAGATTTAATGTAATTCACAATTTTAATAACATCATTTAAGACTTTTAACATTTTTTCTCCTTATGTTTTTGCAACCAGAGCTTCTCGATGAATAAAACAGTGTGTTATAATCATAGCTGGATTTTTAATTTTAGCAAGAGTTACAAAACCTTTATATTTTCCGGTCATAGACGAAGCTCTATCAGTGCACACACCACAACAATAATTCCATGATAATCCAGATTTTTCAAAATAAAATATTTACTACGTCAAATATGTCCTTCCCTGTTGTCGTTGACTTTAATTCTTTACAAAATAAAAACTGCTCAACAATATTAGAATTATCAACAAATCTGCCAAAACCTAGTAATTGAGCTTTAGAAGTTCTGTCAATAATCTCGTCTATTTGTAATGAAAATAATTTCTGATTTTTAATTTTTTCTAAAACAATGTCATTAATATCATCAGCCATTTCATTTATTCGGCGGCTAATAGTATTGTTGGAAAGTGGCACTTTGGATATAACATCTTTAGATTCTTTACCTAACATTGTTTCAACCATAGCTAAACAGGCAGGTCCTATTAATTTTTCGCCAATAACATGAGAGTTCATATTTTTAGCAATCAGTTCTGCGACTTTAAATGATGCTTCAAGAGCTTTATCAGATATAGTCACTCTTTTTATCATACTGGATGCAGCTCTTTTATTTGAATTCAGGAGGCGTTCAAAATATAGTCGTGTTTTTAATGACTCACCCGGATGTTTTGTTGTTAAATGCCTTTTCAATTTACTGGGTACCATTGCTTCATTGCTTAACTTTTCACCACAAACGATACAAATAAGTAAAGGACAGTCATTATTGCCATTCCACGTAAATCCAAAACATAAATAATCATCAGTATATTTACGTTTAAATTTTAAATTTAAACTTTTATCACTTATTGAAGTGGATTGTTTAATATTAATTTCTAAATTTAAATTGTTGTCATTTACATTAGCATCAACGTCATTCGTTAATTTAAGCTTTTTTACAAATTTATCCATTTTTAAATTTAAGTAGGTACAATATTTCTTCATCAAAATTAACACGTTACGACAGTTCCGTAATAACACGCGCACGATTATCACTATTCACTATACTGATGAACAGTTGCTCAATGACTGCTAACTGCTTGTAATACCCGTATCGGGTATTATCGAATGTATAATAATAGCCGTGTCTTTCCATGTGGACATTTTATCAATAATTGATAAAATTATTGATATACAATTATTGTTTTTAGGAGATTTCTATTACACAATTACAAATTACACGGCACACCCAAATAATTTCGCGGCACACTTATGCGCCGCGGCACGGTGGTTGGGAATCCCTGGTATAGATAGTTTTAAGTCTGTTATAGTTATAGTCCTAAGTCTGAAAAATGTGAAGGAAAATATTGGTTTTGTGGAAAAAAGGCTTAGACGTAATTTACATATTAATAAGAAATAGTTAGATAGGCATATGTACAAAAATATACCCGGGCCGCAATTTACGTATGTATAAAATATACCTGGGCCGCAATTTATGTATGTATAAAATATACCAGGGCCGCAATTTACATAAAAAATTTGAAATGGGACGCAATTTACAGAGACCCGTTTATATAGTGTTAGTAAGTGTAATGTAGCGCAATAGTTGATAATGTAGCTACATTGCAATGTTATTATTCCGAAAAAATGTGTTGTTCATTAAAATTTTGGACGTATAGTGTTATATCAAAAATTAAAATACTCATAATTATTATTATATGTATTTGTGAGTGGTAAAGAAGTATATATAAACATATGCATCCATATACAGTGTAAAATGTTATAAAATTGACATTTTCCAGCATTATTTCCAATTAATGTTTTTATCATGAGTAGTATAATGCATCGTCAAAATATAATTTTATGGTTCAGGTGAATCATATCCAGCGTATTTTTTCATATTAAACGTTAAAGTACGCAGTAAGCAAAACAATGGCAACAATAATGACATAATACAAATATACATTAATCATGACCCGCAGGCGTTGAAAATAAGTTTTTATTCAAAGGTCAAATTATTCAAATTACCAAAGTCAACTTAATTTTATTTATAAGTTATTTGATCGAGTGATGGAGATCGACGTTCGACTTCGAATTTTACAAAACTTTTAAAATATTGAAAAAGTATAAAACGTTTAGCCGGTTGAGTAATGTTAAATGAAAATAATCAAATTAATTATAAGTAGGCGCCAATTAAAACACGTATTGAATATATCTAAAGCCATTTAATCGCCCAATGTGGAAGTTGTTAAGAGTTTGAAATAAATCCAGTTGAATTTTAATTAATAATGAGTAATGGATGTGTATAATATTATTTCGATCGATAAATTATAATTAAATCTTATCTAAAATAAGAGGTTTTATTGGTGGCTCGAAAAGTATACATAAACAAATGTATTATAATTTATAATATTCTCATTGGTTTTAGGCATTATATCCTTGCCCGACATCATCGGTCCGACAATACGTTTTTCGACAATACATATTCCTAACTCTAAACTTGTCCGACAAGATATTTACCGGGTTTTGAGAATAATATAAATTTATATTTTCCTATATTCGTTATCCAATGTGATCTAAACGTCTTTTGAACATAATCATCGGCGTATGCACACATATTGAAACGCATATTGATATATGTAATGCATATATAGTAAAGGTGGCAAATTTTTGTCGGTCAAGTGTCAACGTTTTCCAAACAAGGTTTTTCGTAACTATTCACGTGTCCCCTTCTTCCCAAAAAGAAAGTTGAGTTAAGTCAATTTTAGTTTTTATTTTATAAATCATGCATAATATAATATGTTTAAATTCGACGTCAACATTGAATTATGCATATTAAAAATGAAATTATATTTTAGTATGTATTTAGTTGCTGTATTGTAGTAGATAAAGTTTTAATATCAAAATATCAAAATTTCTAGTATTAATGAAATATATAGCTTTGTAAGTAAATTATAAGTAAGTTTGAAGGTCAAAATATTTCTTTACTTCAACTTGATGAAAGTCATTACAGAGAATAAACTATCAAGTTTAAGTTTCAGTGAATAATTGAAATAATAGAATAAACCACGTTTTTTTAAACGTATTGTGCATAATTATCTGAAAAGTAATTTCAGATTCCAAACATTTCGGTGTCTACTTATTTTACCACGTTTCTTTGAAGATGGTTTACGTCTATTTACTACATAAGCTTAGCATAAACGTCTATGAGATCAAAATTCAAATGTAAAAATGTTTTCATCGAAATCGTTTTAGTTACTGTTTTATAAATATTATAATCCAAACTTTGATTTTTATGAAAATTTTAATAAATTCAATTTTTTGACGTTTCACTGAAATATGGTCAACATGCCAACTTTGGAACGTATGCCTTAGGTCCGCTACCCCTGGACTATACAGAGTCGATATTTGAAAATCTTGTGGTAATGTGTATGAATAAAACGTATTTGCGTTGTTGATCAAGATCTAAACTGCTATTTGTGACGAAATTCCTAAATAAACCAATAGGTGACATAGGGACAGCCAATTATTTTGTAAACGACATTAACGTGAATTTTGGTTTGATAATTTAGTAAGTACATGAATACGTATTTTAGAACTCACTTAGATATTTGCATAGCGAATAAGCATTTCTCTTATTTCTAAGGGGAGTCACTCATAACATAAAATTGTAATTAACGTAATGTTTTGTCAATTATTTTTATATTCATTTTTGACACACATTTGTTTGCCAAATAACTTGATATTATAGAGAAATTGTATTGCCAGGAAGTTGGGCAATATAAATATCAGACAATTTAATGTCGTAAAAGTGTACTGATCTCATTACTCTTGAAATATTGTGCATAATAGTCATTTTTATGTTTAATAAAACAATATGATGTATGCATGACGAATGACAATACATGTATTTTTTATACTGAAACATCTTTTTTCCAATATTATATATTAATTTAATTAATAATTTTACTATTACTAATTTATACGAATTTCTATTCATTCGAAGTTCTATTCATTTAAGTGGATGGTCTAGAAAAAATAATATCACCGAAAGAAACATTAAGGTAGATACTGTGTATACTGTGTGTCTAAGAGAAAAAAGTAAACAAATAATAAAGAGACGGTGTTAAGTCTGATTACAATAATGGCATTTTAAGCTCACCCGTCACAATGGGATGCGTTGATAGATAGTAACCGAAATCACGAGAAAAAAAAACGATTTGTGAGCGAGCGTGTGTATTCATATATATATAATAAATAATACATTTTCCAAGGTATCTTTTATTTCAATTTTCAGTATTAACACACAGAATATAACATCTGATCTTAATGAACGCATAAATTATTATCTGAGAATTATTTGTCAGTATTCGTCATCGAAAATGATTGAAAAATAACGAAAAGACATTTTTAAATTTTCGAATCGAGTATACAATTTAAAATGTAGTACTTAAATATGTTTATTAAAATTATTATGGGTAACAATCAGGTGTTTTTCTAGATTAAAGAGTAAATCATGGTATTACATTTTCACAAAAAATTTAAAATTATAATAATATTCGCACGTGGCCATAGTAAAATGATCGAAAATCTGTGTTACAATGGGGTATTTTTTTAAATATGGTGAAATTATACACATAATTGTGAATAAACCTTTAAATATTTTACCACCCGAATTATAATGATAGGAAGCAAATGTTTTATATTCCATTAAAATGTAATCGTGTGATTTAACTTCGTACTGTCTATAATAAACAAATATTTCATAAGTTAAATTCTTTCTCGTCGTTATTTATTTCTGAGGATGTGTTCTTTACACATTTTAAACATCGATATCAGATTAAAGATATTTTTCATCGCGTGAATCATATTGGGTCAAACAGACGTAGTAAAACAAAAAGTCCGTTTATTTTAAACTAATATAACTATTTCCGGTCTTTAGTTGAATATTTAATACATTTAAATCGAGCACAATATTATTGATTATTTATTTTTTATTAAAACACATATATTTTGCATAAAATATTTTTTTTAAACGCCATGAAATGACACTAAAAAGTGAAAAAAACTTTTCGGGCATTTAGGAAATAATTGGAGTTTTTTTTACGACACTGGATATAAAATGCGTATCGTAAAAAAAAAACTTTTGGTTTAATTTCGCGTACGCAATTTACATTCTTTATTTATTTTAAGTTATTTGTTCTTCTGAAATTAAAGTACATTCAAAGGTTCATCAATTACCGTGCGAAAAGTTTTGTTTCGTGAGGTTTAAAACGTGGCAAAGGCGTACTATGAAATCTGAATATTTGTTTTATTAAAAGTTTTGTTTTTCGAACCGAAAGAGCGACGGGATAAAATCGGTAGCAAACCATCGGTTTGTGTCGTACAAGTGGTGTTTTCGTCATATCTGTTCGTTGGCAAAACTGCAATGCGTGTGGCGTTGAAAAATATTGCATAATATCAATTAAAATTGACGAAACGTATAATAAAACAACGGCTCAAGCCAACGAAAAACTCTCTCACGTGCGAGACGTTTTGCAACTCCTTACTCCACCCGAGTCGATGAAAATTACACCTAATATGTCTTGTAAGTAATATAAAGTCCCCAGTACGTGAGTGCTCCTGCAGGGTTCAAGTATGTGGATGCTGCGGTTTGGCTAATTGGGCACCCGCTGTAGGTTGGTCGGGGCACTCCCGGGAAAAGTATACAGTGGAGGCCTTTAATAAACAAGGAAATATATTTTCTTATTATATAAATGACATTAACTTTCATACTTAGTAGGTAGTAGTACAAATTAACTGTTTATTCAATAACATATTATAATGATTATAAAAACAATCATATCGAGTAAAATATTAAATTCACTTTACGAAAATAAAAATCGTCTCAACTGTGTCGTTATAACGGTGATTAAGTAATAAATAATTATGTTCAGTAATTAAAATTAAATTCTAAGAACTTTTTGTAGTGTTCAAAAGACAGATGTCAACTTTTTTAAACATTTGTTGTTCGACGGCCAAACATTAACAATGATGGTCAGTAACGAGTAACGGATGAATTAACAACTGATCGACTGCATTTTCAATTTTGTGATATTACCGAATTATTTAATTAGTATTTACAATGAATTGTCGTAGATCGTTTTGTAAACTGCAACTGTTTGACGTACGGTTCTAGACCGACATGTGTGTATTCTATATTTAGAAACGAATTTACTGATTTTATTACATATAATAAATAAAAAAATATATAAATTAAATTGTATCCTTATGTCTATATATCTTATATGTCCTTACCCGTTGAATTCGCGTTCACAGTGCAGTGCATACAAAACCATGGATTATTAAAATTTGATAATAATTTTACAAGATCACGATAAAAACAAAGATATTGGTGATCAATTTTACCGTTTTTACTCAGTTTTTCGATCGTTATTCTTGATTACTGGAAAAACTATGGAGATTTTGGAAAAATGACCTCTCTAAAGTACCATCTCAGTTCAATTTCGAATCTAAAAAGTTGCTGGACGAAACTTTTGGACAAGGATTTCTATACGAAAAAGTGTTTACAGAAAAAAAAAATAAAAAAAAATAAAAAAAAGCTGGTAAGATAATGGTGGTGGAAGTTCGTCCTTCGTCGCTTCGCTCCTCGGACAAGATAATGGTGAGGAGTGTATAGCACAGGGCCCTATTTACGCAAGGACATTTTGGGTATTTGTCCAGGGCCCATGCGGATCAGGGGCCCACCTACTGGATTTAATTATTCTTTTAATTTTAATTACTCCTTAAAATTGAAGAATATCAAAAAAAGTTTACACAGTCGAAAATACTAAATACTTGTAAACTTATAAACTATTTTTTTCAGTTTCATACAAAATATATGCGTATATGATAAGAAATACGTATTTGTATTAAATGGATTATTAATTATTATTCGCGCTCGTAGATATAACGATAATAGGTAGGTACCTATATACAATTAATACCGCATACGCTGTACGGTGTATTCAACTAAATGGTAAAAATAACTTTTTTTGGAATATATACTTATCGGCGTTATCGCTATACTGAGCTGTAATAACAACAAACGTGTTACGTGTGTTATATTAATCACAGATATAGAGAAATACGACTACAGTAGACATAAAACAGTGTGGCAGTGTATGTAGTAAAAATACGAATAAAACGATTTCATATTTTTTTAATTTATTTTATTATTATTAGTACGTTTTTGTACTTTTCTAAAAATGTTACCTAAAAAATACCTCAGTGGCTCAGCTAAGTGAAAATTAAAAGAAAAAAAGGAAGAAGAATTAAAAAAATTGCGTGGTAACTTAAATAAATTTGTTTTCACAATAACTGAACCATCTTCAACAGAAACACCGTTAGCTATTGAAAATTCAGAAAGTAAGTAGCTTAAAATATTATTTAATCAAATTTGATATTATTATTAATCATATTATATGCCATAACTATAGGTTTTATAAAATTAAAGATTTGATTTTGATATTTTTACAGTAAATTCGCAAAATACAAGTTTAGAAAATCTTACCAGCCATGTCGAATTAATCGATACAACAAAAAATGGAGAATCCACGAATCGTATGGTAAGTTTACATGAAAATAAAATTGTATCTCACAGTCATAATCAAACCGATACGCAATTAAATACTACTAATAATGAACAACAAAATAATTTCGAAAAATACACTGATGACATTGCTTTATGGCCATTATCAATTTCTGACAGTTTTCAAGAGTTTTTTACTGTTCATCCCCCAAACCAAAATATACATGCTATAGATGGGTCCAAAAATTTGATTAGAGGTGTTTACCGAAAATTGAAATCACACAATTTTTATACTACTAAAAAGAATGGTATTATAGTTCCAAGAACCTGGTTAATATATTTTCCCTCAAAAGCATGTTTATTCTGTTATATTTGTAAATTATATGCTAAAACTTCGAATCATTTTCTAACAAAACAAGGATTTAGTGATTGGCATCATGTTACTGAACGGCTCAATGAACATGAAAATTCAAATATTCATAGGAATGCAGTTTGTGATTATTCCAATCGATCTGTACAATTAAAACGTATAGATTGCCAATTAGTTAAAGAGTATACAAATGAAGTCCAGTATTGGAGAAATATTTTAAAACGCACAGTGGCTGTAATTCAGTTTATAAGCCAAAGAGGTTTAGCTTTTTTTGGAAACAACGAAATTCTAGACAATCCTCACAACGGAAATTTCTTAGGCATTATGGAATTATTAGCGAAATTCGACCCGTTCATCAAGGAGCATTTAAATAATTACGGAAATAAAGGTAGTGGGACAACCAATTATATTTCATCTCACACAGTTCGAGAACTTATATCACTAATGTCAGATCAAATTTTAAATAAAATTACACAGGAGGTAAAAACAGCAAAATATTTTGGGCTAATAATTGATTCAACGCCAGATGTGACGCATGTAGATCAGTTAGCTATAGTTTTACGCTATGTAAATTCTGATGGCCAAGCCATTGAACGATTCGTAAAATTTCAAGATATTTATAGTCATACAGCGGAAAATTTAACATCAACTGTTATTGAAACAATTAAACAATTGGGACAATTGGGTTTAAATATTGAAAATTGTGTCGGTCAGTCGTACGATAATGCAAACAATATGGCTGGAAAATATACGGGATTACAAGCGCGAATAAAAGAATTAGCTCCATGTGCCGAGTTTTTACCGTGTGCTGCACATTCCTTAAATTTAATTGGCGTCCATGCTGTTGAAAGTTGTAATAATGCGATAAAATATTTTAATATTATACAATCATTATATAATTTTTTTTCTTTATCAACCCATCGTTGGGATCGATTAAATAAAAGATTAAAAAAAACCGGAATGCTAACTTTAAAATCATCATCTCAGACTCGTTGGTCAGCAAATGCTAACGCTACTAAAGCCTTGAGAGTTGGCTATTCTGAAATTATCTCTATACTTTTTGAAATGTCTAATGATACGAATGAAAATACAAACACTCGTATTGATGCAAAACATATTTTAAATAAATTGAAAACGAGAGAAATTGCGATTATGATTGTTACTTGGGACTCTATTCTACAACGAATAAATTTAACTTCGAAAAATATTCAAAGCTCAACAATAAATTTATAGGCAATTGTACCATTATATAATTCTTTGTTTGACTTCATACAATATGTACGAGAAAATTTTGAAATTTATGAAAATGAATCCTACACATTATTAGATACACAATATTACAAATGCAATAGAATAACAAAAGTACCAAGAAGTAAAAATTTGGACGATACCAATTCTAAAGAAAGACAACAAAATTCAAGACAAAATTTCATAACTGATACTCATTATGTTGTATGTGATACTTTATTGGCGGAGATTCAAAAGCGAAGAGAAGCTTATATCAAAGTAGAAACAAAATTTGGATTCTTGTTTAAAGAAAATCTATCAAGAAATGAAATCATGTCGGAAATTAAAACGTTAATGTCATTATATGAAAATGAATTAGATTTTGATGCTGAATATTTCGTAGAGGAATTTATTCAATTCCGTAGCCTAATTATATCAACAAATGATAAAAATACAACAATTACTCCATCTGACCAATTGAAATTTATTAAAAATATGCAAATATCTCATACGTTTCAAAATGTAGAAACATGTTTGCATATATTTTTGACGATGCCAGTAACTAATTGTACTGGTGAAAGATCCTTTTCTGTTCTTAAAAGAATTAAAAATAGATTAAGATCATCTCTGGGTCAAGAAATGCTTGATGCCCTAGGAATCTTATCCATTGAAAATGACATCACTGCAAGCATAAATTTCGATGAAGTTATTGATGCATTTGCAGAAAAAAAGGCAAGAAAAAAAATTTTTTAAAAATTGTGAAGATTTTGTAATATCTACATTCGAATGTTTAATTAACTTTTAAGAACAATTATTTTTTTTCAATTATGAAGATTTTGTAAAAAGTACTTACATTTTAATATTGTTTTATTTATTATTAAGTATTGACTGGTTATATTGAGCTTATTGACTAATTATAATTTAATTTACAAATTACATAAAAATTGGCCTACTTTTTCTTTTTGTCCTGGGCCCAAAAAATTCTAAATCAGGCTCTGGTATAGCACTTTCTATCATGGGATCACCTAACCTAACCTCGGACAAGATATTGGTGATGAATGTATTAAGTTTTAAAGAAATGATGACTCATTTCTTTAGTATAAAACGATTCTGAGCAAAGCTTCAGTGTAATATAATATATTATTTATATACTGTTTACGTATTTTTCGGTTATTTGTCTGATTTTTGGTGAGTTTTTTCGTTATTAAACCCTCATAAAATATTCAATTTTTAACTCGTTAGAAATTTTCTGTTACCAAAAGATTCGAAACATGTTTTTATATCTATATTCCAAGTTTCAATGTGATCGGACACACCAAAAAAGATTTATACAGATTTTAAATTGAAAATTAACGTAAAAACAGTCGATATTCATATACGAATTTATATGAATTTGTTAAAACGTGTATAAAAAAAAATCCTGACTAACGATTTTTGAACTTTTGTTAGGATAATTAGGTAGGTATATGAGTAAGGTCATATTAAATTTTCAGAACTTTTTGTCAAATATTTAAAATTATATTACATAAAAACTTTCAAACAATTTGGTAAATTAAAAGTTCTATATTTAAGTCAAAAGTGCTATAATTGTTCTGAAAATGTTGTCCAATATAAAAAAGTATGTATTTGATATTGGATAAAATTTTCAAGTTTCTAGCTTCAATACTTTTCGATTTATGACTAAATACCTAAAATCTGAACAGTGAAAATCTCGTTTACGGCGGATTTTTACCGATTTTACCGTTTTTACTCAGTTTTTCGATCGTTATTTTTGATTACTGGAAAAACTATGGAGATTTTGGAAAAATGACCTCTCTAAAGTACCATCTCAGTTCAATTTCGAATCTAAAAAGTTGCTGGACGAAACTTTTGGACAAGGATTTCTATACGAAAAAGTGTTTACAGAAAAAAAAAAAAAGAAAAAAAAAAAAAAAATAAACATCATTGTAAAACCATAAGATCCTTCGCTTCACTCAGAATCTAAAATAAATATCATTGTAAAACCATAAGATCCTTCGCTTCACTCAGAATCTAAAACAAAGTAGTATTAAATTATTCAAATGCTGTGCGATGATAACCGTTTACCGACAAAAGTAACTATATTCGTAGTAATTTGATCAGAAATCGTTGTTATCGCTGGACGTACTTGTCAAATGTTTTTTCACCAGCTTACGTAGGTAATAATTATTATAAGATGTTTGCTCTCGTCGTGATCTGTGATTATCGCACGTCAGATACCGAGCAAATGATATTGAACGTATACGATTACCTAAATACGGTCATAAATGTCAATGTCGTAACGGTTTTGTCAGTGATGAACGGTTTAAAGTTTTGAGTAATTAACGACTCGACGTATAATTTAGAAGGTAATCGTTTGGATAAAAATCCGAATTTCAAACGTAAAACGTCTTGTGCACGAATAAAAGTGATAAAAAAAAAACAACCAAAAATACCGAAAAAAATCGTTTTCTAGAGAGACAACGTTTTATTCCTGGGCGTTCGTAGATTTCCGTCGTGAACCATGTCTCCCGATAGATAATCCGTCGAGCTCGCGCTCCGAGTTCCCCAGTCGCGTTGCCCAGGCGGTCGGGGTCGTGCGTGCCGCAAATCGGTCAACATTTGCATACGTGACGCGGTGACGACGATCACTAACGCGTACGCCTCGCCGCCGAGGCAAAGTTTTCTTTACCTTTCGTCTAGACGCACACGCTAATCGCCAGTCGCTCTGTCGGGATTCCGCGCGACTCGCACGCACGGGGGGCGACGCGCGTCAACCTTTCTCGCCGTCGAATCGCCCGGCACGTCGTCGTGTCGCAGGTTCGAAAACGAACCTGAAACACCGGGACAAGACGTTCACGTAAGTTCGAGGCATTCGTGTTTTTTTTTTCTCTTCCCACATTTGTATTTTACGGCGATACGTTACGTTTCTCGTCGCCCGTCCTCCTCGCGTCTATACCTCGAACGCGGAGAACCCTCTGCCGCACGGCGGGATAATAAATTATTTCTGTTCCGAGAAAACGCTGTTTTTTGAAATATCCCGAGCTATTTTTTTCGTCGGCCATCATGTTTGAGTCCATATTTTACAGGTTGAGTAACTTACTTTGTTTTCGTCCGTACTCGCCGTAATGCGTTCAGACGATTCGGAACACAATCGTATTTTGTTGTATCTCGAAACTCCTGTCGCACTGTTTTCCACGTTATCACGGATCACACGGTTCATCGTGCGATGTCGGCTCGTCGTGTTCGTTGAGTAAATCAATAGTTGATTCGTCAGACATTCGGTTTTTATTGTCGAATGATCGGATACGAAATTCGGTACGCTGTAGGAACCTACACAGATCGTCCGATCGTTTACTAAATGTCGTCTGTATCATGAAAGTCATGTAGGAAATAATCGCGTAAAACGACTAAATTCTCTGGTCCAAACTGGGGCAGAGTAAATAAAGTCTTATTTGAAAAACTATTCGAAAAAATAACAATACTCAAAGAAACGTATTTGATGCGAAACTACGAATGACTAAATCCGTTATGAAATCATGTTCGGCAGCGGTTCTCAACCGTTTTACATAGTCAATAATACTTACAAATTTCGGACTATTTTCCACGTGAATTGAAAATACGAGTATATTCTTTAGAGCACAATCAGGAGTGAAAACAAATCTTCAATCAAGTATTAAAGATATTAAATAATAATTGTAGAGACACGATATTTGAAAAATCATAATCTTAAGAATTTGAATTCAGGTTCGGTTATTTTTTGTTGTTGTAAAATTATGGTAAAATATTATTGTGATTATTAATCGTATGAAATACAAATGTTACTCATCTTAATACATGATTTTCAATACGATGATGATAATTGTAATTTTTTTTTCTCAAAGTGACGGACGTTCTTCATGTACACCACCTTTAAGCTTTTCTATGTACCACCAATGTTATGCGTAACACCGATGTTCTACGGTGTTGATGAAAAAATTATGTATACACCGTGGTTTTCTAAATGTGATTGCTCATCGTCGTGACGAATCCATAATGTAAAACCCGTAACATATTCTGTCATAATATCGCGAGTATAATACACGCCATAACACAAACGAAGATAATAAAATAAAAAAAGAAGACGGAAAATCGTTAGATTTTTTTTTTTATTATTGTCTTTTTTTTGTATGCATGCTGACAAAAGCTACGGGACCAAGACAAAAACCTCGAGGGCTTGTTAGCACGTATATATAAACATTGTACACAACTAAAAAATTATTAATCATGTCACTGAATGACATTCAATTTTATCGGGCACAGTAAAAAAATAACGAAATATGTATAGGTATAATAGAAAAGTCCCTGACAATAGGGTCGTAAAGTAATCAATGCAAACGTCGTTTGAAAAATTAACGATTTGACCTTTTGTACGGCAGACACTAGCGATTTCAGACGTGAAACGCAGAGTTGTAATGGTCATATTTTGGCATTTAAAACGTGCATAGGTTACGACGGCAACCCTAAATTCTTAAGACGTAATTTCCACGGCTATACGAATGCTTTTGTACGGGGAACAGCCGAAAACAAATAAGTGTACCGTTGACGTAGTGAAAATCATCCATTGGCAGTGTATTAACAAATTCAGCAAAGAAATCGTTTTTTACAGGATTTCCAATCTGTTTTTTTTTTTTGAATAAAACGTGCTTCGTGATCGCGCAGACGAATATTGTTCAAAACTATAAAATAATAATTGAATTCCTAAACCATGTAAGCGTGTGATACTCGCGCGAAGATCGACACACTCGACGGTCATCGAAACAGTTCCGACTTCAAATACAACACTATCAGATTTGACGATACGACACAATGAAAACATTCCGACATACACTTGTACTTTGGCCATCAACACGCCTATTGAATGGTCGAATGAAGACGTTATTCGCGTCTTCGCCGTGTGTCGTATGATTTCCATTCAAGTTTTTGGCATTTGATATCGATTTCACACACATCGGTCAGGCTCTTAAAAATCTATGGCCGAACTGTTATAATATTACTTCTGCTCAAAATATTATTTTGCACTCACGTCATCTCTCGTCTCGTGCACTGACCATGTTGTCCCGTGTCGTTGCGATACGTTTGATTAGGTAAACGTTAAAAAAAGCCGTCACGTCGACATCGCATTAGTGTGTATTATAATATACTCGTAATATCATGAGCGTAGCGTTTTTTTGCCCTTGAACGAATGTCGCCGAGAGATTATAGCTTACAAAGTCGTGTAAACGTCTTTCGCCGAGAACATCGTACATCACACATTATAATATCGCGTCTGAACGATTCGAGGGACAAAAAAGTATTACGCAGCATTCGTTTTATACGCATCGAGTAAAACACTAATCAATGCTTCTGATGGCTGCTCACGTAAATTTCATGCACGGCACGACTGTTTTTCGAGAGATTCTGCGAAAAAAACACGTGAATTGCAATCTAATTAATGCGCGTCACCTATCGTGATATTATTTACCGGCTTGTTTTCGTCGTCGACTATCGATTAACCGTTACTCAGCGCCAGTGCCGTAGAGATTAACGTCTCTGCCCGGAAAAGCACAGGGTTCCGAGCTATTACGACGTGAAACTGCAGCTTTTTTTGAATTTTTTTTTATTATCGTTCCGTTTTGTTCGTTTTTACGTCTTTTTCGCCGGCACGACGTCATCCCGGCCAATTCGCGAATCCACGCTAATCTGACCCCGGAGGTATTTAGAGGATGATTATTTTGTCCGGGACATCGTGCCACGTTGATTAAACGACGCTGCGCCGTACACGCGGACACACGCGAGACGTAATTTGCATGCACCGGCTCACCACCGCCGACGTTCGACTTAATCTTCGAATTTTCAGTCCTCGCGCACAAGACCGCGGCGGCGGTGGCCGAACGATCGCCGCGGTGTGAAGTTTGTACGCGCCGTAAGGACGTGGGATCCGTTCACGTAATTCGTAAAATAATCCTTTGCCGAGGGCCCACGAAACCACGTCGGGCGGCGGTAAAGCTCTGCGCTAAAGAATACTTTGCCTCGTCATAAAAGTCGGCGCCATAATCACGCGAGTGACGCAACGAAACTTGGCGGTCGCGCAGACGGCGGCCATTTTCATGCTCTCCGTTATCCCGGTGTTTACCCCGACACGACGAATTCGACCCGGTCTCTCGGGCGTAGTATTCTCAAACGATTTTGACGTCGTATTTTTTGAGAAAAATTAATGTCGATCGGTTTTCGGTTTTTCTGGCCAGAGAGAAAAAAAAACCCACCCCGCGTTATGCATGTCCGATTCTACGCTAAACGCAAAGCCATGACGATCGTTAGCTAAGTAATGAAATAACTATCATTTATTCATGTTAAAGTACGCGTATTATCTGTGTTTTATTTTGTTTTTTCACTTGAGTTTTAATATTACTCTCAAGTCTGAGAATATTTCAGGTTTTTTCTCACTATAACATGTAAGTAAAACAATATGCCATTGTTTTTATCATATTCTTAAATACATAGGTTAATTTTAGAAATTGAGAATCGAGAAAGTGTTTTTATGGTGTAATTCATATGAAAGATGAATCTTTGTCACCTTACACAGTGAATAACAATCTATAATAATTATGATGTAGAGGTAATATAATGTTTATTATTTTGTTTTTTTTGTTAATTTCTTTGATATTTTCCACGATGAGTCGACTCGTACATTTCATCGACTAGATATCATTATCTATGTACTATATTTTACTACTTTTACTGTATTAAATTGAATAAGAAATAAAATCGAGTATTATGAATATGTTTTATATTTCGTATAAGAACTACTAAATATAAAATTATATGTAAGAATTGAAGAGTATCCGAATAAAACGGAATACATTTTCAATGATAAAAATTATTTATACTCGGTGAGATACAGTTAAAATATGTTTATAATAAAAGTAAAGAAAATAATAAGTTAATGAGTTTTACATACTTTTGTTTTTAATTTGATGTTGTGATGCCTAGTATAATATATTCATAAACATATTAAAAAGTATATTATTTAGAAAATAAAGTAATAAAATATACTTAATTTTCTTAACTAATCGAATTCGATAGTAATACAGAAAAAGGTAAATAATTAGATGATTCAATTTAATGTATATGAAGTTAATGTCAAAGAACAGTTTAAACCAAATAATGCAAACCTATTAAAGGTTAATATCAAGTAATATATTCAGCTTAGACCTTAACTAGGTTATGAATTGAAAAAAAACTCGTTCTAAAAGGACGTATGAATAAGGAATTGGAAATACTACTATAAATGGAGGTATTAAATTTATTGTGCAAATGTTCTCAGAATTTTTACGTAGAATTCTGAAAATCTTGATACATTCCAGAAAATAAAATTCACAATTTTTAGATAAATATTTAAATGCAAACTTAACACACTAGTGGAACTAGTGAAAAATTAAATTCTTGAATTATTTATTAAAAATGTGTTACTTGATAAATTTATGTAATATATTTTTATTAAGATTAATACATCTACCAATAGTAAAAAAAATTAAGAGAATAAGGAAAATTTATTGACTAAAATGTAGTTGGTACTAAAGTTAGTTTATGTGTAACGACTGTTGTATTATGATACTAATTCAATATTAATCGTGATTGCAGTTGCACATTTAAGTGTTTTCAACAGAAATTAAATTATTAATATAAACGTGTTTCTTGTTCAAAATAATAAATAAATATATAATAAATAGTTTTTGAATTTTGATTTATTGAATACGGAAGTAACATATTTAAATAAAAGTATTGTGGTTTTGTGTTGTTTATTGACACTATATTAGGTTATTTATGAAATATTAAAATTATTTTTTGGAAAAAACAAAGTTATTCATATAAAGGTATAAAATCGTATAAAAAGTGAATACTGTAAAGGATTCTTGAGTAAAATATTAATTTTATTATCAATACTGAGTAATTTGATTTCTCTTAATAATAATAACAACATGAAAAATATTGATTGAAAAAATAATTGAGTTTGTACAGATATTTTACTATCATACGATTATGTTTATCTTTCAAATATACACATAATATATATATATATATATATTATATTGGAAGGCACTAATTTTGTCGGAAAAACAATCGAGTTTCAGCTGTAATTGATCGTATATTTATACCATTGATCAATAGTAGAACAAAAACAATTAAAAAACGTTTGGTTCATAAAACTCGCTGTAAAATTGGTTTGAAATGGAATTTAAATAGGTCAAAGGAAATCCGACTTTAATAGATTTCCGGTTTATTTAAAATCTATCAAATCAGTAAACAGTTTTTTCTTTTTACTATTAGAGCCGTAAAAACATACATTTGGACCAATTTATTGGTGTAGTAAGTGTTAATATGCTATTACTTTTACAGTGTGAATTACGAGAGGGTGAAAACTATTAAGAAAGTCAACTAAATTATTCGCTTTAAACGGGAACATAAATTTATACTAAACAAATAAAAAAATATTGAGCTTTTTTTTATTGTTTTAAGTGATGCATATCACATCACCATAATCATAGATTTTAGAACAATGTTTATGTTTATATTCTATGCGTGTAGAATCAACTCACGTATGAAATATTTAGAAAAGAAAAAAAATGAATATATAAATATATATTAATGTACCTATATATAATATTATGTTTGTAATACATATATTATTCACCTGAGGTCTTTAACCCTTTCCACTCAATGCCTCTTTATTTAAATGTATAAAAACTCACGTACCCCATGAGGGATGTGTTCCCAGATTGAAAAACACTTATGTGTATATCATATTATATAGACGCATATTATAAACTTGTGTCTTACATTTTTTTAAATAAAAACCCTTAAAACATTCGTTCGATGTTGATTCTTACATTTGTCAACAAGGTCTAATCGAAAAGATAAGCGACATAGTGGCCTGATTTGATTCAAATACTTACGTGAATTTGATTTACAGATTCTTATACTACACTCATCACTATACATAATATAACCAAATGGAAGTTATGAATAAATAATATGACAATAACATTTGAAAAGTAGCAAATGAGAGAAAAATTGATCCAAGACTCTGGTGATAATTTCTTTTTTTAAAAGAACACAGTCTCTGGTACGAAAAAAAAAACAAATACATGTCAGTATTGGTTTACACCGGTCCTTGGCTAAAATTTTGTCTGTTTACGTTTTACCGACACTATTCATCAGTCTGTCAAACATAATCGTTCAACAACATAATTATTTGAAAGCCCAGACCAAGTGAAAAAAAAAAACAATGAACTGTAAACCACTTTTATTGCACGATTCCAATAATTATTATTCGGATGAGTCCTGACCATTTGTTATTATTACGTTCGACCGATGAATATCTTTACTGAAAGAGTGGGATCACATTGATATGCAGATGGCGTATTATCTCTGTTGCCCCATTTCGGTTCACTCGAATACACACCGTTCACGGGTTTTCTGGTTCTAATAATTGTACAATGTTTTATCGCCAAGTTTTCATGTTATTGCCGAGTGAAAATATGAAAAAACATTTTTATTCGAACGCAGTATCATATTTTATTTTGATAAAACGAATATGATTAGTATTATAGCCATAAATTAAAATTTCATACATTTAAAGATCGTTACTGCTATTATAGTTATGTCGCGTTTGAAAAATATTTATCGTGCGGTATTTACTGTTCGATAAAAAAATACTACGGTCCTATATTCACTTAAATACACCAATTAAAAATTATTTTTTCAACACTATTAGACGTCATATTGGACACGGACGGGGTTAGATTTGTATTCCAAGGACCCACGGTTGTTTGTAGCATAAAATAAATACGAAAATTATAATCCTGCGAGAGTACGTGAGTGTTCATGATGATGTGTACGATGATTATAAACGTACGCGTAAGGCGGTGACGGATGCAATATCGTAATGGAACTGTAGATAGTCAGGCACGTCGGTAGCTAGGTCAGTGTAGGGATACTGGGGTACACGTAGAAGGTACCTGTGTGTGCGACGTCATTGCCCCGACGCCGAATGAGAACGTAGGTTTTTCATTTTATTTATTTTACCTCTTCCGATTTTTTGACAACACGTCAAATCGGAAGCGAGCGCTTTCCCATGAATAATATATACGCCGAACAGGGCGAAGTCATTATTAGAATCGTTATTTAAAATCGATAAGAACTAAATAAAAATAAAATAATAATTATAGGTGACGTACGTTTTTAATAATAAGTTCTGATGTTGTTACCGACTGTAAACATTGAAGTTTTATATAAATCAATAACTTAGGTTTTTGATCGCGAATTTTCTGAATGACCTATTTTCGTAAGGTTATAGTTGCTTCAAAGAGAGCATTACTTTTATCATCTGAATTTAATAACATAGCAGTATCGGTGATGTTCGAGAATTTTCACACGGCTTGTTATGGATCTCGTCCACTAAATGCCCCCGCAGGGAGTGTTAAATATTTTATTCGTTTTCAATCCACTTTAAGTTTTTGATTTATTTTCAAGTTTACGTGAATGTATTGAATGTGAAGACCTGAAAATGGCGATACTATAAAATTAATTTTAAAACGTATATTATATTTTTAGTCTAATTGGTAAATTATATTCGCACGTTCGGGAAAACAGTATTATTTTCGTGTCAAATATTTTCTCAAACATCGACTAATGTATAGTCTCATTTAAATCTAGAGTCTGAATGAAATGAACAATGGCACATGTAATTAAACCGCAATAAATCTATCCGTACAACTTTTACTATTTGACATGGTCCGTGTACAAGCGTTACAGTTTACAATATACTTATTCCGTGCCTTGATACTATTAAGTATTTTGATCTTTCTCTTGCTCAAAAAATAAAATTGTAAATTGAAAATTGCTTCTATTTCATTTTGTACATAAACGAGTTTATAGGATATTTCATGAGAAAAATTATGAAATCAAAGATGGTTCTGCAAAATTAATATAAAATTTTACATCTAGGTATGCTGTCTAGATGAAAAAAGTTGCGATATTTATGACAAAAGCTATTAGAGTTCAAAAGTATTCTGGCAACATTTTATACTATGTAAATTCTTAGTCAAGTTCCTGGGCCATTTATTGGCTTTATAAAGATCAAAGTGGCTTAAAAGTATTTTACTTCTTAACGATAAATAATTTTCATATTTGTAAAAGATAGAAACCCTTTGACCTAATACCTACTGGTATTACTAGTAACAATAAATAATTAAAAGTGCATATAATATCAGTTTTGAATTTCATATAATAATGTACTTAATCAGTTATTATTATTTTTTAGTGCTCAGTAGTGTCTTGAAGTATTAAAAGTAATGAGGTACAATTTTTAATTTGGCGTACTGTCTATATGGCACCTGTGAAGTGTATAAAACATTATTTAATCCTCTACATATAGTTAATTACCAATTAGTGCTATCATTAGTCTAATCCATCTACTCACCTCTAAATACTATGAGCCTCGGGACTTAAAAAATCACTCTCGTGCAGCCACTGTTGGCGTTTATTTCATCTTGAGCAAACATGAATAACTGATCAAATGATTGAGTAATAAAAATGAATCGTTCAAATATTTTATAAATTTGTGTGGAATCGACTAAAATAAATTTAAATGTGTTTAGACAAACGATAAGTTTTAGTTTGGTATTCATAATTCATAAACAAATAAAATTAAAATTCCTTTTTTTCATATATAGAGATTAGAGATATATATAATATTCAAATATTTACTTACGGTGGTTTGAAATTCAAAGACATTAAATAAATTTCAAACACTGAATTTTTCCAGTGTGAAATGAGTAATAATGAATGTATATTCTAACTTTTTTCGTCGGATGATTTAATAAAAAAAAAAAAAAAAACAAATCGTTTTTGAAATGGAGACAAAATGGTACAAAATTATGAAAATTTATATTCTAATAGACTACTCGTATATTCCAAACTACTTTAGTCAAATAGTTTTTTAAATTCACCACACAAGTTTGAGTATTACACGGACTTGTGGTAAGAAAGTCACAATGTGTGATTTATCTTTTAAAAAACATTCTTGAATATTTTCTCAAAGCCCATGTATTAACGCGGGTATGTGATTCTATTTTTCGGAAGAAATTTTATTTTTATGTTGTTTTCATATTAAATTAATTGACGAAACGGCATCTAAGAAAATACGAAAGAATGGTAAAGGGCACTGGTAAAAGAATGCACTTGTGTGAGATGTAGTTGAAATCGTTTGATGAAAATTATAAATTAACTTGGGCATGTGTTATTCATGAAACGGAAAGTACCATATCTCAATGGCGTAAATATTTTTTTAATAAAAAAAAAATCTTTAAAGAAATAGCTTGCGATTGTTTGTCATTCAAGTACGATGAGGCGTATTCAAATTAGGTATTCTTTATAAGGAACGCAGAAGTCAATAGTACTGTTCCGGATATTTAATAGCTACAGATATTTTATTTCTCATTAGTTTAATTAGTCGTAGGTTAAGCGTACTGACGTTTTTCATATTACATAGTATCGATTTTAAAGCATATTTTTCGGAATTGAATTATAAGACAGTATAGATGTACATAATATACCGTCGTGATTCTAAAAAAAAAAAAAAAAAAAAAAAAAAAAAATCGAGAAATTCATGATGTGTAAATAATAGTGAAGTAACAACGAAATCAGTTTTTTTATACATTTTGTATTGTATTCGCACTATGCAAGTAAGAAAACGAGATGGGATGAGATCCCAAACATTTTCCCAAACAACTACCGCAAACGAAATGAGTTATTTTATATGATAATTTATCACGAGGGTATTCCTACTCATTCTGGTGTGGATCTAATTCGACCCATCTTTCGTTGGTTTTAGCGGAATTCCATATGCGCTCACTAATATTCATTACTCACTGTTTTGATTTTAGACAAATGACAAAAATAATTCAATAACTTTAAAAAGTGATATTGTTGTTCTGTTATCCCCAAAATAAATTTAGTAGACGGTAAATTACATTGATCAGGAAGAAAACTATTTTAATTAGGGTTCAGTTATATTTATAAAATATGTAGACATACGAGTATGATAGTCAAAATGACAAAGCATAATATCTATTAATGTACATGAAAGTTAATATTACATTAAAATAAAAACTTTGTGTATACGAATATATAGATGTGTGTGTGTGTGTGTGTGTGTGTGTACATTTAATATAAATAATTTAAAAATGGAAATCATAGTGTTGAATTCATTCGTCTTATCGTTTTGTAGATTTTTGTTTTCATAATTAATAATGTCATGAAAATTTCTCGACGTAAAGAACTAAAAAACTAGACATTGAGTTGTATTTATTAAAATTAAAGAGTTTTCAATGTATTTTTTCACTAGGTATTAGGTATAATAGTACAATAGGATAATATTTCTTTTGAACTCGCAGGAGCTATCATTTACAAACAATAATACAAGATAAAACAATATGTTCTTTGGTGGATTGTATGTGAATATAAAATAATGTATTCATTCAATATGATATTAACGTAACTGAAGCACTAGACTGATGTTATGAATATTTGTTTAGTAAACTTTTGTCAAAAAAAAAAAAAAAAAATTATTTTCCTTTTCATGCTACTCATCCAATTATCAGTAGTTTTGTACACGTACGTTTGTGATGTTTGTATGTATTAAAGGAATGCGCTCATGAAATTAATAATTTTTTTTTTTTTTGAACATAAATGGAACACACATTTCACGAATAAAATTGTAAGTATATAATAATGATTTTTAAATGAATCGACAATTGAAATTCTCATGTATATTAAAATACTTAGTAACTGTAAAAACAAATATACGTCTAGTTAAATGTTTCGTTTTTTTTTTTTTTTTTTTTTTAGTTCAAATCATAAAGAATGTATACACAATTATTGTAATCTATTTAGGTACCAAATAATTTGTTTGTTTGGAAAACCTTAAAAATTGAGTAATATATTCATTATATAGCGTTTGCATACCTAGTCTATAAGTCATATTGCGTTATACGAATTGGATTGTCCTCAAACAGTCTTTTAATTTTATTATAATGTGATATAAAATGCATAATAATCGAATTTCGTTGAAATATTCTAATTTTATCTAGGAGAAATAGATAGTTTTTTACGTCAATTAATACAATAAATACACTTATCAAATAAATAAATTGATTTAATATTAATTATAAACTACAGTAAATGAAGTGTTTTTAATTCGAGAACAAAAAGTATTTTTTGGAGTGAAATGCGTAATTTTGTAATAATATTGCAATGTGATTTCAGAACTACTTACACAAAGTAAAATTACGCAAATTCTATGAATTTAATGATGAAGTTGAAATTTATTGTTTTATATCAATATTAACTAACCGTAGGTACTCACTCATAATTTTGATATGTTAATTCGATTAATAGTATCATCAAAATCAATTGATTAAACGCATCTATTAATTTATTGATGATTATTAGTTCATGTATTTAGTATTATTCTAAATTTCCCTATTAGAGAATGGGTTTAAATGTCATTTTAATACCAATTTCGTAAAAAAATCTTTTTTTTTTTTATTAAAATGTCAAAAAATCATATTGATCACATTTCAGACTTTTAGAGAATTATTAATATATTATACATATCATAATTTTTAGTACAATCTCCATTCTAATAATTTTTTTTGTTATCTTTAAGCTCCAACTTTATGATAAATTTTTATAGTGTTGCGAGTAAAAAAAAAAAAAAAAATGCTTTATTTTTAATAACATTATAATAACAAAATTATAACACGAATGAATATGTTTTTGTTTTTTTTTATAGAATTATGGACAAAATAAGAATAAATAAAACTTTGTTATCATATACTCGTATAAACACGATTTAAATTAAGTTTGTCTCTCTGGAAAACTATGATTGGGCTCGTATTGTAAATGAAAATTAATTCACATTCTGTTGTACAGTTCTATTGGATTATTATTAGGCGTTACCTACAATACAAATGTTGAAATATTGGCGAGCTATATATTCACTTTTTAATAAACTATAAATTAATTTTAACGGATGAGTTCGATGTAACACAATAATCACGTGCATCACGTTTGGTTTTTTTTACTTTTGAAAACCGATAATCGGTTAAATCATAAAATATTGCGAATCTGAATTTATCCACGTATCTCTATGAATGAGCCTGATCATATTGTTCCTAAGTTTTCGAACGAGTCTTTTACCTGCGATGCCCAATCGGATCTGAAAGTTGTGCGCTAAAAAACAACGTCAATAACTCTTAATGCGCTCAACCGATTGGTCAACCGACAAAAAAAATCTCGACTACTTGTAACAACAATGGTAAGTCAATAAAAGTAATGAGAACAAAAAAAGAAGAAAAAAACAGTAAATCCCTCTCGGACCAATCAAAAACGTCGACTGATTTCCATGAAAAGCATACAGTTTAATCTGAAATATTCCATGTGTTTTGAATACGTTATGATTGTTCTGATGAAGATAATATAATATTCATGTGTTAAACATACTGCATACGTTTGGAATATAGTTTCAATCACTGCATAACGTATATATTTTAAAAAGGCATACATACATACATATTATATATAGTCACCATGAAGGTGTAGTGTGTACGGTCAATTTCGCCGATTTAAAGAGACAATCTAAAAAAGGTCAGAAAGGTCCAAAAACAAATGACAATGCGATGTAATTTCCGTAGTAAAAAGCATCAATACACGACCTGAATCTATACTTTTATAAAACGATGCACACCAGAGCGTGTAAATGCTACATGTTGTACGTTGTTAACCTGTTAAAGTTATGGTGTGCAGTATAAAAACCGAAATGTATATTTAATTTGCCAAAATAAATAATGTATTTTTACGATACATAAAACGAATCGTGTAACGTACTCTGTTGCTGGGATAGGTATGCGCAAAATAATGACTCAAAACATTTTATTAATGGTATAAAGAAAATAAATTACCAACCTTTCGGAGAGATGTCAAACATATTTTCGACGTTAAGCGTTTGAATATCTACTAGATCTTTTGTTTTCGATCCTTGTTGACCTTTACAATTATAGTTCCCATAATTATATACATCGTTTCAAAATGATTATGCTGGAAAATAGCATAAATATTGAATACAAAGAATGAGATTATTCATCATCGCATTGAAACTCATAACAATGGTCGAGGTGAGCTGGTAAGAAAAGTGCCCGACACCACCCAGTATCTGCATATTGTCCTCTATTTCTATCTTATTTAATAATTTTATGAATAGAATCAAATGAAAATTATCAAAAAACCATTTAATGAGTTATGATTAAATAGACTAGAATGCACTAGAACAGAAAATTAATTTATGTAATTCCGACACAATATAAATAGAAGCATTATTATGGTATTTTTTTGTTTTGTTTTGTTTTGTTTTTGTTTTTTTTGTTTGATGGTATTACGTTCTGTTAATCAATACTTTTAACAGTATAACTGACATAAAAGTGTGAATTTATTTAACTTAAATAACAAAGATCTAGTATTTATGCAATGTTCCGTTTGTAATTGTTTGCGATATAAGTCTAAAAATGTTTTTATCATTATGACAGTGCCTTTGTTTTCAAAATACTCATTCCAAAGCTTTAAATACTCTCAAATGGCAATAATTAAAATTATATACTAGTACGGAATTATGCTCACATTCAAATGAGCTTAAGTTAATTTAAATGAACTTTTTCTTTTTATCAACGTCACAAAAATCAATATTTAAATACATTTATTGTTATGACTACTAGAAATGCTCTTGAAATAGTTTATCTATAAATACACATATAATTTAGTTTATAAACGAGTTATATAATGTAATTTCATTGTGAAATAGTCGTATATTCATACGCGTACGTAGCTGAAATAGTAAAATACACTGAATCAGTAAAAAAACAGAATTTAACCCGTCATTTTCTGGTGTTGTTTTTTTATACGCGGCATTCGAGTAACATAACTTATACTTTTACAATGGTGGTTTTTATTTGCGTAGACTCGTATATAGGATAATTACGTTTTTTTTAGGGAGTGATTTCTATTTTTCAGAATTCTCCAGGATCCTAGTCGAAAAATTATCCCATCAGTCCCGCTGAAGCGATAAAAATAAGTGTTAAGATTTTTGGTGGCACAGGAACACCGATGGTGAATATTTTTTAGGTCGATCTTTACTTGGTGGTTGCTTTTGCGTGAACCCTTCGTGTGAAGTAATACTGGAGTAAAATAATGTTTTAGTCACTACTTTCCAATATGATTGTAAATAAATGAATAAAGAACACTGTGCTATTTAATACATTTCAACACGTAAATATCGAACAATTATTTCAAATGAAAAAAATCGACTATTATTAGAATCATTAAAGTTTGAAAAAATGTAAAGTGTTTAATAATATTCGAAATGGCGAAATTAATTTAAAACAACCGAGTGTATTGATGTCAAATTCAACGTTCAGTAAGAAAGTAGATTTGGAGCTATAAAAAAAAAAAAAAAAAAAAAATAAATAATGAAACTAATTTTTCATCTTTTGAAGTATTAATATTAAGCATTTAATGTGCGTGATATTATTTAGATACCAATAAAAGTAGAAAATGGATTTTTTCATAAAAATAAATTATACGCTGAAATGGATGCGTCAAAATTGAAAAATGTCATGTCAACATAGATTACGCGTCGAAACGTCTGCTTTCGAATCATAAACATTTGATCATATTAAAAAAAAAATAAATAAATAAATAAATGAATGGAAAAAAGAATTTATAGTTATATAATGATATCTGTAGTGTTTATTTTTCCGATGGCTCTTGTTATTCGTTTTACAATTCTTGACTATATCTATAAAATTTTATATAAAATATAAAATGGATAAAAAAGTTCACATTTACTAATCGATTAATAAATTGTAGTGTAGTGATTATTAAGGCGTAAAATATTTAATTAGTTAAAACAAAAAGCAACAGTTATTCTTATAGATGATGTTTAAAACAAAATATATTTGAATAAATACTAATATTCTATTCATTCTATAAATTCATATTTATTAATTATTAAGTAACACGTATCTCAAGTATAACAGGTATCGGATTTAAAGATTTATTAATTTATAAGTCATTGCGTTTTCGGTTTTTTTTAAATTATACATTATGAATGATTTATATTGATCATTATGTAGTAAATTATTTACATTATTACGTTTAAAATGTATACAGAGTATAATACAATTTATCAATATTCAAAATTTTTTTTTATTAATTTGTTTTACATCCAAATGTAGTTTTGTGCATCATCGTTAATAAAAACACAAACATGTAAACACAATAACCTATTACAAAAATAATTCGTATTAAGTTGTTTTCTACCTATGGAAATAATCGTGTTGGTAATAAACCCTTTTAAAAGTAAAAAAAAAAAAAACAAAAATTCCGTACACTATTTTTTGCAACCCATATAAAATCTAAATTAAAAGCTAACACTTGTAAACATAATAATAATTTACCAAGTCACGCTCAGGATCGTATTCCCAAATGTAGGGAATGATTCATCGCATTTAAAGTTTGAAATTTATAATAATGATACACCATCATCATGGGTGCTGAGTGCTCGAGGCTTGTTTTCCCTTACTTGGCTGAATAAATAGTGAACATAATAGCAATAATAAATCCAACCAAGTGGTTTATTCAAGGTTATTAACACCTTCTTCTTGTACAGCATCCTGTCCGAAGAGCTAGGAGACGAAGGATAAACTTTTATTGCCGGTGTATGCGGCCATACACATTTTTTACACGATTAATTATTCAACAATTTAACACTATAGCTGGGGAAATTACGTTTCTAACGTAAAATGTAAAATAACAAAATTTTAATATATTTCATAATTTTCAAAACCATTTAAACCGTTACAACACGTATTGTAAACTAACGATTATTGATAATATCAACATAAAAATAACCACGTTTATAAATGATTTTGGTCGTGTAGTGTGACTTTACTGTAAAAAGACATTATGGAAATTAAAGAAGAGAACTTAATCCGAGGTTTTGTTTGAGATCCTACATTAAACAGAAGAGTTTTTGTAGTATCAAACAATGCACATTTCAAGAAGAATTAGTGAAATTCATGTTTGAAATGAGATTGTACATTCAACGGTATTAACGATCCCGACGCGAAACTATACTTGTGTTGGCTTATTGTTGGCCGTGAAAAATTTGAGTTTGATGAAATAACATTAGTAAAGGATGGAAGTGAACTTAAAAATAAATTAAATTATACGAGTCTTTAAAGAATAAATGTACGAACATCGTATTGACAAGTATGGCCGTTTGAATAATATGAGATTTATTAGTTTTGAAAACTTTTAATTGCACAAAGTCTAGTACAAATATTTTTTGAGCTCAATAAGTATCTGGCTTCTCGTTTATTCAAATGAATAAATAATTTTCATTGTATTATATAACTATTTTCAAAAGGAAAATTTACATAAAACATGTGCAGTATAACATAATATATTCATATTTAAAAAAATGTTGTACTGTTGTAACAAACTTGTTAGTTTAAAATAAAATGATTTTAAAGGTTATGTGAAATCCCATCGTATGACCTTGTTTAGAAAAATGACTGAAAGGGCCATTTTCATTAAATTATTATTTGTAAATGACGATTTATGCAAGTGTTTTGAAATTTTACATCCATTATTGTTTATAAACAAAAATTTATAATGTGTATATTATCGTAAGATTTAAAATTAACGTGTAAATTAATGTGTAAATTGATAAAATTATAAAAGTAAAATCACTGAACTAAATACATGGAACGCGTGTATTAAAGAAAATATGAGCCTACTAGGAGGCCGCTATATGCATTCCGAGCATAGACATAATAGAATTCTATTATGTCTATGATTCCGAGTCATGGCAGATATGAGGAAATGTAATGATCTCCATGAAAATCTCATGAACCATGATATTAATCTATTTATATTTTCCCACTTTACTATAAGTTTTATCATGCAAAACGTACATTTTGATACTGCTACGATAATTTCTATTTTTTAATGATATTATTATAAATATCTAACATCTAGGCTATATAATATATAAATCGTATTCTATTTTTTATTAAGTTATTATCAATTGAATATTATTGTTATTTATAAATTTAGTTCAATGCATGTACCTACTATATAATATACTATATAAAATGATGATGTTTCGTAAATGTTGTGTTTGCTCACAAGCTAATCAAAAAGGTATTAGCATGTTTAGGTAAGTCTCTTCGTTAAATAAATAAAAATTATATATAAACGAACATTGCGGAAAAACATATTATATACTTTTATTATAATAGAGTTCCTCTAACTGATCCTGCTCGTACAAAATGGTTTGAAGAAATTGGTATTAAAGAATTTATACCAAATAAGTTGTATTTTTTGTGTGAACGTCACTTTGAAGAAAATGATATTCAAAATTTAAATTCATACACAAAAAAACTGAAATTAACTGCATTTCCAACGCGTTTGTTGGTAAACAAATAATACTTTAAAATTCATTACATTTATAGCTTTTAATTAGTCTACAATTAATTAAAAATTAATTTAATATAATATATAGTAAAATAAACTAAGTGCTATAATAACTCCAGACATGAATAATGATGAAAATAAATTGAACTCAAATCAGTTACCTCTTAGTACAAGTTGTAATACACCGCCTGGAATTAGTAGTGATGAATCAGTTAATGTGTTAGAACAACAGGTATTAAATGTAATGATAAATTATATTTCATATTTATACTTAATAGTTTACAAATAACAAATATAACAAATTATAAATTAACAGATATTTTTATGAATATAAAATTAGGATTATTATGACAGCAATAAAAAGAATAATATTATGTTAACACCAAAAAGAAGTTATGAACAGCAATTAAATATTGTACAGGTACCTATAAAATATATAAATACTACCTAATAAACTATTTTGATAGTAATTTAAAATTTAAATTATTGATTTTTATTGTTATTTGTTAGTCACTGGACTTAAATAGTAGTGTATGTTCCATTTGTGATACAAGAAAACATTTGCTAAGTTTAAAAAAATATTATAAGAATAAAATAGCTGAAATTTTGGAAAAAGAATCTGAATTACCGATTGATTATGTTATATCCGAATAAAAGTTACTGTTTTATCACTAATTGAAGTTAGTTACAATCAATGAGATAAATCAAACGGAATGAATATGGCGGCTTGCGTATCAGCTCATTTTTCATATAGGAGAATTATACACAATTCGCGTTCCATGTATTTAGTTCAATGAGTTAAAATATAAAATATGATAAGAAATGATTTTTATAATTATAATAATTTTTTGAAAAAGTGATGTGAAAACAAATACTCAGTTGGTTCTTATAGTTTTTTCATGGTAATTATTTATTTGTTAGTTATAAACAGTTACATGAACTTCAAATATTTTTGATACTACCAATTTACGATTATTTATAAACTAAAAATATGAGTATTATGTGATATATGATATTTCAATTAAAAATGCACTGTATGGTATAAGTATACTTTGTATGTCAGAATAACTTGAAAAAAATATGTATTTATACTTATTAGTTAAAAAAGTTTATTTTATAAATAAATATTCCAAGAGTTGTTTTGATGAAAACTTTTCGATGAGCTTTCGAATTTGCTGTGTGGTTGTTTCGTTTTATTTTTTGATTTATAATAAAACAGAATTAAAAGTTAAGTTTGAAGTAAATTTCGAAAAGTTTACATGGTAAGCTCAGGTTGTTTGAAACTTTGTTTGCCATATATTTTCTGTGGTTAAATGGAATCAAAGGTTACTCGCGTTATTTAATAGTGACATTAAAATAAAAAATTCTTTGTTTAACTCGTATGAAAGAAATTATTTACCTTATTTACAACAGTTTGTTAGTAGTTCTGATATTTTTACAACGAATTTGTAACGTGAAAAATGTTTTAATTTATTTATTATTTTATTATTCGTAAATTAATGCAGTGAGGTGTTATTTACATTTCAATTTAATAATGTTAATGATATATTATTTTCGTCAAACCAATTATTAATTTAATCTATTGTGTGTATCTTTTTTTTTTAAACTATCAACTATAAATGTTTATTTGGATATTTAGTGTAGTTATAATAATAATGTATTTCGAAGCATTTTGCTGTTCGTTATAGGGTTACTGAACTATAACACTTATAAGAAACTTAAGTGTTTGTATATGTATTTATTTATTTTCGTTACTAAACGTATTAAAAATAATAACAAAAACAGTTTCTCCAAACTACAACACATAAATGAAAATTACTTTGTTGAGCCATAAAAATAACCGGGTAAACTTTTCTGTTTCGATATTAACCTGTTAATATATATATATATATATATATATAGTTTTGAAAAGAGTGAAAATTGATAAGTTTCTTAATCAGCAATTAATGTCATACCATTGTTTCATTTGCAGAAAAATTGCACTGTATATTATTACCATAATTTAAAGGGTATATATGTGTGTTAAAAGCAATCTCTTTAAAAGTGTACTTCAAAAACTCAACATGATATTAATCCGGCTAAGCCGAACGCCCACATACACCCGTGCCAGAGTATAATAATTATAAGTGCGGTATTGCAGTTAAACTTTAAGTTAACGAGACTACTTTAAATGAATGACAAACAAGAATTGTATACATTTTATAAAACAATGCAATTTTATGTGTAAATGATATTTATTTGTTATAACTATTAATGAGTGATCACAAGTCGGAATATGGTATGTGCTTTTTTCGCCAGAAAATTGTTTTCTTTTACAGGTACATATATATATACAAACAGAGTGAGATATAAAGTTAAAAAAAACATGTTTCTTATGTGTTAAAGATCGGTTGGAGAAAATTTCTACCGAATTTTACATTCAAAATTGTATAGGTTTAATTTGAAAAAAAACTTAACTTGACTTATTAAAAAAACTAACTGAAAACTTTAAGTTTTACAAAAGAAACGATTTATTGTTTCTTTAAAATTTTATCCATTCATTATCAGTATTATAACTAAGGACTGAAAGAAGGACCAACTTCCCACCGCCTTTGTTGTATGTGGATTGAAAGGATGAAAGGAGAACTTCTACCACCGATATTATCAGCGTTATTTCACCGGGGGTTTTTATTTTATTTTGGTCGTCATAAATTCCTACAAATTAATTAATTTATACAAAAAAATTACCAAAAAAGTACAAACTTACATTGATAAATAAAATAAAATATAATGACCTATTTAAAAGAATAATCTTTGTTCAAGAGCGTTTTTAGTTTTGTCGTTGGTACTTCAGTAGAGTATTCATTTAATTTAATTTGATTTAATAAATATGAATAGCAAATGTTTTTCTTTAAGAACAGTAGTTGCAACTGTATCTTAATATCGATTGATACGAATACAACGTCAAAACAATAATGTGTGTACAATTTGACCCTGACGATAATTTAATACTTTCTACGCAAATACTATGTTGAACGTGATCTTACGCTTGTATAAGATTATTGTTCTGAGAATGATACCACGCTCTCAGCTGAATATATGTTGTTTAACGGCGAACAATAAAACGAAAGAACTATATAATTTATACGAAGTTTCTGAAGGGAAATCTTTTAACAAAGTTATAATTCTCTTCACTTCAGTAAATGAAGACTGCAGTCAATTATTTGAATACTGAGAAAACGTTGATTGTGGCGACACGCATTGGTTCAAATAATATTATAACTTTTTTATTAGATTTACCTATTAGTATGCAAATGCTTGATTTGCGAGTAAATATATTACAATTTATTGTTCCTATGTTATAGCTAAAAATGGACACTCGTGAATATCCTATCAAAAGATTACCTACTTGAATGTTTCATTCTATCGATAGTAAACAGTTCTATGTAATGTGAACAAATTCACTTTTCTTGTAGGTGTCAATTATAAAACCGAGAGTTAAAAATACCATTTTCAAAACAATAACGCTACATTTATCGTTAATATTTATGATATTTTCTATTGTGAAAACTTCAGAGAACAATTAAGACGAATACATCTATACATATACAGTGTACTCTCGATTATCCGTGGAATAGGGTGGCAGGACATCCACGGATAAACGAATTCCGCGGATAATCTGCAAAATTAAATTTTATAGTAAAAATTAAATTGGAAATTGAAATTGAAAATTATTATTACATATTGTTGACAAAGACACACATGTGTGTATTGGTAAAAATGAAAAATTAATAAAAATCATAAATTATCTATGTGCGAAAAAATCAGTCACAAGTTGTTGTTTCTTCGTTTGTAAATTCTTATTTTAATTTGTGATTGACGTTTTTTTAATAACATTTTGTCACACAGAGTTATATTGTCTTATTATTCTAGATATTTAATGATCCCGTCTGAATATTTGAGAGCTGCTTCATGGCTCACTTGCTTTACTGCACATTGTTTTTCATAAATTTTTTTTCTTCACTTTCGCTTTCCGAAACTATACCTAATGCTCTACTTACTATTTGTTCATCACTAAGACGCTCAAATCCTGGATCATTGGCATCACAATTTATCCACTCATTAATGTTATCTTCGTCAACATTCTCTCCTCCAGTAAAAGATTTAGTAAAATTAGCCAAATCAAAAGCAGAGACTTCTTCGTCTTCCTTCCCTATTAAAGTATTTTCCACTCTCGGTAAAATTTTTCTTATACAATGTAGGTACATTCGAGGGTCTAGTATTAAAGGAACATAACATAATGTGTATTGATAAAAGTACACGTGCATCAATATTAAATGAGTGTATTGTATTTTACGTCGTTATCGAGTAATCAGCTATCACATATTCGCAACCCAATTAAACCTATAATGATTTAAAATGGAAAGATACAATATATATTTTTTCGTATACATATAGGTATGTAGACAATTCCACGGAAGACAACGGATAATCCGTTCGTGGGTAATCGAGAGTACACTGTATATTGTTTTTTAATGAAGTGATGTTCGAAATATTTGTTAACTATAACAGAATAATGTGAATTTAAATATGACGATTATGCTAACTTACATTACAGGCGCTCTGAACTATTGTCACGATAAGTCCACTAACATAAGGAAAACTGTACAGTGTTTATATAAAAAATTAAATATGCAACGTGAAAGAAGTATTTTTCTTGTAACTTTATGCTATATATATATATATAGTAGCGTAATTTATTCATTAACAATTAGTTTTTAAATTATTTACGATCATTAAAATTCAATTATACGATTATTTTTAAGTGGTCGGAAAATTAATATCGAAGGTATTGCATTTTTGAATCATTCTCCGCATACCTGTATAGTGAATAACGGAATTAGACTAAAAAGCAATTAGGTAATTACGATTCGTCATTTGAATACTAACGATTTTTATTTTTTTAATGCTAGTTATTCATCATGAATTTGTAAGAACTGTGTAACAATATAAATTATAAATTATCTAAAATACGTAACTCCCGTAACAAGTTGGTCATAATTAAAGTTAAGAAATATTTCAAAGAAACTTTTGTACGCCGTGCATACGAAATTGTATTAAGTTCCAAAGAAAATTGACGAATAACTGGATTTAATAATTTAATTTTATACATAATTTTTGAATCGGTATTTCAAAAGAAAAATAAATTCCTACAAAAATGTTTGTCATTATTATTTTCATTAAGTACCAAGATAAATACACACACACACACACACACACACACACACACACACACACACACACACACACACACACACACACACACACACACACACACACACACACACACACACACACACACACACACACACACACACACACATACACACACACACACAACACACACACTGATGGGCCTTCACACCTTTTATTATAAATAAATAAATAAATACCAACAATGTATTATAATTCAAATTAATTGTAATGAAAACGTCGTATGACGTATATTATGTAGTAATTGAATTAAGTTACAATTTAAACGTTTAGTGTACCGCATAAACATAACATTCAACATGTTGATGGTAATACGCATAATTTTGTTGCACAACCGAAGTCATCGAGTTATTTGAATATAAACAGCCAACGCCGTTTCATGGTGTAAAATGAGATTATTTGTCACCGGTTAGAAACAGGTTAGTGTTTTAAGAGTTACACATTACCGGTGTTCGACAAATACACGGCAGTCGGCAAACGTCACGGCACGTTCCAAAAAGCCTAAAAATTACGCGCGTCGATTCGTCTTCGAGTTCTCGGGACAAGTTTCGTGCGAACATTTCGTCACATTATAAACCATCGATTCCGCCGCGCGGACGTACAACCACGGAGTTATAGACACAAAGGAAACAGAATAGAACACTGCGCACTGGAAAATTACTTTAATCGTATTAACGACTCCGCGTTTGAGAATTAGAAAATGACCGAGAATTACAACATCGGGAAACATAGTTAACAACGCGTCAAGGAAATAAACGACGCGGCTTAGCCGGACGATTACGTCGGCCGTACCTACGTACAAGGCTGTAATCCTGCGACCTGCATCTGAAGAGGTATTAATGATTCAGTTTAAACGAACGAATTTCGCCCGGTCAACACAAAGTGCTTTTAGTGTAATATTTATCAAAGGTAGAACTAAACACTGCGTTACGGGCATCGCGTTTTTGTGACGACGCGATGTCACAGACGCGTAATATTCACGACATCGAAAACGTTGAAATTCGATCGCCGGCGCGGGACTAATGCGTTCCGCAGCGTTTTTTGTTTTTGTTTTCAAAACGTTATCGCGCGTTTTCTAACGAACCCTACAAAAACGGGCACGAAAATTCTCTGAAACCGTGTGCAAACAAAGCAATGCCGTGCCAAACGGACGTGGCGCGGTAAAAATGTATTATTATTATTATTTATTTTTTTTTTTTATAAGAGATATACAATCTATAAAAATAATACACAATAAGTATATGTGAGATAGGGGTGATAAAAACATAACAGGGTTGCGTGATAAGGAGCCACCTAATAGTAGCACTTAACTTGGAGTTTCGTTGTTACAGGATTAAGTCAAATGATCTCTACTCCATTTTCTTTTTAATTTGCCATTGGGATTTTCGGGAAGCGTCGGGATATGTAAGCTTTTTATCAGACGATTTATAATTATCATATTAATTATGATTTTGCCATGTTAGTCTATGGTAAAAAATCAAAATCGAAAAACCGCGCAAGACCACTACGGGAGTTCGTTCGCGGAACGAACGCTAATCGCGGCGATAACGTTTGCTGGATCGGACCGCGTTGTCGAAAACACGTCACGCTCGGGAACGCCGCTCGAATATTCCACTCCGCCACACGCGTGGTGTTTAGAAATTCGGCTAATGCGGACATAATTTATGCGCACGTACCTATTTCGCAGTAAGCTCCTTCGAAGTTCTTATCGCGGCATTGACATTTTGGCCCGTCGTCTGTGGATATACAAATTCCGCCATGCTGACAAGGGTCGTGTTTCTCGCAGGCGTCTGAATTACCTCCCGCGCCGCGATGGTGCCCGTTAATTCCTCCACCAGCAATCTGTAACGCATAACATAGTACGTGTTTAAGTTATCAATAAAACCCGCTGTCGATGTTTGGGTTATGGGGACTTTGTTTATTTTTTTTCGTCGCACAACCCTACGGAGATGACAAATTATAACTCAACTCGTCCGTATACCTAACCTAACGAGCTTAAAAACAAAAAAAAAAACGTGATTGATAGTGTATCAAAACGAAATTAGAGTTACAGAGTGACATCGACTAACGGATCGACGCGACGGTTTAGTTCGCTTTAGTACGACATAATATATCTGTAGTATTAAATAATACTTTATACGTTTTGAAAATACCTAATTTAAAGGAATCGGAACTATTCGTTTGGTTATGTTTGTAATTTTATTTTAATATCGCTCAAAGGAAGAAGTGAAATATTTTAAATCTATATTATAAAAATCGGATGTACGTATTTTTGTGTTGAAAAATAATGAGTGTAATAAACCGAGTTAAAAGAATAGAACATAATATGTTCCCGGGCATAAAGAGAATAACAAATTACGTTTGAATTTTCGTTAAAATAGGTCGTCGATTTATTTTTAACACGGGGACTTCATAAATAATGCGAGTGTACTTCTATGTACACATAGTGTTATTGAAGAAAAGCCTTAGTTTAAATTACACGTTAAATTAAATGTGGTTGGTAGAAAAATGTCTTAAAAAAAAAAAAAAAAATGCATTTTATTTCCAAATTCATAAAATTTTGGTATAATCTCTTACAATATTTAGTGTTATTTTCATATCGAACGCAAACAGATTTTTTATGCAAAAAATAGTCCACCGCGTAATGTATATTGTATGCAATGTACTGTAAATACTGCATAGTATTCACTATAATATAACATATGTATAATGTATATAAATGATAATTCAAAATGAGAAATTCATTTGCTCTGTTAGACATTTTGAAATTGATATGTTCGAATATTATACACCATGTGTTATGTCATCAACAACTAAGTGGTTTACATAAGTTTCAAAACCACATGATATATCACATACAAACTTATAACTATAATTTTATAGTTAATGTAATTTACTTTTATGTGCTCAAGGATATGAAATATAACAGAAATTTCATATTGTATAGAAATTGTATGTTAACTTTTAAACAGTTCTCGTTATATTTTTAAATGGAATACAGAATAGAATGTTTATTTTTTCTACGTTATTGCTTCGGAAAATTACATAATGAAACTCGCAGTATTTTCATTTTTTTTAATTTAGTGTATTATATGCTTTGACAACAGAAACTAAAGATAATGTCTTGATTTTATATAAGACTTATTCGTTGTTAGAATAATGTTTGCGACTATGAATTTAAATTAAAAACGAACAATTCGAGGTATTTGCATATTTTATTTGATTTATATCAAATCTGGGTAAAAATTATCGGATCGGTATGCAATAGACATGTTTACGTTTTGGTTTATAATCTACATAATACCTAAACGATGGCGATTTTATCATATTCAAACTTTTAAATACGTTTTTTTTCCTTTTCCCCGTTAAATTTCAATCAGTGAATTTTAACGATATTAATTTGTACTGCCCGAGTAGTTAATAGCGAACGGTTTATTATTATGCCATATACGCGCGTAATCACTAACGTAGTGGTTGTGAGTGCAGTCACGCTCTCTCGATATTTTCCTAAGCCCCCGATGTGACGATCATAAATTTAAAACCAACAGGCTTAGATTTTCCATAAACAACGCAGAGCGTACGTATTAGTGGCACGGGAACGAGTTTGAAATATAGCGAAGTTCACTTGTATCGTGTTAAAACCACCGAATGTCGTATTTTCTGTCGGCGATAAACGTTGTTGGTGCGAGGGAACTCGCGGTAAAAGTCAGCGCCTGGCCCGAGATACGATTATTGAATAGACTCGAATCCGCGTCGTACGATGCCACACCGCGAACAATAAATGACGGCCGATTCGACGTTTTCGCGCGGAGTAAACCACGTTTATTGCGGACTAGTGTTTATGATATCGTTTCCGAATCACCGTTTTTCGGTGCCGTGTTCAACGCGACGTTTTCAAGTCGATACCGAACGGCGTCGTTCCGTTCTCAGATCGACTGAGGATTGTCGCACGACATTGAATTGTTGACAACAAGACCGTGCAGTAGATTTCGAGGTTTGCCGACGGTGTCCTCGAAGACCCCGAATCGTTTAATCGACCCGCGCGTAAGCCTATCAACAAACGATCCTACAGCCGGAATAATAATTCACTCCGTCCGATTTGATAATCGTTATGTTTTTAGGCCACCGCACCGAGTTTTTTCCGATTCCTTTCGGTCATCAACAACACGAATCATGTCAAAACATGATTATTTACGAATTACGATTCGCCGAATTAAAAATACATTTTGTGTTTACGAACGTATTATTATTATTATTATTATTATTGTAATTATTATTAGCAACGTTCCGGATGTTTTAGGACACAGCGTGCACGACACGATTGCGATAATTTATAAGCTAACGTAACGTAATAAATCGCAAGTATTATTATCAGCCGTAGTCGGCGGTGATGCGCTGAATCGCAACGCAACTGTCGTTAATACGTATGTCGTTATTTATTGTACACCCACGTACGTATCATGAAGTCCCGAAATGTTCTTGATAAATTTTTCTCATTAATAGGAAAAACATTAGCTTTCGAATAAGCTTTTTTACAAGACGCGAACTTGCATAATAATTTTACTCAAAGTTGTAATATAATCGTGTTGTTCTGTCTCGTGCGTCATTATTGTAACGCCCGTGTGCGAGAAAACTACGACAGTGCATTTTCGGCACACAAGTACCTGTTTTTCCGTTACCGACACAAATCTTGTTTACAAACATGTATCAATTCATATTTAAATTTATATACAACACAAACATTGAAAAACAAAAACATTTGAATAAAATTCAATTTATTTGGTATTTGGAAATCGTATAGTTATATTCACATTATTCGACTAAACTCGTGAGTTACACATTAATATTATACTGTTTGTCAATGAATACTTTTTAAACTTGTATTGTGGTTAGTGGCAGCCATTATTTCTTAATTATTTATTTTGTAATATTTTTTGATTGTTTTGTCCTTGCTTCATTATCACATAATATTATGTAAAATTGTGAAATTTTAATTTTAATTTTTGCAATCGTATTTTTCTTTATCGTACACTTAATATCGTTTCTGCACAAATATTATGATGATTTAAAACATTTTGCAACAAATATTTTTAACTTATATTCGAAAAACAGTTACGCGTTGTTTTGAATGAAAGTTATCCATTACATTTTCAAACTGTTCATTGAAGTGTAAACACATAGTTTAATGATGAAAAAAATACATTTTTTATCATACAAACAAATAATAGATTAAAGTAAAATGGAATATGATACTTTTATAATAACCATTTTTGACATTGTTCTCGATTCAGAGATTTTAATATTTACAATGCATTCGATGCACAATGATTAATTTACGTTTATAACCAATATTAAATTGTGTAAAAAGGCGAAAAGAATATTGACACTGAAACTATACCTAAACAGGCGAATGGGGAAAATGTAAATGCAATTTTATTAAATTAATTAAAGATTGAAATCTCCTGAAAAACAAAAAAAGACCGTTTATTATACAAATTTAATAGTACGTTTTAAGTAGGTTTCAGTTACATTATAGAAATTAAAAATATGAAATAACGCTTTGACCTACTCGAACACAAAAGAAAAAAAAATAGATTTTTTATTTGCATATAGAATGTTTTCCACTTTCGAGCTTATTTTCCAGATAAATAGAGCAGCGAAGATTACTTAAGAGCAACGACTCGGAATAGTTGATGTTTTATGCGTTTTCATCTTATACAAAGTCGTACCGCCGCAGTTGCAGTTTTACAAACATGTATTACAATAATAGAAAAGTGTTTCTATGCATAATAATAACGAGCTGCACCTGCACGAAACTAAATATGTGTTTTGTTATTTTAAAAGTTTGTCGAGTAATTAAGGCCGTGCGAGCCAACAGGTAAACTATGTGCATGTGTATGTGCACTATGTTCGTATATGGACGGATATGAAACTATTTGAAAAACGTACAAACACGCGCACGCATGCCACTGAGTCTCACGGATATCCGAGGTTACTGATTTCGAAACTTGAGAATAAAACGGTGGTGGGGAGGGGAGGGGGTGAAAAAACGGCGAAGAAATACTCGTAGTCGTTGGACTGTGCGTAACGATGATTAAGGGTTTTCGGATTATTCCGAAATTCTAAGGTCACGAGTAAACGTTACTATTGTTGTTGTTGTTTTTTTCATCCTTCCTTTCAAACGGCGTCCGACAATAACGTTATCCGACTGTAAACGCGTTCGCCATCGACGACGTCTCTGTCGTCGGGCTCACAGTCACCGACGCCGTCGTCTGGCCGGTACCAGTTGCCAGCTGCTGTTTCGCCAAATAGGCGTATCAAAATTTCACTTCCGGTCCGCCGAACGCTTTCCTCTCATCCCCGGATCCCCTGGCCGTCACGCCTCTCGCCTGTCGATCCCGTCGTCGATGACGATGACCCCGAACTGGCGCGCGTACACGACGCAATTGATGTGGAAAAAAGAAATAAAAACGTTCACACTACACACACACACACACACACACGCGTGCGCGCACTCATGTCCTCAGTCTTGCATCCCCGCGGTCCGACGGTCACACCCACCCTCATCGACGGGTCTCTCTCGCCACTGATCTCTTAACACTTTGATATATTTTTTATTACTCTGCTCTCCTGTCATGGCGCCGGTCCCGCCGCGACGCGCGTATCGCACTCTCCCGGCGGCAAACGGACACATAATAATATCAAATATTAATATCGGCCGTGTCATCTCGCCTTCATTTCACTACGGCCGTCTCTCGGTACACACTATGAATACACGTAGTAATTGCTTGTACGTATAAAAAAAAAACCGGCGTTAGTGGTCGATACGAGGAGTGGAGGGGTTTATGAATGATTGATGGTACGAGACGAATAGATGATAAAGCGGAGGACTCGTGCGCACATTTATTAAACTGTAGTAGTAGTAGTAGTAGTAGCAGTAGTAGTAGTAGTAGTAGTAGTTGTAGTAGTAGTAGTAGCAGTAGTAGTAGTAGTAGTAGTAGTAGTAGTAGTAGTAGTAGTAGTAGTAGTAGTAGTAGTAGTAGTAGTAGTAGTAGTAGTAGTAGTAGTAGTATAGTGTAGTAGAGTAGACCGTACGCGCCAATATTGATCTGCGGATGTGGCGGCGGCGGCGGCGGCGGATGCTGAGAACTCCCTCGCGTTGGCGTTAAAAACGAACGTTCGGGGTCGGGTGGAGGTAACAACGGTCGGCCGGTGGAGGATCGTCCACGCCCCCACCCCCGTTCCTCCACCGCGTCTCGCGATACGTCGTACCGTGTACACAGTGTTATACGCGCGCGCGCGTGTGTGCATATATATATATATAACAGTCGGTTTTCTCCGCTTCCGCGTGTCTCCGCGTCGCCGTTTTGTCCATTATCCGAAAACTTGGCACTCCGCTCTCCGCCGTACGCAGCAGCGGCCGCCACCGCGCCACCGTGCCACACAGACGACGGCGACCCGCGACCCGCGACCCGCAGAAAACGGTCCATTGTAGTGCCGCGCGGCCACCTCCACCCGTCGTCGTGTGTCCTTGCGTCCCGCCGCCGCCGCCGCGGGGACAGTGTTACGAGGCCGCAGCACGTTCGGCCGTGGGACGCGCGCGCCATTCGATCGTTCTTCTCCACACGTGCACGCACGCACGAATGTATACATAATAACAATAGTAATAGTATTTGATCGTAATAATATGTGTAACGATTGTAATATTTGGTCGATTGTTATTATTAATGGTGTTTTCTCTGGCAAAACGTCGGTAACACCCGTTACCCGAATATTCGTTTAGTTTTTTTTTTTTTTTTCATTCATTCATTATAGTTTTGATGACATTTTTTTATTTTTACCGTCGGTTTCAAATCTTTTCCTGTTAGTTCACGAGATCGCCCGTTGCTGTTCCGACGCTGATGGATAAATCAAATTGGGCAAGCACAGCGTTTTTAAGGAAAATTAAATTTTACGTCTTTTTCGCGATTTTTTTTATACATCACTACTTCAATTTTAGTTTGTTCGTTTGGATACACCATATTATCGATTTTCATCAATTTTCACGAATCCAGTTTTGACGACACTTCAAAATTGCCCCCATCCGTTAGCAGGTGAAAATTTCAATTTTCCGTAACGTTTTATTAATTTTTAGACGACTTTTTTTTTTTTTTATAGCGTCATTGTTATTTGCTTTGACGATCACGAAATGTTACGTTTTCTTAAATATAAGCGTGCACACTAGAGCGAGCTGTTGATCTAAAACTCAAGTCGCTTATAAATTTGACGAATTCAGTTATCGTTCGACGAGTGTGTCGACTCACGTTTACAATGATGACGATTGTATATACATACACATGCCTGACTATCGATGCTGCTCCGAATCATGCTGCTGGTAAAAAACGCGTGGTCATTAAACATTGTTTTTTCATACATAATTTTAATGATTAACCGAGTCCTACGATTTTATAGTGAGAGTAGTACGTTCTCGATTGCCCACCGTGCGTAAAACTGTTAACATAACGCTGTAAATATACGTTTTAATTAAAAATGTAACTCAATTGATCTCTGAAAGATCGTTCAAATTTTTAATTTATGTAGGTGAAATGTTTTTTTTCTATTGCTAAGAGCATTAAGTTTGAGAAAAATACTGCACAGTTAAAATCAAAGTTTTCAAATTACTGCGATTTTGTGTCAATGATGATGATGTGACGTTACACAGACACTCGTGTGCTATAATATTTTGATGTACGGCGTTAAGATCAAAACGAAATATGTATTTAATATTTTTGTTGGATGTTGTCAATAATGAATATTAATAATCGTGTGCTGAACAATTTGATTTAGCATGTACTATTCGGGACTTGATACATCTAGGGCCGATGAAAGAAATACACAATTATTATTATTAGTTCAGTGGTAGATTTTCAATACATTTTCTTTTTGTGGTCCTGGGAAATTAAATCAATAATGGATTCTGTGTTTAAACGGCAATCGTATTTTCAATGTAATAGGTACTACGAGCGTTTAAAAGAACAAGTATATTATTAGGTTCGATTAAAAATTTCCGATTATTGTTACAACACGTACGATTATTTTAAACAACTTACGGCTCATAAAGTTTATTACGCTATTAAACAGCATCGAGATATTGTTGGGTGGGGGGAGGGAATTCGGGCCATTTGATTCTTCAGCAATGGTCGTCGACCCACGTTATTAATATATATATATATATTCGATTTATATGAGTTTATTTTATAATATAACGTGGGTATTAAGTACACAGGTGTGCTTGAACGGGTAAACGCTTACACATGCATACACACGCATATATCTATATAACCTATACATTATTTTACTAATATGTGACACGCTCTGTATTGTTATTGTCGTGTATAATAATGTATATGAAATGCCAAATGCCGTTTTCAGACGTCGATTTGGGAACGATATTGCAGCGTGCTGGTAACAGCTGAAGCCGCGTCCTCGCGAAAGTTTCGCGCACACAAACACAAAATCGCTCGTGAATCGGTAGTATATCGGTTTTGTACACGTGGTTGCAAAGTGTCGGTTTCGCACGCGAGGATTATGACTTCGTTGTATAACTATGACGTTCGCACTCCGTATAATCCTCCGATTTCTCGCGACAAGGCTTATTCGTAGTTTTTGCGAGCAAACGGCTACGGATTGAGCTGTTGAAATGATTTTTTTCACTCTCTCTTTTTTTTTAATATAAACCACAAGGCGATTACGTCTCGGCGGGGGTCGACGTCTCAATACATATTTAAAGCGGAACAGTTAATGTTTTCTTGCCCGTAACTGTTTTTCTTTGTTTGTTGAGACGAGTCAAAACTAAAATTTTCTTCTGATGACTAGGATATCTTCGATTCCTAAGAAGTGACGCCATTTTCGAAGTACATAAATATATATTTTTTTGAAATTACAATACTCTTGAGTGATTTTTTTTTATACTCGTTTTTAGAATGAAAATACTCAGTAGTTTCCAAATTTTATATGTCGTAATATATTCATCTCACGGCTTATCCAAACGGTTTAGATATTTTAGTTATGTAATGTAAACATATTACTACAATACATAAAAAAAAACAAACATTTTATGATTAAAATAATTTTATTATCATAAATATTTCAGAAAATTAAATGAATGGGTGTATTTTATTATTATGGTGTATTATTTTGCATAATAAAGTTTACGCAATTTCTAGACTTAGAGATTTCATAAAACAATGGACTTTTATATTAGCTGCGTATTACTTAAATAAATTAAAATATGTATAAAATATTCTTATCAAACAAATTTCCATTTAAGCTTGTAAGTACTAAAATTTAATTCTTTAGTTTGTTCGTTTTCATTTAAAACCATTTATGAATACGATGACGTATTATGTAATATAAAGAAACAGCATAGTAATAGAAGACATTAATTTTTATGGTATTGCATTTTAAACTTTAAAAAGTTGTATGTATTATAAAAAAAGGGTACGCATGTAATAAAACTTCCGACGATTTATTCATTTAAACTATTGATAACACCAAGCTAAAGAAAAAAAAATAGAAGCATGATATGTAATAAAGTAAAAAGTTACCTAGTTTTAAGATAAATAAAAACTTTAGTACTATTATAAATGTAAATGTAGGCATTTAACAAATGTATAAAATCATATTATAAATTAAGATTATGACCCAGTAGCCTAGAAGTCGAGGTGTATAATTAATGAAAAAAAAACTACAGAAAGTGTATGAACATTTTTCATAGCAAAAAGTAAAAAGTAACTATTTTATACCTAATCAGAAGAATTAAGTTTTTACATAAACATAGTATTTTCTTAATTTTAATTTTTTATAGATATTTTATTTAATATTTACTGCAGAAAAGTAAAGTTAGATTATTTATTTAATTTAAATTGTTACAAAAACTAAATAACTAATAATATTCATATGAAGTTCAGAATTCTTTCAAATATTTTATTCGAAAATTTAAGATTTTCTTTTTTAAGTAACCAAATAAGTGTATTATAATACAATGTATGTATATTCAATCGTTAACATGTTTAACATTTAAAAGAATAAAAATAAACCCATTTAATATTGCTTACCAAACTCTCGCGGGATCCTAATATAATTGAATTACAAATTTAAAGCACACGATTAGTATTTTGGGAGTGACATAACTTGAACACTTAACGTATCGTTAAAATTAAAAGTTTTATCTAGGTGAAAAACTCGTTATTACTGCGGTCCGTGGTAATCTGAAAATGTTAAGAGAGAAAGCCGCGTGTACATTTTAGTCTTTTTATAATATTCTTCTTTTTCATCTTATTTGTTTTTTTTTTTTTTTTTTTAATCACCTGTTCGTCAATAACGATCTAGACGTTGCGTTTAATTATTTTTGTAATTAATATCGTTTCGCTGCACCGTTCGGTAGTCTGTGGGTATAGTTTATAAAAACAACAATGCCGAGATGAAGGATAAACACAGTGGAGTAAATAATAATAATGAAAAAAAAAAGCAAAAAAAAAAAATAATAATAGTAATAAAGAAAAAGAATTACACGTAAAATCGATTTTTACGTTTGTCACGGACAGCGTCGTGTATACATGTCCGTAAGTTGTCCTGTCTCGACGAAATACGTTTTCAGGGTCGGGAGTAGTGGGGTGACGGTTAGATTACAGAATAATTAATAGGGTACATGTTCGGAATAACGTGGCGTCTAATCCGACTTCGCGGAACGAAAACAGTGCGGGCGCGCGCGCGCGAGACCTAACCCGGTGCAAAGCTTTTACCGCGCCCGTCGGCTCGTCGTCGGCCCGAGTGTTTTACGCGGAACTGTTGGCTACGTGCTGCGGGTCACGTAGCGACCGAAACGACCCCGTGGAGTTTCACGTAACGCGCGATAATTAAACCGTTATAAACGTCGTGTGCGTCGGGCCGCGATCTCGGGGAAAGTCGCGGAAAACCAAACTGGGTCGGCGACAGACAGGGACACCCGACACAGCGGAGGTTACGGTTTTAGGGTTCCGGGTTTTTTCGTCCACCATCAATGTTGTTTAGGAATTTATTTATTTATTTATTTTTTTCGTATGGCATGGTTATCCGCGAGTGCAGACCCTAGGGTCTACAGTTCGGATGCCGGTTTGGCAGAATTTCTATTGGGGCACCCGTAGGTTTCTGCCATGCATGGGGGGGATTGCAGTCTCTCTCCAAAGACAGTTGTTTCCTGTCCAAGTTAGAGAGACTGCCCGAGGCCGGGTTCGAACCGGCGACGGTACGCGTCGTAACCGCCACCTGAGTCCACTCGGCCACTCCGTCCCCCAGGAATTTATTAATTTTTCGTGAACTATACACGTGGCAAGTTCTACCGCCGATATCCGGAAGTACGTTGCGCGCGTCTGCGTGCCAGAGCCTTCAGACGTATCGTGTAAAAGACATCTGTGTCGTATGTGGACGGTCGGCCTCCACGACTATATTGAGTAGTGATCGATGGTTACGATTTCAACGGCTGTTCGGGTCGACGACAACGGGCGGATGGGTCGGAAAAAATTCTAGTAGGGAAAAGTAAATAGAAAACAAACAGACGAGAAGTAAAAAGTAAAACGACGAATCACGCGGGAAAACATTAATTTCATTCCGAGGAAATAGTGTCGATGGCCGAGTCGAGAGCGTCCGTCTGTCGTGACGAGTAAGTGAACGCACGCGGCAGCCGGTGGGTATGACATCGGACCTGTGAGATCGCCGAGAAAAGTCAAGGGTCCGGGGCGCGCGTTTGAGCCACGACGACACGTGGATAGGTGGGTTTCCGGGTGAAACGGAGGACCGCAGAAAAGTGTCCCGGACCGAGGTGTCCTCGCGGAGAAGTGCCGAGCCGAAAACGGACGAAAATCGCCGACCTCGACCGCGGTATAATAGGTACGAGCGACACCGCGGTAGTTATTACGAGTCGGGAAACCATCTGCCGGAAACGATCGACTTTTACCGTCCGTTTATGCCGTCGCGGTGACGACGATCGGATGGCGCGGTGGCGGCGGCGGTGGCGGCGGCGGTGGCGTGTTCGATCGCCCTGGCGCCGAAAGTTCGGGATCATCCGGCGTCTTGCCTGCCCGTTCCGTGGACCGTTGCCGTGTCGTCGTCGTTAAGAATTATTATTATCACGAACCGTCGTGGTTACCGTTGTTTTAGTTGTGGCAGTCGTTAAAATAATTAATTTTTCATTCACTGTTTGTCGGTCGTCACGAACTGTGTTCGTCGTCGTTGTCATTTCGCCCACGACGGATCAAATTTTCCACCTCCGGCGGTTACGACCGACGTTGTCGTACATTTATTGACGATTCGGTCGAAACCGTGCGGCAAGCTACGTCATTTGTTATCGACACGAGTTAAATAAGAATAATACGACAACAACAATCGTCCGTCGAAAAACTTTTTTTTGTTTTTGTTTTTTTTTTTTTTGAGAGCGACGGTTGTCATTCGACTCGACTGACGTTTCGAGTGTAGTCAAACGAAAGTTCGAAAATTGACGGAAAATCAATAGTATAATCATTTAAAACGCATACGTTACATGTTGTCAATAAATAATTATTCGACAACGATCCCCTTTGAGGTAAAACCCCTGCCCGGCGATACGCGAATACGAAACACAGGATGACGTGTATAGGTGTTCGTATGTTCAACAATGTTAAACAATGCGCGTGGGCGAAACCGGTGAAATCACAACTGATATACAGTGATTCCATTGTTTATTTGATATGAGGCTATTACGGATGCTGTGCACGAACATTACACGAGTTGCAGATTACATATCGATAAGAGAACCATTGCAATACTCTTGAAATTTTAGGTTTATAAAAGTCAAACAATAATACCATGTAAACAGACATGAATAACTCACACGGAGTATAAATTAACATAGCAAGCAAATTGTTTCACATGAATTAATGATTTTTGTCAAGTTAATAGCTTCTAAAATCATAACCAATTTATGTAAGCAGGCCCAAAGACGTTTAAATGTGACGTACACAAATGATGTAATATTAGTTTGAAGGTTAAAATATAGTTTGTCAGTAGGAATAAATTGTTTTTTTTTCTTTGGTAACATCGGAATGAACATTTTTTGTTTTACATAAAATCAATTATTTTAGGGTGGGAGGTGTTGTTTGTTCTAACTAATATTTTTTTTAATTTTAACGAAGAGTCATTAATTTAATGAACCGCGTGGTAAAGAATTTTATATGCGATATCGTGTCGGGACTAATATTCTATTGGGTGACATAAAATATGCTGTATTTTCATTTATAACTCACACAGCTCTAGGAAATAATTTTGTCGTTAGCGGTGCACCTACACTGGCAAAGGCCCTGTGTTTACTTGAAAATTTAATGTTCGCCTATAAAATGGTGGTACCCCAGTTAGTAATAAACTAGGCTAGTTTTAATGGCCAGCTAATATATTATACAGCTATTATATGTGGTATGTACACGAGTACACGTACACTGGGTTCCGAATGTTTCCTATTGTTGGATTTATGTGGGATCTAATCAGTGGGGACCCTAAATGCATTAGCCCCGAGTTTGGGCTGCACAATTTCTCGCTTTCAAGAGGATATTTTACTCTAATGCGTGTATAAGTGTCGATGCTGTACAACAAATTATGAGAGTAAATGACGTGTAAAAATTACTAAGCAACTGTGGTATTCAATTCAAGCGCACGCGAGTACGTTTTTTTTGCGTAAGTATGCAAACTTAGAATAAAGAAAACAAATTAACCGCAAAATGAATGAACACAAATCGTAGCATTCGTATAGTAAAAATAATATAACACATGGAATATTATCACTATAATCAAGGAACAAATCGCCAAAAATATTGTTTAAATTAATATTTATAAATATAAGCTATAACAATAATATAAAAAATGTGTAAATGAAAATTAATCGACGTTAGGACGACTCAGTATTAATAACTATAGTAGTTGGTATTTTTGAATGGTTCGTTATAAACTTTTACCTATACAAGTATTACAGATTTTTATAAATCTTCATAGAACAACCAAGTAGTTATTATTGTAAGTTATATCGTTACAAAGTATTCAAATAATATTGAATTCAATAATTTATGAGTAAACAATATTTTGTTTATAAATATACTTCATTTCCCTATGAATATAGTTGATTTATCAGAACAAAATGTTGTAGGTATATTTTCGTTTACTAATTTTGTAAGTCAAACGATGTGTTGCTCTCAAAACTCTTTAAGACTAGTTCTTATTACTTGTTTAATTTAAAATGAAAATATAAAATTATAGTTCACATTGTATTCATTACAAAATTTTGATTTTGTAATGAAAATTATTTATTTATTTATTAATTAATCTGTGACATGTGTTTAGTTCTTACACTCTCAGATATAGCACCCTAATAAACGATTGTTTGTTTCTTGAACCTATGGGCCCATTTTTAATTATCACCAAGATATTTATTTGTCATCTTATTTACCCGACTCAATCTTACCTAAACCATGTAAAGTTGAGATTTCCATTTTAACATTTTTTTAAATTTATAGTTTACAACTAGACAGAATTGTTTGAAAACATTTCACAATATTTAAAAAAATTAATTATTTTTAATGTATTTTTTTGAAGACTGGCATCTTGATTATTTAAAGCATTAAAAGATAAAAAAAAATGATTCGAGAAGCCAGATGTATTTTTGATAAGAACGGTTAATGATGTATAAGCATAAATAACCATTAGAATTTTGGATACCAACGCGAAAATTAATATCGTTTTGTGTGAGAACTACGACAGAATACACTTATAAACAATGCTATCTCGTGCGATCGAACACATTCTGAGATCACTAATTACCATGCTAACACACTAAGTTTCGGTGACGTTATTTATGAATGATATATTTTCACCAAAGCGTTTTAATCCATATTGACCGCAACATTGAAATCTCAAATTTAAATAATACGTCGTTCGTATGATATGTGCGACTCAGTAATTGATTGTTAAGTATTACACTTGTAAAGAATGCACTTCGTCAAAAAATGCTGTTCAATGAATCAAACTTTGAATCGCGACGATTACACAGGACAAGTTATTATTTATGATTATTAAAGGTAGAGAAGGGGGAAGTATACTACTATTACATAATCATACTAACCTCACAGGACTAATGTTTAACACACACACACAAACAAACACACACACGCACACACACACACACACACACACACACACACACACACACACACACACACACACACACACACACACACACGTGCACGCAAACGCACGCACGCACCAGTTCGTGGGTAATTTAATTATAATTATCGGAGTAGTAGGAGTATAGAATTAAAATTTTTGGCTATGGTTTTCATAACACTGACTATTCGTATTATATCACTGAACAACAACTGGATAGACAATAATGTACGTTCTCCGAAACAGTGTTTTTTATTTTTTCAATTTATTCATTTTTCTTTGTTGCAGTATACGGCTAAAACACAATATATCTTTGTCATGCCGTTATAAATATTTTGTAGTCTTTTATTTTTACAACTCTTAAATGCTTCGGTTCCATTTGAATTTGAATTTGAATCCCTCGCATTAATATAATATCGGCACAAAAATCTCGGTAATCGATTCGTGAGCATAATAATTATACTCATACATACATTATATTCGGCTAAGCTTTACGCGGCTTATAGTCATTGTGAACACATAACAAATGTATTATTTATATTGAAGTAAAACAAAATTGTCAACGATAATTATAGGGGCACGGCGTATATAAATTGTGTAAAATTATGATGATCATAAAAAAAAATCTTGCGATCAAATAAATTTAAGTTCTGGAAACTATAATTTTCGATCGATTAGTTTTAAATATCGTTACTGTTTTATGATTTATCGTAAATCTAAAACGCGTGTATAATATCTTTTAAGGTGTCATTTACAAGAAAATCGTCGACTGTTTCAAAACTCCGACCAGTATGAACTATGTTCGTAAATAACGAGGAGAGTAGAACTTCAAAGTATAATTATTATTTTATTTTATACATTAAATAAAATACCATATATCTTAAGTTTGTTCCATCACGAGATAATTTTTTAGTTTTCACTTGCATATTAGTCACAATAACCGAATTTAAAGTTATTGAATAGGATTGAAAATATTTCGTTTTCTCGTTTGAAGATATCAATTTAATTGACATGACACACTTGACTCTGTTCGAGTTTTTTCACTTGAATTTTTGAGTAATAGTTTGTATTGTACTTGTAATCTTCGCTTCACGATCGTCAATCGTGGTAGATCTAAAGGAAGAGGTTCATATTTTATAAAGAGTTATTCAATTTAAATTACAATTTATAGGATTTGCTACAACAAAGCTAACCAATACTTTTTCGTTTGGAAAATGACAAAAAGGCTTTATGCACTTTGATCGAAATTCTTTAACAATGGCTGATTTCTCGTTTGTTCTTGAATGTGCGTATCAACAAAATATTTCTCTAAAATAAAAACACAAGTAAGTTCCTTAATTCTTTTTCTCTTTCTCGCTCTCTGGCTCTCTCTATTCGATTGCTCTATATCACTTCTTTATTGAATCAATCGATTTGTGCATTATTATTATTATTTTTTTTTTCATTTCCCTCATTGTTGCTTGATATTGGTATAATATATTTTTACTGTAAAATACAATTTTAAATGTATTCCTAGCGAATTAGTCAAATGTAGTTTTTCTTAATGTCATATATAATGTTATTTTACATTCTATTTTGGAAATGTATATATTATTTTGCATTATAATATATTTACCTCATATTTGAATAATTCACAAAACACAATATTATACTTAAATCACATCCTTTACAATTTAATTCACTCCAAAGTAATTTAATATAAATTAAATACTCCTTTATTCATACTTGGAGTTTACATTCATTTTATCCACTTAAGTCCTTTATTATAATTATAATTATTATAATTGGTGTTGTTCTTTTCAAAATTATTGATAACATTCTAGCGTACCTTAGTGTTCTACAACAAGTGCATCGATTCGAGTATATTTAAGTATGGCAGGTTCGTTTTGGATAATGAGTCTATACATACCATAGGATCTTGAAAAACTAAAAACTGGTGACTTTAATTTGTCATTTAGATTTTCTTATATTCGTTGACCTTTTTCATGTAATAAAAAAAAGCGTTTTATATTAATACACCGGGATAAATTAAAGAAATACGTACTTCACACCGTGATGTACTCTTCGCTCCACGCACAAGATAATGGGGACGGGTGTATTGAATTTTAAAGAAATGATGCACCATTTCTTTAGTTAAAGGACTCTGAGCAAAGCTTCAGCATAAAAATAAATATGCCGTTTATATGTTTAACCATTTTTAGATTAACTGTCAGTAGGTTTTTCTTTTTATTAAACCTGTTAAAAGTTTTTGTTCGACAAATGAGAAATTATTTTTCACCATAAGATTCAAAACACGTTGGCTTATCTGAATCCAAAGTTTCATAATGATTGGATGGACCAATTTTTTTTTTAATTAACATTTTAAGTCGAAAATTGACATGAAAATAGTCAATTCCGTAAAATTCCTATCATAATATACTTAAACATTTATGAAGAAAATCTTGAGTTATGATTTTTGAAATTTGACTAATATATTTTTTAAGTATATGAGTTAATTAACTGATTTAGTCATATTATATTTTCGAAACTTTTTTTATTATAAAAAATATTATTAGGGATAAACTTTTACAAAAAAAGGTGTTTCAATGTTTAGTTTTTTGCCCAAAAGTTGTCAAATTTTTTGGAACTTTCGTGAAATATGTAGCAATATTTCATTAATATATGGTGAAAATTTGAAGTTTCTAGCAATATTACTTTTGAAGTTTTGACTAAAGAACTAAAATCGATTTAGTGAAAGTGTCTTTTACGACAAATTTTACCATTTTTACTTGGTTTTTTGGCAGTTTTTCCTCACGCCTGGAAAAACTAATGAGAGGAGCGAAAAATAAAGTCTTTAAACTACAATAAATTCACATGCGATATCTAATCAATTGAGTCGCCGGTAGTTTTTGACCACTCCGGCTACCCGAAAAAGTGTTCACAGAAAAAAAAATAAAAAGATAAACATCATTGTATTACCAACAGATAGAATCTAAATGATATTTACATAACATTTGTAAATAATGATACGATGTAAATATAATTTTATTGCATCACTACATTGTACCTACTATTTAGTAAACGTGTTTTGTTAAATTTTTATAAGAATATTTCCATTGATTATTTATGAGACAACAATGGTATAAAAAAAAAAAAAAAAAAATTTATTAAAGGTATACTTTTCCCAGATAAAAATATTAAAATTACATTTAATACTTATCGTGTGTTTACATTTAACATTAATATTTACTGGATTATTTTTAATTTTAAAAATCCCAATCATCAAGTTTAATCATACTTTATGCTTGAACATTTTTCACATAGCTTAAAAAAATAAAATACATTATACGTGCTCCGTAAAATTCTACTCGTTTTTGTCTTCTTTTTATAAAACAATATTTTCACAAGAAGCATAGTTTACATTTCTCTCGTTATATGTAAAAAGTTTGCGAATCCTAAAAATATTTTCAATATTCGCGATACACAATGTCTGTGGAGAATACACCCTGATTGTTTCAATAAAGGCGCCGATAACACTTAAACGAAGGCAAATTGTATGCAAATATTCTCAAGAATACATTGTTAGACTGTTTTAAACGCTTTATGATTTACAGAGAAATAAATTAAATTTGCAGTAAATTAATTAAACATTTTAATGGCATTTAATATTCGTTATTTAATTCAACCAAAAATGAGTAACAAAGTTATTATTTTGGATCTAGGAATTACATTATACCCGTTTTTGACTTCTCGAGACCTAACAGTCAGAAAACCCTCCATATTATTACATTTAAACATCCGTTTACTCTTAGTATTAGTTTTGGAATGTTTTCTTAATAAAATCACGTTTGAGATAATTTTTAATTTACCTATTGTTGTACTGATTTGAATTTGAAATCAAAAGTTTCATTGTTGTTTTCTCCGTAAAATATGTTCTTCGAACGAAAGATAATGCACAAAACGTATAATAATAAAGACATCAATTAAAAATTTTGTTAAATCGTATTATGTTTTCGTTTCTGAACTATTTTAAAATGTTTATTTTCACTACAGACCTTTTGTTCGCGTCATATTATCTACGTGTAAAATACACACAAACATTTGTTCGCCCGAACCCGTACCCGTGCACACGACGCGAAACGGTATTGTACCTAAATGCCGATTCGCCGTGGAAAAATAATATTATATTTATAGCCATTTAGACGGTGCCGGCGTACGGGTGTTTTAACAGTTCTGACACGGTTACTGCGATCGCGTTTGGAGCTGCAAGAAAACCCAAGTCTGCCTACTGCCCTCGGGTCTTTGATCAATAACGAGCGTGCAAACGAACGAGGCAATTGTTTTAATCGTTGACCTCCCCGTTTTTGTGTAGTCGATCTCGTGTTTCGAGTGGTCCGGGTCGTCATTGTAAAGTCGACATACGGCCGTCGTGCGACCGTGAAATAAAAGATGATTCCAAAGTATTTCTGCGATATTTCCCCGAAGAGTCGCGTAATAAAAAAATCAAAATCAAATAAAAAAAAAAAAAATAACATAAAACAAAATAAAAACCTAAGTTATTACGGTCTCCACGGGCTGCGGTCGTGCATTTTGATTTATCGTCTTCCATCGGTAGACGTTTTTACACAACCGTCCGGTTGATAAAATTCTAATATTTTATAACGCTCGTATAAACTCACGCTCAATATAATCGTAAAATCATTTATTCCGACAAATTTAATGATCATTAATAGTATGAGTATAAACCGTTCACGCGAAAAACTGTTAGTGTATCGTGTACAAATGCGACGACAACCTCGTTCCTAGTCATCGTTAAGAAGACGCAATAATCATTATTATTATTATTATTATTATTATTATTATTATTATTATTATTATTATTATTATTATTATTATTATTATTATTATTATTATTATTATTGTATTAGTCGTTCTGATATTATTGCCACGTATTCCGGCCTAGTCACTTGTACACGATTTCGTTAGATACGCTATACGAAGGATGTTCAGGTCGTAAATGGCGTCGATAGTACATTTCAAGACTCATAGTAGCTCGTGGAGTTCAGGCAGGAAGTATTGAAAAAATATCGTAACACGACACAACACGACGATATTATGCGATATTGTGTAAACTTTTCTCATACCGGCGAACTCGGTAACTACGAAATGCCCACGACGTTTATGTATTTCACTTAAGTTCACGCCTTTTTAGCGTATTGTTATATTTCGGTTTTTTTTTTCGACAGAGGAGACGGTTCTTTGGAGCACATATCAGCAAATTTATTTGTTTATGTTTATTACGTTTCTGTCTTAAAGTGACAAATGAATTCATCCCGAAATTATTTTTCAATGTTTTGGCGACAGTGTTGTACTTATTTTAGGTATTGCTTTTTTAGAAAAACCCGAACGAAAAAAAATATGAATTTTCGAATACTCGAGAGCTGAATACAATACTATGTTTCCTAAGTATTCACACAGTATCATGACGCTCAATATTAAAATGTCATCCATCAAAGTATAATAGTTTACTCATAGTGAATATAAATATTCAGACGGATATTATTATTTAGAAACTGATGAATAACAATGACCTGTACTATTTAAACGAGTTATTTTCATAACTACTAAAGGATATTATAATGCGAACACTATTATTATTATATAGATACTAAGGCAAGTTGAGCTTAACTACAAGTCTCATTCCTGATTTTAATTGTTGACATTTGTTTAATTAACTACTCATTTTAGATGCTTCTATTTTGTTTTATAAATATACATATATGACGATATGAGTATAGTACATATTTTCAGAAAACGAAGCATTTATAAGAAATGCAAAATTTGTCTACTGATATATTTTATTCTTTGAAGCTTTGTAGGTAATAAAATAAATAAAAAGTTATTCTTGTTTAAATTTGATAATATGTACTAATAATATTTATTTGATTCTCAAGTATGATCGATTTTGGTACAGGTGTAAGGTTTATCATTATTTAAAAGTACAATGTAATTTGAACTATACACTACTTAAGTACTAATATGTTTCTACGAATACGTAAATTCGGTTAAAAAAATACGATTTCCATTTCCAAGTAAATTTAATTTCGTAAAACAGCGTACACGTTTGATCTTTGTTTGTGTAAATTATTACATTTTGTGGAAAAAACACCAAAACTGCAAACTTTGATGAAGCCGTTTTAGAGGTTTAGATATATTGTTTCTTTAAGCAATGGATAAAAAAAATTTTAAAAAGAAACACAAATGAAGTACTTGTCAATTTGTCTATAATTTGCTTTTCATTTAAAATATTATTGCTTTATTATATAAATAAAATTAGTCGTTCATTTATTTAATTTAGAAAAAAAAATAATTGCGTTTTTTGTAAAGATTCAATTTTTGTTATTATATTTTTTAAGTTAAATAATTTTTAAAAGAAGTTAACTGTACTTTAATTAATTCAGTGTTAGTACATAGTTAAAGTGTAAATTTTGAAATAGATTTTATTTTGTACGTTTCCCAAAAATGCTAAATCTTATTAATTATAATAATATTCAAAAGATGCATAATGCGTAAAGAAGTAATATATATTGTAAAGAAGTAGTATAGTATAATATGTAAAGAAGTTTGCATTTATTTTATACAATGCATCGTTTTTCAGCTTACCTCTGTGTTTTTTTGACAAATAATCATGGTTTTTATATTTATCACGCCGTGCAACCAGATACGATTTGAATCTATGAAAATTAATTTTTTTTTTATTCGTATAAATCTTATGTGCGTTTTTTTTAAGCTGAAAAGTTTGTTGTAGTGTTAAGTATAATTTGTTTGGATAAAAAAGCAAAATAAATATATTATGATTATGATAAATTAACAACTAGTAGTTTTGTATAGGTTAGATACAGCTACTTTAATTCTAGATTTAATTTTTTTTCTGTTTTTCATTACTAAACCTGATTGAAAGAAAAACTAAGTCGAATCCAACAAAACTTTTCAGTGGTTACTGTATAAGGAGATTATCTATGCCCTATATATTGTGACTATATAGTACATACTTATGATGACATTTTTTTTTATATGAAAAATTCAGGGTAAGCAAGAATTAGGATATAATACAACTTTTCACTTATTATGTATAGTAAGTACATTTAAAATATTAATGTGCGCATGAATATTTTTGTAAGCTCATAAAAATTTATATTTTTCACGGTAAGCGTCATAACCCCGATACCAGGAAAGAGTTATTGTAAGTCAAATTGTACTCGATACGTATACGTTTTATGAACGGACTTGTATGCATAATTTAAGTTTTGTGTTTTCGATATGAATACATTGAAAAAAATGTAAATCACGTAGATGGCAGTGACAACGAGTAGTAATTGCTATAAATATTATAAATTCATGGATTATTATAATATTTCCAGTTTTTAGGCATCTAAAATAATGTTCATTGTAACTTCATGTGGCAAATTTATTATTTTTATGGTTTGACATATTGAATATAAATCCATATATTTACAGTATTTTCAAAAGTCAATATTTAAACGAATTAAATTTAAAATACAATTGCGTGTCTCTTAGAAGTTCGGATTTTTCTATCTTATAAAAAATATTGTAAGTTATTCCACCGTGGATATCGTTATTATGAAATATTATGTTATTAATTAACAAGATGATATTCATATAAAATTCACGGCTAAGAAACTTAAGTTAATATTTATATATTTTCGATTTATGACGATTGATACGGTCGGTTTAAAGTTTTTGTTATTGTCATAATTAAAATCAGATAAATAAATATATATTTATTATTACCCATGGATATATACATATATATCCATGGGTAATAAGAACCATAGTATAATAGTATGAATAAAAACGGTGATATCTGCCTTAAAGTGTAGTGTCGAAATCATTTGAATAAATCAATGATCCAATGTTTAAAAGCAATCGGCTAAACGTTGTACTCATAGGCCTGTCTACAGTGGCAGCCTAGGGTGACTAGGCTGCCCCTGAAATTTTCCAAAGGCACCGGTCAGTCGAGTTTTAAGTCAGATGGGTTCCAAATTTTATTTTAAATCAAGTATCTTTATTTGCTAATAAGTAATAAGTAATAACATACTATAGTATTATGACGTCCATACAGGATCCTTATCGCAAAAAAAAAATAATATTATGTACGTGGGTAACTCTCAACTCAACTGTCTCTGATGGTATAATTTATTGGTAAAGGCACTATTTTTAAAACTATTGATAGCATTAGTTTATTATTTTGTAGTCGATCTAAGGTCCATCATAGACATGACACGGAGTGGTGGTATTAATGTTAAAAAAGTTATTGATGATTTTAAAAATGTTCCAACAAAAAGAAGACTTGTCCCTTATACATAAACTTTATTATAACCTAAATATATCGTGTAATATTTTTAATATTATGTGTTGTCATATGTTTTTATTTTGTATTTTATGTTTTGTACTATTTAAACAATTAAGTTATTTTGTATAAATAATACACGTACACATCATGTATTTCTTTTTTTATTAACTAACTCACTGTACCATACTTTTGTTGAATATAAAATGTTACATCATTGGATTTCAATCATTTAAAATGATCATATCTAGATTAATATTGTGTTTCTATAGATGGTGTAAACTGGAGCTGTATATGAGACATTTTCAAAGTTTGAAACATATTTCATAAGGAAGCTACAACCCCCACACCACAAAAAAAAGTGTGATGGCGCCGGTCATTAGCTAGGCTGCCACTGCGAATAGTCACGCCACCTATGGTTGTACTGCAAAACGTCTACGAGCGATGGAAATAATTCACAATAAAATACATACACGTGCAATACGCCTTACAGTTATTCCACAAGTCAATTGCGATAAGTATAAACACCGTTTCTGTACGTTTATCGGTCATGAGTTTTATGCATAACGCGTCAGTGCATTATGTTCAGTTGGTTACGTCACCAGTAGCCGAACTAAGTTTTCAACAGCTAAAACAACTTGCGTAAATTAAGTTTGATGGCTTATTGTTTTTAAGAACCTTTATTGGATCGTAACGCGTAACGGTGTTTTTCAATTAAATCGGAGAAGCAGTTTTTGCACTGACGATGACGTGTAAATAGACACGCGAAGAACAAGTTCTCGCTGTAAATCAATAGTTTTTAGTTTTCGATAATAATCTAAATAAAGGGAATAAACTTTAACTAGCCAATTATACTGGGTGTTTAATAAAACGGCTCAATGTAAGGCAATGCGTTGCGCAGTGGAAAAAAAAAATAAAATAAAATAACGCGTGAGGGTGATCACTCTATAGAATTCGTCGAATATTAGTATTCGAATAACGAGCATACACTTGTCGCAGTAGCGGTTGGTGAAAACAACGAAATTTTCGATGTTTTCCTGAAAGCGAATTCTGTAATAATGCAGTAACATGGTGAGATGAATTGGCAGGTTAGATAGTTCACACCAGATGAGTAAGCGATACGAGTTTTAGTAAATACAATGTATTATTATTATTACAATAATTTTTTACGAAATAAATCTTCAAAAAAAAGAAAAGTATATATATATATATATATATATATATATAAAATGATTGTTTTTTATGTTTCTGATGGAATTTTATTCGGTACCTAAATAATTTATACTGAATAGGATCTATAATGCCTTATTTATTCATATATACAGATTAAATGTAGGTTGGACGAGATAAACCTCACATTAACATTATAATTTAACTGTGATAGTCATTGGTAGTTAAATCCTATATATATTTTTTTTTTTTTTGTGAAATACATTTTTTTTTTAAAGGTAATTTTCAAGGTTAATAAAATATGAATATTTATAAGACACAAAATACTTTTAGTTGATTAATAATGCATCATTTATGATTTTATTTTAAACTTTTTTCTGTAGCTCTCATATTAAATATAATATATAAAATATATTTAATTTTACATTATTTAAACTTGCTATTATATATTTTTAAGAAGTGTAAATAAAATATAACGCAGAGAAATAAAATTTGAAAAATAATTATTTAATTAATTAAATCATCTTATTGAAGAACGTGTGTACATTTTTTAAATGATTCAATGAAAAAGTGGGGTAGGTTAATACTTTTAAAATTTCAATTAAAATAGTCAAAATTAGCATTTAATTATATACACATTTAGGGTATTTCAAATGTAATTTACAAAATAATTAAAACAATTAGGTATGTTAATGACTTTGAAGCGTATTTTCGAGTGAATACTGAGTTAGTCATCTAACGATTTTGATAAACTAATCTATGTAATATATAGTACCAATTTATTTCTAGTATACACGGGCCAAGTATTCTGCACCGATAATTTAATTTATATATGACCTTTAACCTTTACCATTTCATATAGGTCTTTGAGAACCGAACAGTCGCACAAGTAATTATTTTGCGTAGTTAAGATATCTTGTGTTTTTGAACCATCAAATCCTTTTGATGAAAAAAAAAACATAAAGCACAAAACCCGTTTATCCGCATTTCTATTGTGATTGAAAAATAATTTGGAACGTCCGCGGCACATACGAGTCGTAGTAAACGTACGACTGCACGATACCGATTCCGAGAAAAAGCTCCTTTTGTGGTGTACAATGCTAATTCTGCGACGCGTGTGCTTTTGGGAAACCGATATTGTTCCCCGGTTGCGCACGTTTTGTGAACACTGTTACAATGTCGTCGTGACGTAATGATATTAATTCACATTGTTAAAATATCGAATCGTCTTTGTATTCGAATCATCGGTATTTCGACGTCTTCCCCGATTAGTTTCAGAAGCAATCGTGTTTCGGCCACACGAGTTCCGCTCGCCCACCGAGTCTAGTGAAACGCGCACGGCAAAAGTCGCCGCGATGACCCGCAGCCCCCGGAGCATTTTTTATTTATTTTTTTTGTGTGTTTGCCCGCGTCATAAACGTCTCTTCTATATGAATTCACAATGCCGCACAATTACACGACGTATTTAGCGTTTTCGTAAAAAAAAAAAAATTCCATTTGTGAAGAAACATCTTATCGGACGCACTCGCGTCAACTCTACACAAATCAATTTCAACATTCCATCTACAACACAAGGCCATGGTTATGATGAGCGGACGAAGTTTTCTTTTCGTCACGTTTTTTGCCTTTTTTCGATTTTTTTCCGGGACGCACCGCCGGGGACTACGATTTTCGCGTTTTGGAAAGTTCCAGTATAAAAAACTATATCCGATCAACTAGGCGTACCGAAGCGCGGTCGATTCGTAAACCATCAGAAGCGCCGACGCGTTCGAGTCGAGATAATTACCACCGAGGTCGACGTCAGAAACTCCTCCGTCGGCGACGTCGTAACCTGTACGTGACGTTCGCGTGCCAAAACTTCCGTAAACGATATCACGACCGAAGTGTCGGAGGGAGTCCGTTTGGAGTTTAATCCGCTAGATAAATCAGCGATTTTCGCGGTATTCAGATTACCTACCGCACTCGGTTTTCAATCGAAACCCGACAACGTTTTCGTCGTTTCCGCGAGTGTTTCGGTTCGGTCGACGAACCGAACACGTTGGTTTCGTGCCCGGAGAAGTGCCTCCATGGCCGATCCGAAAACGTGCCGCTGACTCGAGGGAGCGGGCGAACGCCGTCGGACGGGGCGCGAGCGTTTAAATGTGCTGCACGAACGCGCGTAAGCAAACACGTTGACGTTGTAATGACGTGTTCTCTGCACGGCCCCGGATCGTCGTCGTTTATTAATCCGGCCGGCGCGTTCGAGCTGGAAAATTAATCACAGATCTCTCGGCGCATCTCTTCGCCGCGCTTGTTGATTCGAGAGACCGGTTCGGTTATTTTCGTTCCCATACGACGATAATTATTGACTGAAGGGGTTTTCGCGAAATCGAAATTGATTTCCGCGAAAACGTGTAATTTCGCGCGCAATCGTTATCGAACCGCCGCCGCCGCCACTGTGCGATAAAGACAAACAGACACCGCCGGCGGTTAACTGACGACAAAACACGCTCGTAGCAGACTTACGTAACCCGTAATTATCGGCAGGTGACTGTCGGCCGTTTTTGTATTTTTCGTCCCCTCCTCCGACGGTCCAGTCGTTTCGAGCACGTCGGTGATTCATTTCTCGGAATGAAAAATTATCTTTCTTCGAGCTGTGCAAATAAACGGACTACGAGAAATACGATTTGTCGAAAAATTATTTTATTAAATTTTCGTCAGAAAACGTTAACGTACGTGGTCCAAACACTAAGCACGATAATACTATTATAAGTTGTGTGCGTGTGTGTATGTGTGTGTGTGTGTGTGTGTGTGTGTGTGTGTTTGTGTGTGTGTGTCCGTTGTAAAACTTTAAATCACGAAAGATAAAAGTAGATTTTACGTTTTTTTTTGCACTTATTAAAAAAAATCCAACGATTCAATTTGAATACGTTAAAACATTCTGGTTATTTTTTTTATTCTCTCTCTCTCTCTCTCTCTCTCTCTCTCTCTCTCTCTCTCTCTCTCTCTCTCTCTCTCTTTATCTCTCTCTCTATCCCGCCCTCTCATCTCCATATCGTAAGTTATACGTTTCTTATCTCAGGTGTTCCACTCGAACAACGCCGTTTTATCAAAGAATAAGTGCACGATTTCACGATAGCGGCTCAGGTTTTACAGTGGAAAGTGTGGCTGTGCGTCGGATGGCGTTCAAGCTTGCCAACCGTGTTTGAAAACATTGGTCCGGTGATTTATCTTCGACCGGGCTGCTGAGTAGACCGCACTTAATTCCTGCGCGTTACAAAACCACTGCCGTCGTCGTTTTTGTGTCCGATTCGTTTTATCTTCGTTCATCTCGCCTGACCTCGAAAGGAACTGACTTACGAGAAAAAAGTAAATAAAAAACAAACGGCCCCTATCTATGTTTACTTTGCACGTCACTACACCCGTTTTTCGTCGTTTATTTCCCAAAAGAATCGAATACGACGGAAATATTGAAATACTCATACGATTTTCTTCCAGTGACTACATTTTTATCTTCCGAATCACATTATTTTACGGATTTTTTTCTCCGAAAAATCAGATTTAACACCTAATTACGTATCGAAAACGTACTTACGTCACGAACAACGGCTTCATCAGCGTCTCGGCGTCGTATTACATTACGTCGGAGACACGCCGCGGATTTTACGACGGACAGGTCGCATTCGATACGCGAATCGCGTTTGACGTAGAACGGACAAATAAACGTCGAAACGTGTCGGATTCGAATGGGTTAAGTGTTGTTTTATACGTGCGCGTACGGTATTCGAAATCGTGCTGTTGAATTATTTTTTAATTGAAGGAATTTAACGTGCGTCGACTGGTAGTATCTGGTTATTATACACCCTACACCCACTTTTATTTCCGTCGCTCGACGTTTCGTCTCCAGTTGCACCGTCGCGTTGGCGGCCTCGTCGTACCGTCTACGGCGTTGAATGAGTTCGAGTCGTTGTCATATTTGATTTTCATAGCCCGCTTTTCTCTAATAATATTTTACCGACATTGCTCATGAACGAGTCCGGGTTATGATTTTAATTAATTTCCGTCCTATCTTTTACGAGATATCTTCTATATGTATGTATGTATATAAATACGTTTTGTTCGTTCGTTATAACGACGTGGATCGTCTGCTATTACCCGGCCGGTGACGCAAGTCACTTTTTCGTTTTTTTCATTCTATATCGTCAGACACGAGCGGGTGGAGAGCTTTGCACTGACTACAGTACTCGAGTCGTGATGCTAGAGTCGCGCGCACGAAGGGACACGATACGTCGGGCTATGGATTCACGTTTCCGAAGATTTGATGGTCCTAACGTCATGTTTTAGAGAAACGAAAAATAGACGAGCCGAAACACGCGTTTGAACGTGAAAAGGTTCTTTGCTTTCCGCCCTCCGCCTACGCGCCCCACAGCGGTCCTGTCGAGTTTCGACTAACGAGTCCACGTCGTGTTTTTCTGTTGTCGTATCGCTTTTTCTACATTATAATATTTCACGCACATACGTACGACCAGCCTCCCGTCGCCAAACCGGTCGTCGCAAGGCGACTGTTTTTCCAATCGAATTGTACGCTGGTATACTTCTATGCGTGCGTGCGTGCGTGCGTGCGTGTATGTGTGTGTGTGTGTGTGTGTGTGTGTGTGTGTGTGTGTGTGTGTGTGTGTGTGTGTGTGTGTGTGTGTGTGTGTGTGTGTGTGTGTGTGTGTGTGTGTGTGTGTGTGTGTGTGTGTGTGAGGTATTCACTGTACGAGTGTCTATTTTTTGTTCCGATAGTTGCTCTCGCGTCGAAACGGTTTCCGTGTCGTCGTGGTCTTACTTTTCTTGTAGACGACCGCCACTTTGGTCTACTGTAACAATCGAGTTCGCCCGGCTTTTACCGATCGATATGTTGACACGAGTCGGCCACACTAAGCGTTAGTCGTAATTAGTATTATCGTAGACGGTCATATTTTATTGTGCGCCCATGACGATATGGTCACTGTATCATACGATCCGCATGACACGACCTAAACTCAGCTGATTAACCAATCAGTCGTATATTTTGTAACATCATCGCGCTTAAACGGGCCGATCTTCATTCGGTATTCTACCCGGCATAATAGCAACGTGTATATTTTCGTTTGATATAACGTACGTATTTATTATCTACATCAGAGCTATTGTTGCATAAGTGTACGGCTGCGCGAATGATCATCGTGTGTGTGTGTGTGTGTGTGTTTTTATTATACTGTATACAAAATTCGTATTTAGTTCATCTATTATTTTGCAGCACACCCCGAGTGTGTGTCGGGTAAAGTTAATTATTAAAATTCGTTCTCGGAATGTTTGTAAATGTTTCAGTGCACTCTAACGTTAAATTGCCACGTTTAAAAAAAAACTCATTTTAAACTTGGCAATTAAGTTTGGCATTTTTTTCCGTGTCACCCGACCTCCAGTCAACAACAGTTAGAGTAATAGTGAATAATTAGAAAAAAAATACAAAAAATCATATAACACTGTTATTCGAATATCGCAAAATAGGGTATATGAAATGGACATTGTTTAAACGAAAGGCTTAAAAAGATTCAACAGATTTTATATAATATTTACCCGGATCCATTGATTTCACGACGTTCTAGATATTTCGTAATATTTTTTTTAAGTTAGTAACTTGGAAAAATGTACACCACTCCGCGAAAAGCCAAGCGCCGAATTCGATTTTCATTGTACTATATATGGTATTAATTATTATAACGGTTGCTTAAATATATGAAGGTTTAAATTTTTTAGAGTGTCTTCGATATTAATTTCGTATACAATTTTCGAGCTTTAATATATGCTCTCAAAAATTCAAAAAGTATATGAAACTTTAGCAGCAGAAAATAAGACGTATAAATATAAACTGTATTAACCGAGCCACAATATTCTATCACAAGTTGCCTGCAGTTTCGTTCAACTGCGATATTATTTAAAAATTTATTTTAATTTTATTTACGTTTTTAAATCGACGAACGTATAAAAAATCGATCTGTCCACTTCGTCAAGTTCATTGTCTGTCCAATCGAGATTTGGGAAAAAGTATTCTAATTTAAACTACAGCTCGAGAAGTGATTTTCGTAGAGTTTGTAACTTTACAGGGACAAATAAACAAAAATAAAGTGTCTGGAAAAAACGTAGGAAACGCATACGAATATAAAAGGTTTTTAATGTATCCCTCGATGAGTCGGGGAAAGGAAGCCGGGAGGGGAACCGTTGGCGTTCGCGCGCGTAAAGTCTCGCACGCAACGCGTGGAACAAATTAGGTCGTTTGCCGCACAGTTGTAAATTATTAGGTTCTTGTTTTGCTATTACCATTTACGTATACCAGGTATTACGAGGGGAACGAAATCCGCACACAACGTCGTCGTTATTCCAAGGTTGTCGGCGGCTCGGTCGTCCAGGTCTAAGCCAATATCGCGTGGTTCATTTATTAAAAATCGCCGTGGCCTAGAGAAAAGAAAAGCCGTTTTGATATTTGCGGGGCTAATAAGCACATTGCCCGCGGCGATCCGTTAAAAACATAATTGATATAACACACACACACACACACACACACACACACACACACACACACACACACACACACACACACACACACACACACACACGTGGCGTAAGCGGATTTATCTTTTTGAGTCAACTCTTTATTAGCTCTCATGGCGTAATAACATTTGAAACGAGTATACGGATGTGTATACACGTTTTAAACGCTTATTTCAAATACGTCTTTTGCCACGTCCAAATCGATACTTGCACTCGATTACTGATACACTTTGGAAAACCGCCGACGGAAACTACAGATATCGTATGCGTTGTGGTACATATTTTGATTGTGTACGAAGAGTGTAAAAACTATTTTCGCAGTTAAAATAATCGTTTAACATTATTCGTTCGCCTGCTGAAACGCTTAACTTGTTGACACGTTTTTGCATACGTGAGCGGCGCGTGTTTAAACACGACCGTTTAAATTATTAATTTATTGACCCGAATCGTTTTGGACGTTTGTGCGTGAATCCGACAAAATTATCATAACGTAACGCTTACGGAATTTCAAAGTAAAAAAAATATTTATCAGGCAAATATTGTTATTGCATTACTTTTGGATAAAAACCGTTCTCAAGGTAAAATTTCAACGACCGAGTCAAACTCAAACATAACGAGGTTTGCGATATGAAAAAAAAAATACAATATAAACAGAACGTTTAATATAAATATATATTGTATAAGTTTTTATTTAATTTTTCCATGTCATATTATTATTAATTTTTTTTTTACACGCGAAAACTTTTCCGTACACATTTAATTCGCACAAACGTCTACGATTTAATATACGATGCGCCGATGAATATGTAAAAAATTCTAAAATATTCACTCGGGAGTGAGTGCCGTATGAATTAACGAACGCGTAATATTTTTCGAAACAATTTATAATTGTCGGTATTGTTTTCGCGGAAAATTACGTGAATATAAATAACGTTATATCCACTTAAACAATTTCCACGCTCGACACCGAATATTTTTGACGAGGGAATATTTCACCCGGCGATTTCAGACCGACAACGCCGGGACAATATTGAAGTTAAAAAAAAAATAAAAATAAAAATAAAAATAAATAATAATAACGAAATGTGACGAATAGAATTTCCATAACTATCGCGACGAATAAAAAGAAAAAAAAAGAAATAATTGACACTCCCGAAAAGCCACGTGGCGTAGAGTGAAAAGATTATAAACGAGATTAGAGAGGAGAAATCCGAGAGAGAAATATTGTCGGTAACAATAGACAAACATTTCAAAGGGTAAAAGAAATGTCGTTCATGCGTACCGTTTTTCGTCTTCCCGGATAGCGTGCCGCGAAAACGATACAGAACGGTGAACAAGAACAATATTATATGCATTCCGCTCTTTGACGCATAAGTGTATTCGAAATTTTTCGGTCGAATCGCACGTTTTCCAGTTTGGCGAAAACGCCCAGCAACGCACGTTTTGCGCGACGTCGTTTCAGTGAAATTTGTAATAATCCGACGGATTTGTTTATCATTTGAAACGCGAAAAACTCATCCAAAATTTTAACGACGACCCCTCCGACGTTCTTCCACCTCTCCGTTCGCGTCGATTTTCCAATCAATCGAAAGACTATCATTTTGGACCTTGAAGCGTTTTTAATATGCCTTAAAACGAGTAGTCTGAAATAATAACAAACTTTGTAAACCAATAGTTTCGTCATCGACCGTTCGTGGTCAAAAACAATTTACCGAAGTGCTGATGATTAGAATATTGAAAACGTGTTGTTGGTATTATTTTTAATTTTTACGGAGCTCTAATGGAATTCGTTTACGGAATTTCGACTGCGCCGCAATAAAATTGAATCACGAATGACATTTTCACGTATTTACGGTTATTCACGATGGATGATCGAAAATATTGGAAGCCAACCGTTTGGTTGTTTGATAAGAAAAACGAAAATTACACAGAATTACACAGAACAAACATTTATGTTTTCAACAGTTATACAAAACGGTAAAATCCTAAATTTATGTCATCTTTGTTCCTTTTTAATACATTTGGAATATCTGTTAATATTTAATCAAAACAAAAGAATTTTATTTTTTCTCAAACCGAATCGACTTAACGAATTATTACGAAAGATGCGTTCGCAAAAATACTGTTCACATTCGATGTCTTTTGAGATCTGTATTTTTCATTTTTTTTTTTTTTTTTTTTTTTATATAAGTTTAATACTTCATGCAATGGCATTTTCGTTTTGACATAACTCTTATAAACATTTGTTCAAAAACATATTCAAACTTAAGAAAAAAAGATGGAAAGGCTCGAAGAAAAAACTATGGAAAATGTAAGTAAAATAATATCGACACGCTTGTCGATAATATTTCAAAGTGAGAACATAAATTATGTTCATTTGATTCGTTAAAAAATATTATTTATGTGTTGTCAAATCTATGAAAGAAATACTTCACAAAAATTCCTACATTATTGTTTCACTACGCTTAACTTTAAATGCATGAATTCCTAAAACAACTGTTATTCCAATTATACAAATTTATATATTGAAATTAAAAAAATAAATAAATATATAAAAATATTTTCTTTCATTGAGATATGTTATGGGAAATGATTAATGTTCAAAAAACTTAAAACTTTAAAAACAGTAAGTCATTTTTTTTTATGAATTTTGGTGACTCGTAGAAAGACTTAACGTAAGTATATCTTTGGTTTTCACCAATTAACTGAATTTTATTTTATTCTCTGTAACATATTACAATAGTTTGTAGAGTATAAAAAATACTTCTTAAAATTGTTTTAGGTAGTTATATTACATAAGCAAAGTCCATTAATTTGAAACTTTTATGCCGAGAGAGGTTATTTAATAATATTTATTTTAACTTTTTAATTTTAACCTACGCGTGATGTGAATCTTTTGGTTATACCATTTTTTTTTTTTTTTTTTTTTTTTTAGTTTTGTGAACAGTTAATTTTTTGAACGGAATGATTGATCTAAATGTTGTATAAACACTATTACAAACAGGTCATATAGAAAAAAGTAGGTCATGTATGATATTTTAGAAAAATAGTGGTTGAATTTTCACGAATTTGCTATAAACTCTTTGGAAGTGAGAAACATTATGCACAATATTTTCTAACATCAAACGTTTGAGATGATTAATAATTATTTATTTATAAATTTAATAAACATATAATAGCTGTAATCATTCATGATTATAGGAGCGAATTTAGTAAATTAAATTTTTTCTTCTACAAGAAGCTTATATGAGTGGTTATAAATTCACACGAACGAGCCAGATAAAAAAAGCCACCCTGCGGTGACATTTTTCAAGCGTAGTGATAATAATTATTATAAATTATTATGTGAATTTATACGGTCTTTGCAGTATACTTAAAAAAAAAAAAAACGTAAAAAATGTAAAAAAGAAAATAGTAATAATTTCAAAATGTAATACATTTTTTGATATAAATATTTAAATATTGAGTAATAACTATAGTGAAATAATTACATTAAAATAATTTAATGTTTCTATCAAATACGATTGAAGAAATTATCTATAATTGACATAAATGTAATAGATATAAAATCCGTCGAGTATAAGCAATGGCTTGCGACTCTTTAAAAAAAAATAAATAAATATTTCAGATAAACAGAAAACACAACGATAATACGAATATATTGAAAAAAAAAATATCGAATCGTAATTTGACTAAAAATTAACGACTGAATCAGCCAGCCATTATTTTTTTTTGAAACGCATTATTATGTTATAAAAAATTAAATCACCATACCCAACAAAATCATGAAATGCACCTGATCTATTATAAGTCATGTGATAAAAAATGTTTACTATCACTTTAACAAATCGAATGTACAAAGTTATGCCAAAACGGCTGTTGTAACACGTTAACCGTACAAAAATATCGTTTTATTCCAGTCTTGTGAAAACATAAAAAAAGAACTCTTCCGGATGAATCGAACCCCCCTCCCTTTCTACGATAAATCAGATTAGGGTTATACGGTACTCATTTTTACACACAATATTCCAATATTTTTCACCTAATCCAATTTCGAAGTTTAGTCATGATTCGATTCGTCGCACCGAATGATCTTTCAACCATAACAGTTTCAATTGGTATGCACTAAACCGTTCCTGGCAGACTTCTCAAGTGTTCATAACCAGTATCGAAGACCACCAATATTGACTTCGAGGAGTTCATCCGTGGGATTCCTCTCTATCCCATTTGTATTTCCATTTCATTTGCGGGGCTACGCGAAGTTAAAAGATTTGAGATTTTTTAACTTCACGTGCGGTGTGTTCACACGAAATCAATTTAGTTGTCAACCAGTTTTTTCGACGCAAAATTTGGTGTCATGTACAATTTTGAGCTTTTTTTCACGTACGCTTTATAGCAGTAAAGTATATTTCTAATCACTTTTTTTCAATAACTTTTTGATCAATTTCTAACAAAACATTTACAAATTTTCTATTCAGTTTTCGTTCAAAAAATCATAAAATTTAGTTGTTTATTACACTGATATTTCTGAATTTAATTATTATTATTATTTTTTTTTTTTTAACGAAACGAGTTAATTCAAAATCCTGGTTTTATCCTATTTCCAATAGGAGTGATCATAATGCTGGAATCAATTGTAATAATGTTTATTGGAATGTAAGTTGTGACCGTGCTTTTGAGTTTTTATATATTATGAAAACTAAAACAAATAAAACCCGAGTGTGTATCCCAAAACAGCGTCTGCACCGTTCTGACTTAAACGAAATGATGCAGCACTTGCTTACTAATCTAATGAAGCCATTTTCATTCGTGAGTATTCGATAAAATCCCTCTAAATAAAAATACTAAATCTGGCTCGTACATATTATATATTATACAGACAGAGTACATCACTGAGATACGACAATTTTACATTGAAAATAGGTGTCATATCTTCACGGTTCGCCCCGCGCATATGAGAGGCATGAATATAACAAGTAGATGTAGTAACAATGGCGATAAATCGGGACGATTTAATTGTATTCGTAATGACGTGTCAAATAAATTTCTATGTTCTCTGACGTTTCGCGAAACCGGGTATAATCGGTAAAATATAATGGTGGTTATGATTCGAAATAAATCATTCTCATGTTGGGTGTTTCTTTTGTTGTGCGTAAAATGGCTTTTTCGCTGCCTTTTATTTTCGTTTTGTTCGGAGAACTAGTCGATAAAACTCGATTTTTAGCGGGAATTTTCGTTCTTTATTTGTTTTGTTTTTTAGATTCTGAGTGAAACGTAAAAAGTATTGGTTTTATGCTGGCGTTTCTTTTTTTTTTCATATCTGTTATCACTTTTTCGCGTGGAAATAATTGTCGAAAAGTATCATACAACAACTGTGTAGAACATAAATTGAATCTAGTTGGTAAAAAAGTCATTTTTTTCTATGCTCGATAGTTTTCCTCAATCGTTTGGAAAAACTACTTAATAACGATACAAATTGCTGCATACAAGATTTTCGTAAAATTCATTTTTTAAATATGTTCATAAATCCAAAAATAATAGTGTTAGATTTTTGAAATTTGTATCAAATATTAACATGAACCTAATGCAGATTCGGAAAAGATTCGAAAAACATTTTACCATTTTTGGGCTTTATGTACAGTATACAAAAATTTAAAACTATTGAAAATATTTATTTTTTTAAAATTTTTATCTAATAAAATCCTAATTATTAGATATACAATCTGAAAATTTAATAATATCTTATTAATATATTCAACTAAAAATATAGAACAAATACTTGATCAGGAATTTTTTTACGCGTTTTAAGTTTGTATTTTAACAAAAACCACTAATTTCATGTAAATTAGCGATATTTTTGAATAAAAACCTTTTAAAATTTGGAATCGTTAAGCCTGTAAAAATTTGTTTACTAATAGTTTAATCACATATATTCCTATTTGTGATTTGAGTTTTTCAAAGATTAACTCAACAGATCATTTTTTTCATGCGTCGAAAGTTAAAATTATGGTTAAATAATATTTTATATGTAAAATGTTTAATTAATTAATATTTTGGTATCGTTAATTTTGAATATATTGGTTATAAGATCTGAAATTTATATACAAGTTTCTTAATGAGTAAACTTAGCTATATTTAGATTTTTATAGAATCCGGATGCATTATTATTTTTATACAATCCTAAATGTTTAGATACGGTGAAATGGATCATTTTTACGAATATTATTAATTCGACGGGGATTTTCCTTATTATTATTCCAGTATATTTTAACTTTAAACTTGAAAATTGCATCAATTTTTTATAATTAGGTATTTTTGTTTTTTGAAAACTTTATTACTCGTAGTAGATACTAAAATAAATTATTATTTAAGTTTCGTTCAGAATGTTTTTCCAGTAACAATGATTTCAAATTGAAATAAAATCATACTTCACGTACCGTAAAAGTAGCTAATCTAAAGTTCTTTAAATACATCATCATCATCTCGTCCAAGAAGCGAAGCATATCCATGGTGCGAAGTGTATTTTGTCTGGATTTCTTTTCGACGTCATAATTTCAAGAAAATATCAATGAGAAAAAAATGTTTACAGTCATTTAGGGATTGCATGAAACGACACAGAAATAATACAAAACGATAAATCATCCTTTAATTTATTTCGGAAAATAATAATAAATAAATAAAAAAATAATGGTTAATCTATTTACTTATTGTATTATTTGTATACTTTGTGTGTACATATTGTACATTTTATTTATTTATTTTTTTTCATAAAAAAAAGGAAACAAAAACTATTACGATAATCGAGTACGACCCGGGTGGTTAAACGACGGCGGTACAGCCGCGGTGTAATTTCGTTTAAAACATAATAGCGGCACAGCGGTAATCCGGTCATCGTCGAAATCCTAGTTATCTTATCGCGGTGTAACTAAATTAGCCGGTGACCGTTAAGGAATACTTAGACGCAACTTTCGATCGTGGATCCGGAACGGGTGCGGGTGGAAAAAATGTACCAGTATAAATAACTACACCGACGACGATAACAGTAAACGTCGATTTGATAACTCTTCTGCACCGAGTAATACTAAAGAGTATAACATCGTGTCGATCATAGGTCATAATAATAATAATAATAATAATAAACTGTAATGTACAGTATCATAATAATATTATGATTGTAATAACGCGTGTTTTATACGCCGTGCGCTCGAACGTAACACGGCGTTTCGTGTATGCAATGTAGCTACTCAGATGCCGACAAAAACTTTTCGGCGACCAGTGGCGACATTAACAATAATAATAATAATAATAATAATAATAATACTGTTTATATAAAATTACAACATTACGTCGATTCGTCTTTATTTTATCACTACGTTTTACCGTTGCGCGTTATCTTTTCGACCGATGTCACTTTTATTTATTATTTTTCCATTTATTTTTACGAGGATCGCCGCCATAGATACGATCGTACTCAGATACGGACACGGGCGGAACACGCGACCGACGACCCCGAAAACAGCGTTGGTTTTTTTGAAAATCAAACCTATAGTTATTGTTCATGTTTTTTTTTTTCGTACTCGCGACGTCCTCGATCGTCACACACGCGTACTCGCCAATTCGTTTATATTTCATCGGCTACCGACGGTCGGCCGACGTACGCGTTTATTCGTACCAAATACGTACGCGGTACGTACGACTGTGTAATTTCTGATCACGATTCGGAGGGGTGAAATTCAACGCGCTGCCACCATTCGTTGAAACCGGTTAGACCACAACGGTCTGTCGCGTGTACGTTCCACGGCGGCAGCGTGCGTCTCCAGGCGGTTCTGTACAGGGGAGTTTGATGTCACGCGGTGTGGCACTTTCGCGGGGAGGCGGTTCGTTCGCACGGCGGACCGCGGTGGATCGATCGAGACGATACGGCAGTGAAAAAGCGATTCGATCGACAGAACACGGGGGAAAAAACACGTTTTACTCCGGCGCGCCGGTTGCTCTATGAACCCGATCGGTGCACGGTACCGTTGATCGTCTGATCATCGACTACCGTCCGCTTTGTTTCCGTTTGTGTAAGATTCGGTAACGATGTAAGATATATATATTCGTGTGTGTTTGCGTGTGTATGTGTATGTGTGTGTGTGTGTGTGTGTGTGTGTGTGTGTGTGTGTGTGTGTGTGTGTGTGTGTGTGTATGCGTGTGCCTGTGTCTGTGTGTGTGTATATTTGGTTTTATTTATTACACTCGGGCAGTGACTGGCCTACGGGTCTTGACGTTTCCATTCGATTTTCGCCACCGAGAGGGAAATCTAATTGAATTAGAAAAAATAAAATAAATTAAGTATGAAACATTCAAAGTCGGACTGGGCCAAAATGCACGGGCGCTAGATTGGCACGGAGACACGCGTGTCCGATAACGGCTCACTCCCGAAACGCTATCTGCTGTAAATCTAATACGGATGTCACGCTGTATTTCCAATTATTTTTCATTGCTTATACCTAAGCCTAGTAATGCGTAATGCGAGCGAAAAAAATCCAATTTCACCTCGAGACAAATACTTAATTTCAAAATAATATATTTTTATATCTATATACCAAAAAAAAAAAAAAAAAAAATACCAACGATAACACAAAATCACTGGGCTGAAAAGACAAATGTTATAAATGTCGTTTTTGGACTACTGCGCAGCTTATAAGATGAAAAAAAATATTTTATTTTTAAGTTTGAAGAAAAATCCATTTAGCGATAATGATGTAAAGTTTAAGGAAAAATAAGTGCCGTTGGTATAAATTTCCTATTTAAAAAAATAACTCAGAGATGTTTTTTCGTATAAGCGTTTAAAACGTTCTATTCCGCCGTGGAAAGAAAATATCACGTTACCGTGCTAGGTAATTAATTGGATTTATTATACATGCAATTTATCACCGTCGAAATACATTAATTAAAATGTATTATTATCATAAAATCATTTATTTAGTAACGTAATTAATATTGTTATTTAACATCGGCATCAGACACGCGTGTTGTGGAGAAACACTCTAACAAATACGTATATCCAAAACGTAGAGATAACTAAGTTTCGACCATAACTATTACCTACGCAGCAGTAACACGCATTCCCGACGTGAAAAACTTTTTCGAGAAATTACAAATATTAATAAATATTCTCTAATTCGCACAGATTGCGCAGTATTATTCGGAGGTTTTAACGCTTTAATCGTTTAATCCGATTCGAATTTCACTCGAACACCGTTAATACGAGACGATATCGATGTAATAATATAATGATTACGAATTTGATTTTGGAAAAAACCGACGAAAACGTTGCGTTGATTTTTTTTACTCCAATGTCTGGAAAGGAATAGTTTAATAAATTATCTATAGCTAAAACAACATACACTGACGCCATCGAAACGAAACGAATCACGTAACAATAGTTTATTATTGTAAACTATTACGGAAATCCGACGGTTGAATTTTCTTTCTCAAGACTCGGTGACTTATTTTCGTGGGCCACAAAACGCGATAAATCTGCCGTAATAGCGGAGTGAAACGAATGGTTTTTCTCCACGACTACTTAGCGTCTCGATCGTCCACGTTTTCTCGCGTTCCCTGCCGATTCCAATCGCGTCTTAGGATGCGATTTTTCGATAATTTGTCATCGTTTCGTCGCGTAATAATTTTCCGCTCTCTCCATCACTCGCCGTAACGTAAGTCATCGGATCATTTCTACTGCACAACGGTAAATTTAAAGTTCGTTTTCAAGGCAGAAAACGAATCGGTATCACTGGTAAAATTTAATGAGCCTTTACTTGTTAAAACGTAATTCGATTAAAAACGTCTGAGAAGAGAGAGGGACGGTTAACACGTCTTTGGACTTTAAAATCGCCACAGTGGTAAACCTGCCACGAATATCTTATAACCATAAATCTATATAATGTAATCCACTCCATAAGTTTAAGATGTCAATTATTATTGTTATGAAAAGTTCCGTTGATAAAGAGCCATTACATCAAGTCTTATCATTTATTGTTTTTATTTATAGAAATCGCATCATATTTACTCATTTGTATTTTTTTTCAATACAGGTTATTATAGTTTTTTATACAAAAAAAAATACAATTTTGTTGATTGTTTCAGGTTTATTAATTGTTACCATCAATAAACTTATATGTCCAAGCAAACGGGTTTAATCGAACAGGGCAAATGCCATCTGTACATTCACATATTATTGTGCATTTGTGTGTGTGTGTGTGTGTGTGTGTGTGCGTGTGTGTTTGCATCATACCTCAGTGACCTCGGATTAACATATTCCAGAAACGTCAAATTCGTGGTCGTCACGTTAAGCCCCACTTTCGCGTCACGAACGGTGTAAAATATTCGTGAAACGATGTTTCGCGCGCGCCATGAATCGACTGCGGCAGCTGTGGTGGCCTGTTACAATGCGCTCTGAAGCCACGCACATTTATTATTGTTGTTATTATTACTATTATTATTATTTGCGATAACATACACACACACACGCGCATGACGTATAATAATGTTACATAAATAAATTATTACTCTTGTGCGAACGATTTTCGTAACTAGACTCTACACTACTGTTATGGCACCGTATCTCGGTGCACCTACTCACGTGAATTTTACACGTACCAATCATACGCTTCCGTTCACAGTGTGCTCGATCAAAAATGGTATATACCTACCGTGAACATATAATTTTTTGTATGGTAAATTTTCGAAAAGACTGTCAAATATGTGAATTTAACAGAATCGACTTAAGTTATATTATGCCATACGAATTTTTAGACATAATATAGAAGTTACGAAATATTAGAAATATCTAGTTAAAAAAAAAAAAATTTAAAACACACCCTTATATGTCTTACATTTTTAGATCTGTTAATAAAATACTATTTTATTGCCCATATGTTTTACTACCAGTTCAAATAAAATCTTAAAATGTATTAGTTATTTTCTTAAAATTGTTGTAAGCGTAGAAAGTTCGAAAAATAATTATTATTGTCACGTAAAAGAGTGATTTTTTTCAATTAAAAGCTTAAAAAATGTTGCTATCCATAACTGGTACCAATTTTTTCCATTATGGCTATTAAATATCTGAGTACGCATATTTTATGTTTCGTAAAAATTGACGTAATTAACATTATTTTTATGTCAGTTTAAGTTGAAACTACTGTTTAGATTACTCTGTATGTAAAATGTTAGATTTCTTTTCGATTTTGAATCATAAAACGTCAAGTTTTGGTTGTAATGTCTGTAATTTGTATACATGTTTTTTCGTGCTTAATCCTAGTTATATTAATTAGTGGTCAGTGGAGAAATTACGAATAACGATCAAACGACACGATGTGATGAAAACACGTGTCACACACGTTTCACCCAGAGCGTAAATTCAAATTAAGTATCGCCACCAGCAAATTTCATGAATACTTGAATTTACGAATTACACGCGCGTGTGTGTGTGTGTGTGTCCTAAATATTTCCGTATTACATACTACGACATGGTGTGTGATGCAGCGATACACGTGGAAACCCCATGTTTATTGGATTACAAACATTGCATTTTTTTTTTTTTTTTTGTTCTTTTATTTATACCATTAATACGAGTTCAATTCTTATACTCGTAGTCATTTACAATTACAATTAAACTTACAATTAATGTTTGATTTGCAATTTTTGCCGGAAAACGTGAAACTCTCATACATTTTTACACTGCGAGACATTAATGCGTACGAGTTTTTCGTATTTATAACCAGACCATAAACCATCAGAAATTGGCGAATTATTCGCTGGATGACAGTGGATTCGACGTCAAGAGCAACATTACGATTGGGTCGGATACGGTCGGGTTCGGAATCTACAGTCATAATTTTTTATTTTCACCGTCTCGCGGCGTGATTCAAACGAAATCGATTAAATTAGTTTGAACGGCTTAACGGCCTTAAAAATCGGTACGCGCATTGTATCCAAGTCAATCGGCTTTCCGGACGGACGTGCGGTTTTTTTCACCCTCGTTCCGTATTGGATAATAAGGAAAAAGCGAGCGAGAGTCCGATGAAAAGATAAAAAAAAAAAAAATAATAATAATAATAAAATAGATATATAAAAAATAAAAATAATCGTTCGGTCGTAAAACGCGCACTCCGCGAAATAAATTTTTAATGACTTATCTGTCTCACAGAGGAAGTCGTCATAAATCTATATCCGACACCCATTAATAACCGTTAGCGCCGGTGTATAGGTGTCGAAACTCTGTGCCGGCGCGCCGCGATGCGAACGGAACGAATTGTTGCGTAATGTTTTACGCGTTATAGCGGAGATCCTCGTGCGAAACGTCTCGGCGGACACGGGTGGTTGCGAGCGGCGAGTAGGCCGGTGGGCGGGCGGCGTGAAAGGATTACAAGAGGGCGGCGGCGGCGGTGGCAAACCGATTCGCCGCACCGGTCGACGTAGTTATCGGAAACTTTTCCGTTCGGCCCCGTGCGACTCTCTATTTGGCGATCGCTCGTCCGTCGTCACGTCAATACTTTTCGCCGGCGCGTCGCACGTGCGCTACCGACCGGACGCCGCCACCGGTGCGCCGGAATACGACGGGGGACCGAGTCGCCGCGACGCAACGTGCTCTCGCGTCAGCCGTCCATCCGCAGCCGGTGCCGTTTTCGACTGCGTCCTAAACCCCCCGTCCGTCCGTCCCGCCGAGAACTGTTCGAAACTAGAACGCGTCGATTGCCGTCGAAAACGTTTCGTAGGACAGCCGGTGCACTAGACGTCAGTAATTAAGTCGCTGTCTTCGTCAGATCGAAACGACACGGAGCCAACGAAAAAGGGAATGATTTCGTTTTGAAAAATATCCAAAGGAAAAAGCCGATTTCCAAAGAACGGTAGTCACTCTGTTTTGGTTTAGTGTATGGCCGAGTGTCTGGCGCGCGCACGAGCATCGGCATTGTCGTCGGGTCACGTGAGTCTTATGCGCGGTGACGAGTAGACCCGTCGAACGTGTCGTCGAAACAGTTTTTCCTCGTTTAGTAGAAGTCACAACGGCGGTCGATCGACGCGTTTTGGCGTCTGGTTACTCTGATGATTCGTTTCCGTCCCAGCCTCCCAATCTTTCACGGCTAATCTTGATTCGGTTTCATTTTTCTATCGACACACTTTTTCACCCCATATTTTATATAACCCTTTCTCACTCGCCCTCTCGTTTAATCACGTCACGCGTCAACTTGTTTATTCAGCGTTACTGTACGACGGAAACGCTATATCGAAATTTCGAAAACATTTCGTCGTTTTCGAACCCACGTCATATCAATTATTCAAACGGTTAATTTTTATGCGCCGACCGGCGGGAAATAATTTATTAGCATCGAAAGCCAAATCACCAGTGTCTTGATTCGTTTTTGTGCAGTCGTTTATTCAACCCTCCTTTTCGGTTCTGTTCGGATTTATCAATCACAGTTGAAATCAATTTCCTTATTGCATTTTATCGTCTATACGTACCGGTGTACATGGTATGTGTATATTATAAATATAACATTTCACGGTATATTAATTGGCAAATTTTAATTGAACTGTTAACTCGTGGACCGTGTAGTGAAATTTCAAAGTAAACGTTTCGTAAATCGAAAACTGTATATTCATGTTGCAGTAAATACATTATAATGTCATAAAACAAGGGTCGTGAAATGACGGCCCGTGGACAAATTGTATTCGGTTCGAAGACGAGAGGAAAAATATCGGTAATTTATTATGATATTAAAGTCGTTACTTTGTATATTTATTCGTTCCTAGTTTTCATCAATACCTAAACCAGCGGTTCTCAACCTTTTTATATTCACGTACCACCTACATAATTTGAAAACTTTTACGTACCAACTGACCTTTTTTTGGGGGAGGGGGACTTATTAATAACGTTTGTTTTATACGTATAGAGTTGTGTTTTATTAGGAACTGCAAAATTATGACAATATAAGTATTGAATGCACAAAAGGAAATTAAATTAAATATGTAAGTACAATATTATCATCATTATTATTATGGTTTACTTTATACTTCAATGAGAAAGTTGGTGTTTTTTTGAACGGACGATGACGTCAATATGGGCTCCATATTGGTAATATTCTAAGTCTTAAATCACTTTATACGTTTAATTTATTCATATATTTATTCTTTATGCAGGTACTATAAGTGGAAAAATGTATGTATTTCGCACAAATAAGTTGACACAACAGATATTAGAAATCGTATACAGCTTTTGAATAGAGATTAATTCCAATTTTTTTATAAAGGGAGATTTTCTTCACGTACCACTTATGAGCTTTCCACGTACCACTAGTGGTACGCGTACCACAGGTTGAGAACCGTTGACCTAAACTATTGATAGAAAAACGGTGTACAATGGTTGACTGTGCGTATATATTTGAATCCGATTTTTCAAAGACGAATTACATTGAGAACAAAATCTGATCCCGGCACACCAACGAGCACCTTATAATAATAATAATAATAAAGATAGCGCGTACTAATGAGGCGCCCGATTTCAGGCCACTAGGCAGTCGAGAGTAAGACATGCCATTTTTCTCTCTGGAAGATCTTCTTTAATTTATTTCTAGATTCTACTGTCCCATTGTTCTTAAGCGTACATAAGGTGTTATGTGAAATCCTCAAAACGAATTTCCTATTTATTCACGATTGAAATAACATAGTGAGCTGCATACAAAACAATTAAATAAACTTCATGGAAATAAGCCAATAAGCCATACTATTTAACACACACACACACCTCAAATATATATAAATATATATCTATATATCTGTATATATATATATATATATATATATATATATATAATGTATACAATTATATTCAATATTATTCAAGTTTGAATGTATTCAAACGTACGTATAGTATAAATATTCAAAATAATTATAATCATATAACTTAGAATTTTAATGCTGTTAAAAACTGATTTATTACTTTATTTTTTAATCAATTCGTGTACACACTGCAAATCATACAATAATATTTCAAAGTTAATTATTATTTACACTGTATATTATAGGTAAAACGAAGAAGTATTTTTCATATATTCTGCAAAATATATAATTTTAATCGATCAAATTGATTGCTTTAAGTTTTATTTAAATAATACGATGGAAAAAAATCCTTAAAATTATTTTATCAGATAACGATAATTCAAATACATAAAAGGTTTAAAATTTAGGTGCAGTGTATTGAGTTTTACCATTAACAAAAAATAAGAATAAGAATAGTCTATTGTATTTTAAACAAATTATACTTCTCATCTCAAAATTCTTTACAAATGATGTCAGAAATAATAACAATGGTAATAATAAAAAATAAAATGAATAATAATATATGCTTATTTATTATAAAAAAAATGATCGTTGAAAGTTAAAATGTTTTGACGATTAATGTATTGGTACTGTTAATAGTAAGGTAATTTTAAAATTATAGATAATATTATGTATTTTTTATTATTGGATGCAGCATATCATTATATCACTATATTCAAATTACGCTGTGTGTAAAAATCGAATATTGATAATATTTATTACTCATAGTTGTGTAGAATGTAAGGAAATAATAATTTATGTTTGAAATAAAATACCATTAGTGCTTTTAGAACATTATGTAGCCTAATTTACAAATTGTATTGAAAGCGGCGATAAATTAGTACCTAAACATAGAGTGCAGTCATAATATAACAGTGCGTTTTATAAAATGTAAGGGGTCGTAATTATCAATAATATAATAATCGTAAACGATTACTTAAAAGTTAATTATTGACTAAAATATTTTTAATTTCACCTTTTTTTTAGCATAGACTATTATTATTTTATTATTATTATTATTATTTATACAATTATTGTTCGAGTACACTTTGTGTGAATGACTAGTATGAAAATTTAAAAAAAAGGTTAAGATCGCTTGGGTTGATAGATGGTAAGTGGAATAATTCATGAATAGTTTTATGAAAATAATGTGTAGCCAATATGGGTTGACTGTGTTTCTGTTCAAGTTTTATATAATATATGCCCCTACAATAGTAATATGTGCATGAAATAACACATTGTCACCGAATTATGTATAAGTTTTCTACATTTTCTTTTAATGTATTTGTAAACAACGATAAATGTGTAGGTGGGCATTACAAATTAATACGCATGAATGCTAATCATAACTTTGTCTCGGATTTATCCATAGTTGCTTTGGAAACCAACGAAAAGTGCTTTGATAATAATAATAATAATATTGATAATAACAATAATAATACTAAATACGTGGATATGACATTAAACGATTATGATGTGCACTGAAAAATAATACGCAATTAAATATAATTAAAATTACTTTTTGAATTACAAAAGGAAAATTTTGATAATTTATCTATTTAATTGAAAGAAAATTAAACAATTATAATGTTTTACTCATTTGTTGTGTTTACAGAATTTACTTTTAAGGTCACGATAAAGATTACGGACTGTTTTTAAATCATTCGATATAATAGTCAATCAAATACACTCATACGAATAATCACGATGTCAATTCGATGAAGACGTTTAAAAAAAACTAAACAAAATTCTCAGCGAACTTTCCAAATCCGACCAAGTTAAATTAATATCCAAAAATATATTGAACACAATATAAATAGATATATGTACTTATAAATACAAGGCTGAAGAAAAAGTGATAGTGAGTGGATTTTAACTAGAAAATAATCTTAGCTTAACGCGTTCTCTCGTGAAAACCTAAGTTAGTAATCGATAATTATCGCTAAAAATAAGAACTTATTCATTAAATTTCTGTTAAGTATGTATAATTCATTATCATGTTGGAACGGAGTTTTTTTTCTTAAATTCATTAATCGTTCCCTTTCTTTCTTTATTTGCATTACACAAATAATTAAATTGTGTCATTTTAAATATGAATTTATTTATTTTGGTGTTTAAAAATGATAAAAGCTTACCTTTGTATTGTATCAAATTTTCGATATGAATTGAACCCAATTCACATAATAAATACAAAACGCCACATCATGGAATACATCGGTATTTTATCGTCTAATAGAATGTGTATACAACCGTAACTGTTTTCAGAAACAATCATTACATTATTTTTGAGTAATTTTTTCACCAAAGGCAGCAATGGAAGTTTAATGTTGGGAAAAATTCTGTAAACTTAATCGACTTCAGTTTTCGTTTTGTCTAGTTATTAATATGAATAAATCTTACTTCGACTAGTTATATAATAAACGAGTCACTTGCCCGGTCTTGTGTGCGAAAGTAGATAATATTCAATGGAACGAATCGATGATAAATTACCGAATTCGATCGAATCTGATCGTGCGTTGAGTTCTGTTTGCTACGGTGCCAAGTACTTGCGATGTTTTTTTCCTCGGCTCTAATGATTACGAACGCCGCCAGAACAGATTTGTCGGAATCGATAACCGTTTCGGACGGGAAATTCCTCCGGCGTGTCGTAAAACTCACTCTTAACTCAAATAACGTGACGTATGAAACGCTGTCACGACGAGTGAAAACCGTCCAACGACGATATACGTGTGTGTGTGTGTGCCCATTCTCCACATGAACGATCGCCGAGCGGCCGTATTCGATCTTCGCCTACTGTCATTATCCCTTATCCCGACTACGCTACGCTCAGACCATCCCCATTATGTACATTAAAGGAATACGCGTTTACAAATTACGAATACCTACACACAGCTGTGTTTAGACGATGGTATCTATCGGCCTTTGGCGAACGCGTCCGGTTTCCGATCACTGTGTGTCGACAATCGTTTTATAATGCGAGGGTAACAATTATGTGGGTATCGAAACACACACACACACACACACACACACACACACGTGTATTAAACATACGTTATTTGAAACACCAAACTGTTAAGTTTTGTAAATTTTTCGTTTTCTCGTCGTTCGTTCTGAGCACGCGAGGACTACGTGATTTAACTTCGTCATGGTGACGGCAATCAGAGAGCCCTAAACCGTTTTTACCGAACGAAACTCTGGGTCTCGATGGATCGGCAAAACAAAGGTATGCAAATCAGAGCCCGTACTCTTGAAACGAAATTACGCGTCGACGTGCACTCTCGATTCGATTGATTCGACTGTTTCGACGAAAACCGTTACAAAAGTCTGAGCTCGTAGAAAATTAGGTGGGTTAAACTTTTAACGAGACGTATGTTTCGAAAGAAATTTCAATTTCAATTCACAGCAATTTATATCGTACGTATCGGGTGATTATTTTACGTTTTTTTTTTTTTATTATTATTATTCACGCGATACACACGTCATACGAACATTGAATATGAATACTGAATGTAAATATATATTAGGCGATGACAATGACAGCGAAAACGGTCAGTAGCGATGTGACCCGCAAGACAATAATGATTACTAGATTATTTTTACCATGACGATTGGGAATATTTATCGATTTCGCTGTGAGAGTCCGACATAGACGACTAGTTATTTTCTCGCACGAGATTTGGAACCAAAACCTGAAACGTTTATAATAGGATAAAATATGTTCATTATTATTGACGTTGAATAATTTAATTGGAACTCGACTACTCGGAAGCGACTCGTTTGCCGGAATCTTTTAATCCGCACGAGCCGTTCGAACGTAATTTATTGGAATTGTTATCAGTATCAGACTGGAGTGTAACATTAATAATATACAACGGGCGATTTGTTTAAGTCGGTTGTAATGCGTTTTAGACGATACGACTTTATCGTATAGAATGTGTATTGTGCATATATATTTAAATTTTTGATTTCATTTGCGGAATTCACGACGCTTCCCAGCAAGAATAAAATCAATATAATTTTTATTTTTATTTTTTTTTTGCATTGTGCACGGAAAAAGCATTTGAAATTTGTATGAAATTATTATAATGCGCGACGCCGTAACTATCGAAATTGTTATTATTACCGGGGGTGTCCGAAACCTCGTTAATTTTCACTCGTCAACCAGTCGACCAGTGGCGTTTCACCGTCGGCTGAACATCGCCGTGGTTGTTTTTTCGTCGTTTTCACCGTCACAACAGTAATTATTAAACCGGAGACGATAATTATATTAATAATCAAAAGAAAGGAAACCAATCACGTTAATTATTATTTAAATGCGTATTTTTTTGCAATATCACGCCATCATACCACCGTCACCGCCGCGTCCATCTGTCTTCACTCGTAAACGTTCAAACGTTTCGAGAAACGGGCGAAATCAGACCACGCGAAAATTGTTACACGGTCGGAGACGAGCGCGCACATGCCGAGCACACGTTCGTAAGTGATTGTCGCCGTGTGGTTATGGAACACGACGTGCCGCCGCAGTTAAGTGGTGAACATCACGACACGTGCGATTTCGAGGGGTAGAATAATAATAATAAAAAAAGAAAAAAAACCTCTCGCATTATACCCGTACGAGTTTTGTCACGACGTCATAATTGTCATTGTTGTCGCCGCCGCAATAATAATAATTGTCGGTGTTGTTAATGATATTGTTAAAATTATTATTATTCGCGTTTGTTACGGTGGGTAATAATTATTGTTTATGGTTCGACTCGGAATACCACGACGACGCGTGAACGCGTCGTTGTAAACACGCGACCTGCAGATCACGGGGTCGTAAACGAGAAGTTCGCTCGGAGTGACTTCACACGGCGACGTACGTACACGCCCGTTCATATAACAATATACAGTAGAGTCTCGCTAATCAGGACTAGGTGGGACCGGGCTCTATCTGGATTATCGAAAATCCAGATTAAACGGAATGACGTATTTTTTTTTTTTAACTCACCAACTTTAACTTACGTTTTTTTCACTTACGTTTTTTTTTCAACATACGTCTGTTAGCTAAGCCATCTGAGCTCACCATTCTCGCTCAAAAATTTTCAATTTCTATTCGATTTTTTTTTCCAATCAGAAACCGTTTGTTTGCCCCCTCTTAACTCTTGCGCGATTTTTGTTGATGATTCACCAGCATCAATGCGAAACAAAGCTTGGAGTTTTTGTTCCATTGCTACAGTCACTTTCCTACGTTTAACCGAAGTTGTCATTTTACGGTGTTTTCATAATGAGCGGCGGATAAAATAGACCTAACGGTCTATACGAACACACATTTACCACTAAACGAAAAAACAAATGTTATTTAACTAACTGAAATGAGAACCGATGACAAAATACATATCAAAATATGTAATCGAAACGATAAAACCTTATTCATGGGTACTTCCCGAACATTTCGTAGAGGTATATAATATAAATGCGCCTACAATTATGGTATACAATCGACATTGATATAAATAATATTTATATACATATAATATTTATGTGTATGTATTTATGTACATTATACACAAGTACTAAATATTAATTGTCCGGTTTAGCGATGACCGGATTAGCGAGACTCTACTGCATATAAAGTGTACATGGAATCATTTTTTTTGTTTTTACTGTATGCTTTTATATTCAAGTTTTGATGGGGGGGGGGGCGAAAAAATCAATGAGCGAGTGTGACGGGAAAGAAAGCACCAATAAGACGTGTTGAAATATACAGAGCGAAGGGTCCTCCGCTCCGGAGGGACTTCGGCCGCCACGGATAATGATAACGTGACCGGATCGGTGGCATCGACGTCGACCTAACAACACGTACGCCGTCGTAACGACGCGCGCGACCGGATTCCCCGTCACTCGAGTCTTGTAACGTTACGCCCGGCAGTACGCCCTGGGCGTCCGGCGGCCTTTGTGTTCGCGCGCGCTATTCACACGGGATCGTCCTTGCGGCCATCCCGGATTCGGCCGCACAGAGCGCGGGAGGGCGAACGCCGATTTCCCGGAGTATCGATTCAGCCCGCGGTGATTATTGATCGCTCACAGCTTTTCGTACGGGGCCGATTAAAAATAGACGGTGCGATTGTGTGTGCACACAATATATTATTATACGTGAGTAGTGATAATAGTACGGAAAAAAAACAATTGTTTACCAAATCAAAGCGTCAAGTTCAGTAAAATCATAATATATTTTCGAGACGACTGGAATCACGCGTACGACATTACTGAGAAACAACTCGTAACAGACATTTATTCAAATATATAATATTTTCGTATTATTATCACTATTATTACTACTATTACTATCATATCATTTGCAAAACGGTATCGAAGGTTACTTTTGCTACCCCGGAAATCGCCTTGGAGTAGCTAAATTGTCGTTTTGACTCTCCTAAAAATAATATAATTTAAAAAATTGTACTTAGAAATTTAGCGTTCTAGTTATAATATAAACTATTAAATATAGTGAGTTATTAAAATTATTTACCAATATAATGTATAAGGTGAGAAATAATTTCAGTAGCACATTTAGGCGATTCGTGGAATTTTGTAAGCAGAACCTGTTAAAAATCTTTAAACCACACCTCGGTTTGTCTAAATTATCACTATAATGTCAACTGTGTCTATATTCTATACGTTAGGAATATCACAAAATTTTGGGTCTACGTCAATGCATACAATCAGCATAGTTATAAGTTACCAGTATCCGATATACCACTTTCCTTGCACTGACAAAATATTCCAAAAGTAGTTCTTACCTGTAACAAAAACGAAACATAATTTTAATCACGTGATAATGGTAAACATAGTGCCAGTAAATCTACTGCAGAAAACATTGATAAATGGGATAGACAAGAAACAACACTAATAATACATGATAAAATTCATGTGTGTTCGATTTAGCTCCTTCCCTTAAGAATCGTAATGATGACACTAATGAGCATTTAACTTGCATAATATTTTATAATAATTCTTACTTATCCCAAATTAATACATAAGAGACATCCATGACTATAACAATTATCATTTAATATTATAATTATATTGTAATTATTTTCATTGATATTGTTAACTTAATACAAAAAATATTTTTTAATTAATTGGGCACTGATTTTGATATATTAGTGGTCTAGATTAAAATTTAGAAAAATTAATTATGCTAATATTAAAATTTTGGCTAACTCAAACACAAAGAATAAAACATTTTTAGGCATAACAGTTAAAAACATCGATCTATTCAAGTATGTAGAAAATGATAAGGTGGCCATTTAAGTAAACGTATAAACTGTATTTCGAATACGTTTAAAGTGTCCGGAGTTTGAAAATTTCAAAAAACATCTTTCTCAATACACCCTAAGTCTTCAGAACATTCATTTAAACGAGGTTATTGGCTGAGATATTTAGCGGTACCCGGAATCTTATTAATCACACTGTAAACGTGATGTGTACGTTTAAACATTATAATAATATCACACATTGTTCGCGATCGCGTCCGTAGACGGTTATGAAACGAAATAAAAACGGGAGAGTAAAAATCTTAAGTGGTGACTCGTCTCCGTCCGTGCGGTCTGCAAAAGATTTCGTTGGATTTGTTATTTTACGTTTTTCGTCGTCCGTATTTGTCGTTTTGTCACGCGTCGCTCGGTGCCCGCGTGCGATTTTCAGCACTGTTCGCCGTGCGCGTGCGCGCCCCGACGTTATTGACTGATTTCCGGCGTCGTGCAGCCGAATTCGGATTAGGGACACGCCGCCGCCGCCGCCGATCACGTTTCCGCACGCGTCGACGAACGCGATCCGAACGGTCCATTAACGCGCCTGGGGAGGAGAGGCTTGGGCACCGCGGAGCTGGAAGTTACTACGACGAGGATGCTGGCGGGCGCGACGGTCGCCGCGCATCTACCGCAGTGCCCGCCGCGAGAAACGACCGGTTAGGCCCGTGGTGCGTCGAAACGGATGGATAACACCGGAGTCGAATCTCCGGAGCGGCTGCTTTCGTCTGAATGACTCCACGACCACTGTTCCCGACCGCCGATCGACATTTCAAACGTTATTCAGGGCGGTCAGTACTCGGGTCGAAGACAAAAAAAAAAAAAAACGGTAATCATTCATCGCAAAATGAATCACGTTCATTCAAGCGATGTTCCATAAATGTTTTCAGTTAAAATTGGCATCGAGTTTTGTGTGATTCACTAAAAATCAACAATTATTGTTGAAGCACGATTTGAAAATAAAGATGAAAATTTAATAAACTCAAAAAAAGGATTAAGATACGTTTATTTTCAAGAACCGAGGAAGCGACGGTAAAACTAAAAGAACTACACTCCATCTGCCCCGTGACGCCCAACGAACGGGCGTTTGCAGTTTGCTTTCGACGGGAATTGTGTCTACAACGAGGCTACGATTGCGCCGACGTCAAGTTTTAACTTTTTTCCTCCCCTCATTACTAGTATAATATGTATTATGAAGTCACACCAACGAATGATTTACGATACTTTACATCCATTAAGCTATAAATATAAGCGTTCGCGTCACGCTTGTGACTTTGTTGCGCCGAACAACGCGGACGTTTGACTTAAACCGTGTTTTTCTCGACAGTTTTCGAAACGGGTGCGAGTAGAAACGATATAATGAGTCGACGGTTGTTTTTCTTTTACGCGTCTTTTATAGACGGCGCTCGGCAGTGCAGTGCAAACACGAGTTACAAACCGTGTAAAGCGTACGAATTTATTGTCTTCGTCGCACCTCGAGTAGCGTACGCGCACGAGATCAATCCAGTTCGTTCCGTGCTGTCGCGTGCAACGTAGACGACTGCTTTCGCCTGACGTAACGTCATAATACGACGTCGGGCACACAGTGTTGATTCGCGAAAACGTTTTGTTTTTCGGACGGAATAATCGTGTCCATATTCGCGTGATGCCATTGGTAAAAAAACCTCTGACGAACGATCACCAGAGTACCACCGCGTCTACCGCCGCCGCCGGTCGTCCGGTGTTCACGACGAGCGGACGGTTTCGTAACCTAGCCGTAGTTCTGTGTCAACAACCCCGGTCGTTCGACACGACAATTATTGCGCATTTACACGTGCAACTGCTATTTTATTCGTATGCCGTTGTCATTCAACGTGTTGTTGCGTTTTGCTTGTCGTTATTATGAGGAGTTCTCCAAATGGCAATCGAGGTGAACATCTATTCCTCGACGACGTGTTATGGAGCTTTTGCGCTGAAACGTTTTATCGAACAAATATACACTTTATTGCGAAGCTTTCGCGACCTGATCGATTTTCGTTAAACCAGTTAGATGACGTTCGACATACATATATATGTATGTATGTATGTAGTTTTAATATAACGGTTTTCAAATCTTCAACAAGTCAACTTTGCACACTGGTTTAAGTTTCAAAAATGTTAATGTGAATAATATACGTGCGATTTCAGTGTTCATGACACATTTGAAAATTCGGTTATTTCATAAAAACCACGAAATAATATTTCACGTCAACACAATCATGTTTTTTGACTTGAATTTGAAAATAATCTCAACACGTGAACAGTGAAAAGCTCTCAAAATATCAAACCGCCAGAAAATACCATTCATGCGATATGTATGAAATAATATCCGAAAAAAGAATGGGATTTGAATAGAACGTGGAAAAAAATTGAATTACAAACACTCGTTATATTAAGGTTCGGTACAGAGCAGCGAACGCGCACATGTATGGTAACAGATGGTGATTTTCATGGTGTTCATTTCCTTACTTATTTATACATACGATCGACGGCATGATATGGGTATCGGTATTGGAGTATTGTGAGCTTCCCAATACTATACGCACGTGATAACGTGAAGAAAATAATAATAATAACATTACGCCGACAAAAGAATACGATATTATGCAGTACGTATAGCCAATATAATAGAAACGACAGGATCTCATCAATGACAAAGCGAACCGGGTGTTGTTATTATAGCGTATTACGTAAGACCTAATTTCGAGGCGTATTCCATTGTAAATACGAAATATAAATAATGCCTCATATTGGAATATTGTAATGTGTGTGTTTGTGTGTGTAACTATAGTATAAAAGAAAATACACGTGGACGTACTCTTGTGCTTACGTGTATGTGTGTGTGTGTTTTTTTGTGGAAATTGCACAAGAAAAATGAAAATAAATAATAACTCGCAGTGCGACCGTCAATACGAGTGGCTCGAAATGCGTAGCTATGGAAAGATATTATTGCTGTATTATTCTCAAGTGTAATGGAAACGGTATGACGAGCAGCCGTCGTTGCCATCCCGCCGCGACATTATATACAAAAAGGACGAATTCGTATTGTCACCGCTATGTGTACGTCGGTGCGGCATAGTCGGCTCGTGAAACATATCGATCGGGATCGGTTAGCGGGGAGAAGAGGAGTTTTTCCGCCGACCGAATTCCACGCATATAGTGTGGCAAAAAACGTAGTCGAGTTGAAGCGATACGCACAAGAATCACTAGAGAGATCGTGCGTCCGAATTTAGCATGACGTTTGCCCGAAAATTTACCGTCTGCTCCTGCTTAAACCATCAACCTCACATGTCATGTACGTATTATGTGGGTGTGAGGCACTGATCAAGATGAGAATGATTTAACTAATACGTTCGTGCTTCCGTGCGCAAGTAGCGCGTATCGACGGCGTTTGCATCGTCGTGGGCTTTGATCGTGATGCAAAGTCATGATAATAATAATGCTGTTATAACGTGCACACAACTGCGGCGACGCCGATAGCGTCCGCAGAAAACAGATATTTTCGGTCGACCGAACACACGCACCAAGAGTTCTTCCGGAATCGAGCACACCGTCTGCGTTTCGCGTGCGTGTTCTGTACGGTATACGTATACCGATTCACGGACGTCGTAACGACAACGTCACCTAAGACGAATCGCCAGCGACAGCGCGAAAATAACGCGGATACGGTACTGACCGCGTCCGGAAGTCCTTTCGGGCGACGATTCGCCACACATCGAGACCAGTGAGATCATACTGAGCCGACGCGAACGCCGACCGGACGCGATTTAAGACGGTTTAAAACTCTTTCATACACACAGTTTTGAGAATAATATTGACTCTTACTACACAGACTTACTAATATTTGTTTTTTTTTTCATTTTTTGTGACCTCTCATTTAATTATTTTCTTATCTAATAATCTTTAACACAAATGGAATCAAATAAAAAAAAAACTAAGGGTATCTACACTACACACAGATACATCGGTACATGTATATGTCTTGTTTCTACTGAATATAGTTAGATACGAGTAAACTGTAGGTAACTTTTTTAACACGGGTAAAAAATAAACAAGTTTCAAAGACAGAAATTATTTATTTATTTTTCAAAGACAGGTTTCAACTGGTCCCCATCGGTCAACGCACACACACACGCACACGTGAACGCACCAATGACGTCATGGTAAAATTCTCGGTGTCGGACAAATTAACAGAATGACCTCCAACCATGAGATATGTACATGTCAAAAAAAAAAAATCAATCAAATCGATGGTCCAGTAAGCAACAGAAAATTTATAAACTTTTGAAGATAAAGTGTTGAAAAATATTTGCTGACACTTATCTAATGATGATAGTCTGCCGAGACTGAATATGTATGAATTACCTATATATACGACGGGAAAGGTATAAAATAGCTATAAAATAGATCAACAGATGTCCAATTTTTTTTTTTTTTGTGGTGTGCTATTTATCCCACGGTGCCGAATGAGCGATTTTTTTTTTTTTTTGTGGGATTACATATATCCCACCGTGCCGCAAAGAGTTAACAAGCCTTGGCGAAACCGGCTCGGCGTTACGTAATATTAATATTCGTAATGTTCGTGCGCTTGTGCTCGTTATTGTTTGCCGTTATCACGGTTAGATGCACTCGAAGTGTCCACGGGCGTGTTTTGAAGTCTGTGGGCCGACGTCGACGAACGGATCGCGAATAGCACGGTTCCCCGGTGTGTTCGACGCGAGGACCTAAACGTTTAACGACTAAATGTTTGTCTCGACCGTTCGATGGGCACGAGAGCTCGATTATAACCGTATGATGTTTGTACGAACTGCACACGGACTGAATGTGCCGGACAAGAACGATGTGTGTTGTGGACTAGAGTTTTAAAACGACGACGGATAATTCCACTAGAAACAGCTTCGATTGATAGTAAACTCGTAATAACGGTAAGTGTATACGTTATTTATTTCGTTTTCATGATTCGAATCGTATATTACTGCAAAAGATAGTTTATTATTATTTCTTATTTTTTTTTTTTTTTTTTTTTTTAGAATAAAATCAAAAAACACGTATTTTAAAAGAAAATCACGGTGAAACGTCAATGTTTGAGGTTGTGCGACAAAATATATCTGACTTTTGAGACTTTTTAGAACAAGAATTTGTAACCTACATCCCATATTATGCTATTCCTGTCGGTGTCGCGCGTTGTAAAACCTGTCAGACCAACGTTACTTGGCCGCACTCGACGATTTCAGAATATGTCCCCGGGCTCACTTGGTTACCAATTACCGGGTAACGACTCGCCGACCCATCACTCATGGGTTATATATATATAATATGTTTTATCTATTTATTCGTTATATCCTGGTTGACAAACGCTCGAAAATGCGACAGAAAATGTTGGCGTATGTGCGTGACTGTACTCGTATTGTACTCGTACTGAATTATACGACGTACTCGTGCGTGCGCGCGTTCGCGTCGTTAATTCCGCAGATAACTGAAGGTCGGGAGATCCGACTGGAAATGTAATTTCTTCTATACGTTGGTTCACGTTAAAACATTCAATATCGATCGGCCCCGATGATCGTAAATAATTCATTAGCGTGTAACCTTTTTAGCTTCTTGCAATATTTACGCTCCCGGAAACGTTTTGCGGAATTCCTAAGACGTGTGAAATTAATAATTGAACGCCTTCAGCTGTAGACATCCAAACTATATTCGGAGTAGCGATGCCTGGAATACGAATTAATATTCAACGTACCGAACGCCGAAGTTTGGCTGAAGTTTTTTTTTATTGTTGTTCTTTAATATCGGCGAAAAGCAAATATAGAGACAAAACAAATACGGAAAATAATTGTTTTCACTCTCGTCGGTCTAAATGTAAAAACATTGTGACACGGTCAGACGTTATTTTCCAGGAGCATACGTCATAGCTTTTGTCCAGAATACTCGTTAAATGCTCAAGTGGGTAGTAATATTCAATGAAAAACCGTCCAGGCGTGTTCATAAATATACAGTAGCAATCGTGAAACGAGGCTTTGCGCATAATTAATATAAATATACACGTCTACACGTCTTTTAAATTCCATATGTATAACCACTCTTACGGAGAACGTAATTCAATTTTAGGTGAATATTTTGCAGAACATTAAAATGTTCGTTATGTTTCAAACACTTGTGATGGAATACATTTGTAAATTATTATCGTTTTGAACATACGGTGTTTTAATGTTAGAGCGTAGCGTAATACTGCAATTTAATCTGATTAAAACGTGAAAACATTTTATACAACTTTTTTTTTATCAAAAATAACACAGATGCCGATATTGATCAAAAAAACGTTTACGATCAATTTTTAAGATTTAGATACCTGAAAAGATTTTCGGTAACTTGAGCGTGCACAGAAACTTGTATATTCTACGATGTCATTATATTGACAAGCATATTAACTAGGCTTCAATGGACTGTCAAACATAAAGCTCATGAGTTTACGTCTTTGACTTCTAACTCTGTAATAAATTATCCATCAAAACAAAATATTCATTGTATGTACGACATTAGTCGGCCATAATGTACGGTCATAACCACCTATAAAGAATTCAAATCTGGGAAACAGCCAAGATGACTAATAGTACAAAGCTATGTCGGCAGCTTGGATCTATATATATATATATATATATATTTATACCTACGATTGATTGCGATGGTTCTATGGTTGGTTATAAATAAATCATTCAACAAAGACTTCCTTATGTCAACATTAAATAAGCTTCCTTCCTGGAGTAATAAAAATAAACCCGCAAAAAGTTTCACTGTCACAAAATTTCATTTAACACGGAACAAATTCCAGAAAATCCGCATGGACGATTGAAGACGAATCGATGCAGAGATTTTTTTCTCGGTAAACCACCTCACTTTAATAGTGAGTTGTCACTGGATGTCTTTGTTTCGAGTTTTGTAAACTATAATCTTGTTTACTGACTTTATTGCGTGAACACACAGATTGAAAATCAATTTTATTTTTGTAAATTTAAATATTTTAGACTCCTACTTAACACTGAATTCATCCTTGGTGTTTATATGCTAGTTTTACTATGGTAATTAAATTTGAAAATTATGTTATTTGTTGAAAAAGTTTTCAAGGAAATATTAAAAACTCGTGCCATTAATTTCATAAGTTTGCATAAGTGCATTCATTTCTTTTACATTTTAAATTGTGATATAAATTAGTTTACTTTCAATAAACAAGAAAAACGTGTTTATAAAAACATAATAATTATTATATTTAAATATATATATGTAATTATGTATATAACTTTATTTATATAATTATGTTATTTACAGTATTTAAATAAAAAAGGACCATCGTCTCTGCTCAGAATCTCAATCAGCGTTATAAGATAGAAAAAACATAAAACAAAAACGTTTACGTTGTGCTTACTAGGTTTTTCAATTCGAATTATTTTTTTTTATTTTACTTTAAACCATTATACATTTAATGCAATGAAAATTGCGACACTTGTATTTATTTTATTATTTTTAATTTAGTTTCCTGGTTTAAATTTTATGTGACAAAATTGTACAAATAATGTAATCAATTGAATCACAAAAGTCATCGTCCTATTTAAAATTCAAGGTTAGTTTAAACATTTATCACTATATGAAATGACAACGTCTTGGACAGTATTTTAATGAAAAAATTATAAATTTCGTTGATGTTTAATGAAAGTTGCCCACGCTTTGAGTAGTTAGATATTTTAAAAGAAACTTGACGTCCAATCATTCAATTTATTCAACGCTCATAAATATGCTTTGTATTATATTTTATCAACGAATTTCCAACAAGAAAATTGTAAAATGAATATAATAATTGTTTTCAGGTCCAATAAAAATAGTTTTGGAGTTATTAGCATGACAATATATTATTTCCAATACAAAATAATAACTGCATTAAAATATGCTCTCCACCATTCGATTCTAAAAAGATTTGTAATCAAGTTTTATCGTGGTAAATGTATATAATAATATATAATAATCCATCACATAATAAGTATTTTCTAAAAACGTATTTTAATATTGATCACCTGCTGATGACATTTTATCAGCAGCTAGCTCGAATGTTTTTGAAATGCGCTCGTGGTCATTATTAATACAATCGCAGTCCGTTTACCACTGATCAAACGGAAATGGCTGGACTAGAATCCTTGAGTTGAGCGTACAATAAGCTATTATATTTAAATCAGTGATATAGGCATATTTGCCAATTTGTTTTCGTTTATTTGTTAATTTTAGAATTTTTTTATCATCCAATATATTTCGTATGATTAAATATCATAGTAATGAAGTCAAAACAACAAATGGTTATGGGATAGTTTGATTTATGACGTCAACGATTATTCGAATATATTATTTAACAAGTCGTGCGTTTGTCGTTTATCACACAAGAAAGATTTTCATAGAAACACCTACAGTTGAGCGCAAAGTATTGGTCGAGTACACATAACCTCTACGGCGGTCTGTGCGGCGGAGAGGTCGTTTCCAAGCAGATCGAACGACATCCCGGGAATACGACGTAATTTGAGAATCTGTTATATAGATTCGATATAATATTTCGAAAATGAAAATTCATCGAAGGGCGCTTGAAACCGCAGACCAAATCACAATTGCATGGAACTGTCAAAACGATGTAATTTATCATTATCATGACGTTTAAATCGTATGTTACGTATAAGTGAATAAAAATGTAACCCTGCGGATTCGTATACTTATATACATATACATGTTGTATACGTTTGTGGTAGAGTGTTTTGGAAAAAGTTTCATCACTGATCTGGGCACACGGTAAACGCACATAAAACGTATGTCCCGAACATCGTTTATACTTTATACAAACACACACACACACACACACACACACACACACACACACACACACACACACACACACACACACACACACACACACACACACACACACACACAAATTCTCCGGAAAGCAGTTGTGGTGGTTGTGGTTGAGGCGGTGGTAGTGGGGTATTCAGAAAAATTCGATTATCCGCTTGTATTTTATTTATTACTTTTCTACGTCGGCTGCACACTGCGCAAGTTTTCGCATTACTTTATTACAGTCACTGATGCCAGGTTTTATCATAGACATATATTATTATATTAAACATATTTTATTTAAAAAATGACTACAATGGCAGACATGCGAGCTATTTCACCTAAGAACACGTGCCGTTCTTCGTCCTGTTCAGAAGTGCTGAGCAATATTGGAGTAGTTGTGAGGTGGTAAAATCAGACAATGTGAAAGAATAATAATGTATACTTTTCAAGTAACATTTGTGTTTTAAAATTAAAATTTTAAGTTCAAAAGTGGTGTTTTTAAAAGTGCGAATATTACGTTTTGTTTTAATCCCTCCCGTAAAGTTGATTGTTTCATATTATTTTAATAGTGCTGGAGTTTATTACATTTTTGAGTTAATAATAAAAAAAAAAAAAAAAAAAACAAAAAAAAAAACAAAAAAAAAATAATAATAATAATAAATGAAATGTAATAATTTGTTTTTCAACCGACTTTACGGATAGGAGTAGTGATGATTAGATCAGCTTAGTTTTAAAAACACCGTCATCGAAATCGATTACCTACACATACGTCCGATGACATAATTATATTAAAAAATGGATAACGATGTTGAAAAGCTCTATGACTTCTACCCTGTATCGGGCAATTATAATATTCTAATTGTAATGTAAACTTTTTTTTAATGGTAAAACTAAATTTTAAATTGTAAAATTAGAGTTCTAAAAATTAAAAAAAATATTATAATACGATTTTGTTGTTGCGCAGTACTATAATTATATTAAAAAAAAGTTAAAAATAATGAACAGAAAATAAAAAAACAAAGTTATGGCATTTGTCAAATAGATCTGACTCACTCTGTATAACACTAGAGTAACGACGACCACGTCCATGAACTTGACCCACCCACTTTATAAAAATGGTCCACAACTTATGCCAAAAGTTAGCAAATAGTTAGCAAATAATAGCAAATTTATTCCTAAAGTTAGCAAATCATTTTTAAAGTTTTCGTAGCTTTTTTTCTTTTAGGTGGGCCAAGTTCAGGTAGCCCACCGACTTTTTTCGATTCGCTCAAAATATGTGCCAAAAGTTAGCAAATAGTTAGCAAATAATAGCAAATCCATTTTCAAAGTTAGCAAACGATAATTATTGTATTTTTGGCGAATTTTCAAAAAAAAGTTGCCAACCCACCGACTTTTTTCGATTCGCTCAAAATATGTGCCAAAAGTTAGCAAACAGTTAGCAAATAATAGCAAATCCATTTTCAAAGTTAGCAAACAATAATTGTATTTTTGGCGAATTTTCAAAAAAAAGTAGCCAACCCACCGACTTTTTTCGATTCGCTCAAAATATGTGCCAAAAGTTAGCAAACAGTTAGCAAATAATAGCAAATCCATTTTCAAAGTTAGCAAACAGTTAGCAAATAATAGCAAATCCATTTTCAAAGTAAGCAAACGATAATTGTATTTTTGGTGAATTTTCAAAAAAAAGTTGCCAACCCACCGACTTTTTTCGATTTGCTCAAAATATGTGCCAAAAGTTAGCAAACAGTTAGCAAATAATAGCAAATCCATTTTCAAAGTTAGCAAACAGTTAGCAAATAATAGCAAATCCATTTTCAAAGTTAGCAAACGATAATTGTATTTTTGGCGAATTTTCAAAAAAAAATTGCCAACCCACCGACTTTTTTCGATTCGCTCAAAATATGTGCCAAAAGTTAGCAAACAGTTAGCAAATAATAGCAAATCCATTTTCAAAGTTAGCAAACGATAATTATTGTATTTTTGGCGAATTTTCAAAAAAAAGTTGCCAACCCACCGACTTTTTTCGATTCGCTCAAAATATGTGCCAAAAGTTAGCAAACAGTTAGCAAATAATAGCAAATCCATTTTCAAAGTTAGCAAACAATAATTGTATTTTTGGCGAATTTTCAAAAAAAAGTAGCCAACCCACCGACTTTTTTCGATTCGCTCAAAATATGTGCCAAAAGTTAGCAAACAGTTAGCAAATAATAGCAAATCCATTTTCAAAGTTAGCAAACAGTTAGCAAATAATAGCAAATCCATTTTCAAAGTAAGCAAACGATAATTGTATTTTTGGTGAATTTTCAAAAAAAAGTTGCCAACCCACCGACTTTTTTCGATTTGCTCAAAATATGTGCCAAAAGTTAGCAAACAGTTAGCAAATAATAGCAAATCCATTTTCAAAGTTAGCAAACAGTTAGCAAATAATAGCAAATCCATTTTCAAAGTTAGCAAACGATAATTGTATTTTTGGCGAATTTTCAAAAAAAAATTGCCAACCCACCGACTTTTTTCGATTTGCTCAAAATATGTGCCAAAAGTTAGCAAACAGTTAGCAAATAATAGCAAATCCATTTTCAAAGTTAGCAAACGATAATTGTATTTTTGGCGAATTTTCAAAAAAAAAAAATTGCCAACCCACCGACTTTTTTCCATTCGCTCAAAATATGTGCCAAAATTTAGCGTCCACATAGTATGGAAACATGACACGCAGCTAACGCTCTTGAATCATGTGTGATGTTTGCAAACATCACATACTGAACACACGTTCACCGTACACATAGTATTTAGTGTATTTAATTTTCGTGTTGTACGTGAATGAAGTAAACTGCGTAACATTGAACACAGTTAGATTTCCGTATTCGTCCAGAGTGGTTATAGGTATTTTGTTAAAAAATGTGTGATACGGATGATAAATTAATGATTGCTTGTGCCACGTACGTAGTTATGAACAGTGTAGTTAAAAAAAAAACAAAAACATACATTTAAAAAAAATCGTCAATTTTGGGTTAGTGAAATTTTTAAAAACCGTGTTCGCTATAGTGGAACAGACTTATTTGATGATTTGAAAATGAATAATGCTGTTCATTTCTCAAATTTTTGTCGTTATGATTTTGAAATGTTACTTCAATTCATTGGAGCAATTCTTTGTATCCAATATTTAGGGATTCACATACATCATACTTCGATGACCACCTAACCTAGTTTTACATAAATTTTTGATACTTAACGAACCTTCAATTTTATTTAGATATTTTTCTAAAAGTTCCCAATGACTTGTTGAGCTACAAAAAAAAATTAAAAACCATCTGTGTATTGAAAAAAAACCGAGTCCCTTAATCACTGGTAGCTTCAGCAGCGTTTGACCCTACCAAATTCAACGAATGCGCTGCACACGGTACAAACAACGCTTGTTTAGATATTCGTTTAATACGAGCCTGTAATCCATTGTATATGCCTGACATATTTGCCGCATTGTCATAGGATTGCCCTCTACAATTTTTAAAATTAATATCTAAATCTGTAAAATGTTGAATTAAAGCAGTTTCCATATCCTCGCCTTTGTGACCGACTGATTTAAGGAATCCCACAAATCTTTCAATGATAGAACTATTATCTGTTATATATCTTATAATAATGGTCAATTGGTCTACTTTAGTATTATCAGGTGTCGAATCAACAATGATTGAAAAGTATTTTGATTTTTTGAGTTGAATTACAATGTTATCAATAACTGTTTTGCTCATTAATGATATAAATTCATCGCATATTGTGGATGACAAGTAAGACATATTACCACGGCCTTTATTTCTGTGCTTCGATATATGATTTCCAAGGAATGGATATTGCTGGATATTACCATTGATTATTGAATATTCTATAATCAATGATGTTACGTATTTTAACAAAGATAAGACGATAACAAGCGTAGTCATCGGCGCGACACAGGAAATCGATCAGATAAAATTGCAGAAGTTGTTTATTTATAACACAATTTTAAAGAATTCTATGTAAACTGTTATAATGATTATCTACACTATGCGCTAGTCCATCCTAATAATATTATTATTATAAAAGCTTCTTTTATTTTATTCTTTAAAATTTTTTGAAAATTCGCCAAAAATACAATTATCGTTTGCTAACTTTGAAAATGGATTTGCTATTATTTGCTAACTGTTTGCTAACTTTTGGCACATATTTTGAGTGAATCGAAAAAAGTCGGTGGGTTGGCAACTTTTTTTTGAAATTTCACCAAAAATACAATTATCGTTTGCTAACTTTGAAAATGGATTTGCTATTATTTGCTAACTGTTTGCTAACTTTGAAAATGGATTTGCTATTATTTGCTAACTGTTTGCTAACTTTGAAAATGGATTTGCTATTATTTGCTAACTGTTTGCTAACTTTTGGCACATATTTTGAGCGAATCGAAAAAAGTCGGTGGGTTGGCTACTTTTTTTTGAAAATTCGCCAAAAATACAATTATCGTTTGCTAACTTTGAAAATGGATTTGCTATTATTTGCTAACTGTTTGCTAACTTTGAAAATGGATTTGCTATTATTTGCTAACTGTTTGCTAACTTTTGGCACATTATTTTGAGCGAATCGAAAAAAGTCGGTGGGTTGGCAACTTTTTTTTGAAAATTCGCCAAAAATACAATTATTGTTTGCTAACTTTGAAAATGGATTTGCTATTATTTGCTAACTGTTTGCTAACTTTTGGCACATATTTTGAGCGAATCGAAAAAAGTCGGTGGGTTGGCAATTTTTTTTTGAAAATTCGCCAAAAATACAATTATCGTTTGCTAACTTTGAAAATAGATTTGCTATTATTTGCTAACTGTTTGCTAACTTTTGGCACATATTTTGAGTGAATCGAAAAAAGTCGGTGGGTTGGCAATTTTTTTTTGAAAATTCGCCAAAAATACAATTATCGTTTGCTAACTTTGAAAATGGATTTGCTATTATTTGCTAACTATTTGCTAACTTTTGGCACATATTTTGAGCGAATCGAAAAAAGTCGGTGGGCTACCTGAACTTGGCCCACCTAAAAGAAAAAAAGCTACGAAAACTTTAAAAATGATTTGCTAACTTTCGGAATAAATTTGCTATTATTTGCTAACTATTTGCTAACTTTTGGCATAAGTTGTGGACCGTTTTTATAAAGTGGGTGGGTCAAGTTCATGGACGTACGACGACCGTATATTTATACGAAATCGTTACTAAGTCCAGACGCCTAGCGTTAACGACGTAAACAGACTAATCATGGTGCCCGAATACCCTAGTTATTATAGGGTTCTATAACGACTGTACCTACGTTTTATTCTTTTCGAGAGGTTAGCACACACACACACACACACACACACACACACACACACACACACACACACACACACACACACACAACACACACCTACACACACTCACTCACTCATTCACTCACATGCCCGCACACTTGTGCAATTCGTAAAATTCAAGTATTCATGAGATGTACCGGTGGTGGCGGTACTCTGTTTGAATTTGCGCCCCGGGCGAAACGTGTGCGCCATGTGTTCTCATCACGTCACGTCAGAGGCGATAATTTTTTGAAAACTCACCAGCCGGCGTGCAGAGGCCATTAGCGCACGCGCACGGCGGTAACATCTGTGCCCGCCGACGGTCGTGTATATTTTTTAATATTTTATTCGTTCGCGTAACTCGTGAAAATCACGCTCCGCCGCCGGTGACCGCGGTCACCGTGCGCGACGCCACACACGCGGCGACCGTCGTCGTCGTCGTCGTCGTCGGAATAAAATATCGATCACGTCGGTGTGCCAGCGACCGGCAAATGATACTCGGCCACGCGGCGTAATAATCGTTATTTCGTCGTACCCGCGGACGACCGTACGATACGGCCAAAAGTTATTTTAACTGTCAAAAAATACAAATAAGAACAAACGAATAATACAGCGTTTTGGTCTGGCCAAATATAGGTTTTCGCTGGTCAATACGACCACTCGTGCGACATACGGCCGCGGAACGCTTGCCGTCGTCGTCGCGCCTACTTATTGACCGCGTGCCCAGAAATAATAATAATGATTTGGCGAAATCGTCTCGCCAGTCGCGTGATGAGTAACGGGCAAAGAAATCCGATATCGATATTACGCCGCGCCACGCTATCCGGGGATTATCGGTCAAAACGTTAAGTGGTCAGTCCGGCGCGAAACCCGCGCAGTGCGGCGGCGGTGGCGGCGGCGGTGGTGCTGCGGGGCGTGCGGCGATATCGTTTAGCCGACGTACGAAGACGGGGCGAGGTTCGCGGGCGGGGGCGGACGGGGCGGGAATATGCGTGCGGGGGAGGCGCGTGCCCCCTCGCCCCCGCTTTCGCCAACGACTGACGTGATTTAAGTATCGCCTGCTGATAATTATTATTTTCGGTAACGTTTGTGACGTACGAGCGGCGTGATACCGTCGACGTCGGCCGGGCAAAAGTGAAAAACACGACGGTCAGCGCTGTGTGCGCGTACGTGATGGACGGCGTTTTTACGTGGTCGACTTTAAGACCGTTTCGGACCGGTTTCGAGATAAACGTATAAAAAAAAACGTTCTACTCTGCTGGAATGTAATCGTTGATCAAAAAGGATTTATTAAAAAAAAAAAAAATTAAAAAAACACGGCTATTCGTCAAAGATCGGACACGATTTAAAATCGGATTCGGTTCGAAAGTACCTGTTATAAGGCTTCGACGACTTGAACACCCGATGGAATTTTATCGCGGAGAACGGAACTTTACGTGACTACGAATTATTTCTAATGATTTGTTTGTATTGTTAACGGAGGATTAAAAGTAAACTAAATAGTTTTCGATAGCGCGCGGGATTAATCAGTTTAGAAAGTTGTTGTTAAACTTCAGGCGTTTAGCTGTTAATAATTAATGTATTTATCGGAAAATTACCACCAGAGGATTAATTATTTATAAGCGGATATACCTAATAAATCGCACGAGTATACATTTAATACCGAATTGTTTATTATTGCCGTTGAGATCTCACGTGCACTCGGATTTGAAAATCGAAATTCGAGCCCCACCGAATCGATGAGCCGTAATCGACAGGCGGAATATCATTTGCGATACGGCTTTGTTCGGAAGCAGTGCCGTGACATTAGGAAACGCTGGGTATGCGTTGCATTCCCTGGCCAGAGATTTATTTTTTAGATAAAGTTAAAAGTAATATTATTTATAAATTGTATTCATAAAATAAAAAAAAATGTCAATAATTCAACTTGTTTACTTAAGTAATAAACATTGACACATGCTTATAGATATTTTGTGTAAGTATGTGTTTTAAATAAATAATCAGTATGTTGGTATAGCGTTATTTGAAGTGTAATGAGAATTTTTTGTATGGTATATTCAACCCTTTTTTAAACAATTGTACCTAAACAATTATTTATTGAATGTATAATATACCACATAAGCAAAGGGCTACAAATATGATTTACTAATATATTGCTTTTAAAAAAATGTAGAGAAAAAGGGGGCACACGATTCTGTCTTGCATCGGGGCCCACTAATAGCAAGTTCTGGCACTATTTGGAAGTAATTTCGTCGCGCGACGATACGGACGGATTACTCGTACGGATTCGTCGACAGAGCAAACACACGCGCACACGCCAACACGGCAACACTGGTAATAGTGTTACGCTATTATTTATTTTATTTTATTTATTGATCAAAATTAGCAACATTACATACAATTTACATATATGACGTATGAAATATTAAATAGTTTGATTAATTTGATTTAAAAAGCGAAGGTTGTGGTGAATAAAATGGTCGTAAAGAAAATAAAATAAAATAGAGGATAATATTACATTTAACACGTTAACGCTTATTCTAAATTGTATACATAACTAAAATAATTTGAATTTATACAATAATATTTAAAATTATACGAGTTCACTTAATAACCAAGTTTTAACAGTTATTTTTATGTGCATAGTATTATTATATTTTAAAGTGAAAAGATCGAATGTATTATTATTTTTTTTTTTATTCAAAGGCAACAAATTATTATACATAACTGGACCTCGGTAATCGAAAAACTTCTGGCTAAATTGTTTATTTGTGTACTGTATACTAATATAATTTATGCTCAGAATTCTCTTTTACTTTCATATTTAATTTTAAATTGTTTAGAAATATTTAATATTAATTTAAAATTACATCGGCCAACATTGGGCGTCGTCGTTTAAACTGCGGTGTAGATCACGTAGACGTGGGTCGACGAGAAACGACATAAAACGCACGTCGTGGTCGACGCGGAGACGAGTATAACGCAATGGAAACGCGTCCGTGTCAAAGGCGTACACGCTGCGTGTGGTCACCCCGGTCGGTTTCCGCGCGAATCCGGTCGCGAACCCACGTACGCACTACATCATTTTATCGGCGCGTCAATCGCGATGCGCCGACTCGTTCCAGAAACGTTCGTACGACGTACCGATGTTTCGAAATACATCACCGATACTCGCGTCACCATAAACGAGCGCTCGTGAAACGGTCTGAACGTTCCGAAATAAGGTCAACCTATTTGTTATTTACACGTGTGTTTCGGATACGACCTCCCGCGAGTACAACGTAACGTAGTTTTTTTTCCGAAAATGATTTAAACGTGTTTCGAATGTACAACATCGTCGGCGTGTGTCGCCAAAGAACCGCGAACGCTGGAACTGTACACGCGTAGTCTTGATGTCATTGCGATTCTCGATCTGCCGTCGTGAAATGTTTTCAATGCAATCACTGCTCTCACGAGCCACACGAACGATAACGTTACGTATAGCCAAAACTTAAATGTTAAAATAATTATGTGATTCAGTTATTTTAGTGTTGTACACTGTACTTTTAAAATTCATAAATACAATTTATTGACATCCGATTGGTTGTTTTTTTTTTTATTTCGAAAACCTCGTGTCACAGTTTTAATGAATCTGGGACATTTGACATCCAATAATAGGGCAATTGACAAACGAGCAGCTTCGTCTGTTAATTTGGTAACTTCTTGTGATATTCAGCTATCCTTGTAGCACTATGATGACACAACTGACACCGTGATGGAGTTGAAATATATTTATTGACACATATAATTTAATATTTGAAACTAAATAATAGAGGGTGATGGTGTATTACTCGTAGCTGTTGGAAATGTATTGAGTAGTTGTCGTGGTGGTTGAACAACGAGTCTCCTCGTCCTGGTATCTCTGGACTTATGGCTATGGTTCGGTGGAGGTGTGGGACGTTGCCTCGAGATGTCCACGTTGTGTCTTTGAATTGTCTGCCCATTTGCTTGTATGGATGACTTTTAAGTACTATTTTATCCCGTCCGAGGATGGTCGTGTGGGAGATATCCGTTTTGGCTCGACAGCGTGTGTCCTTGTAGTAATTTCACACGTCGGTTTAGAACTAAGAATTTTACAGCCAGAAAGACACCTTTTTAATATATGGATTTAAGTTAGAGACTCTTGTTTTACTATTGTTTACACGTATACATATTCGGTAGAGCGTCCAGACTTCTCGATAGTCAACACCATAAATGAATTAATAATATCTTATGGGTTTGTTGTGACATCGATTTCTAGAATACTCTAGTCTTTAATTAGTATCGTATCACACTCAAGTACAGTGTGTACATTATGTTTTACAAATGTACACTATTATATTATTATACATTATTCGTGGGGAGAAAGCTATATTTCGTAAACTTTAGAAGGAATATCGAAATTGTTTACAATTTCACATTAACAATTACATTTTGTTTCATCGCATTTAAGGCATGGCATACTTCAGCTTGGCAGAATCAGGATTATGGGAATGATGTTGATATTTTAAAATTTTGATTTTGGGTGAATTTGTCGTTACACTACCTTTACAATGATCTTCCTTTCGTTGAAAACAAGTATACCTAAGTCCATCACTCACTTCTTTTTGAAAAACATAAATATAATCATTAATAATTAATTTTGTATTGATTATTTCAATTTCATCTGATTTCATATTGAATAACTTTTAAATTAAATTGTTAAAATGGTTGGATAGCGAACAGACCATAGATTATAGACACTAAATAACAACTAATAAAGTAATAACTATAGACTATAGGTAGTACCTACTCGTGGTTATCGTAATCGTAACCGCTCGGTGTCAACTGTCCGTGTTCTAAAAATATCGAGTACAGAAAGTCCGATATCGACAACACCGCCGGGTGTCAAATGTCCCGGGTGTCATTAATCCGAATGCAAGTTTGAATAGGTATTTTCGAAAACGTTGAGATACATTTATGAAAAAGCATATAGCACACGTTTTTCGTCAGTTTTGTGTGTAGTTATATTTTCAACATTTATCGAACAACATTCGTTTGTAGTTTGGCACTGGTTTTGAATCGAATGAGATGTATACTTTTGTACTTAAAGATGGATTTATACCACGAAATTATGAGATAGTGTTATTATTATTTTTTTTTTAATTATGCCTTATAGAAATTCAATCATGCAAATTCAGAAACCACTCACGAGCGTTTTTTTAAAGTTTTTAATAACGATGCGTGTTATTATGTTTGTTAATAATAAACGCGTACAGATCGATAGGTACTGAATTTAATACGAAGACGGCGAGTTTTTTCGTGAATTTTTATCTCTGGCATACTGAAAATTACTTTTATTCTCATGATCATTTTCACCGGTACAAATAAAACAGTATTCGTTTCTACCATGTCATATTTTTGAATAGTTTAAAAAAACGTTTCATAACTACTCGAATACAGTCGGTTAAACAGTCTTTGCGTTTATTGTTTACGTACAAACGAAACACGCACTATATGGTAAATAATAATGATTGTAATATCAAATCACCCAATTGTCGTGAAAATCCGAGGAAATACAAAACACGCGTCTACAAAAAAAAAAAAACAAAAAACAAAAACAAAAAACGGAAACGCTGAGAAAAAAATAATGTTCTTTTATAAGTAATCCTTATCATTCACCGTCTAGTCACGTAGACTTCAAGACAATATCATTCTTTAAATCAAATGCACACATTACTTAAGTGTATGAGACTCACTTTCAAGTTGTTGTTTATAGGGCCGTTATAGAATGAATTATCCGCTTATGCGGAATATTTTAAGGTTTAATTTGTACTTCGTGACAAAGTGCACGTTAAAAAGGTATATGCGAGCTTGGTGAAAGTTCAACTATGTCTAGATGATGTTTATTTTATAAATGGTTTTAAACTTAAACAATATTCAGTATTGGAAATAATAGTAATAATTATTATTATCAACTATCGAGTGGCTTTTAAGAATGAGTGGTTTTATATAAAAACTCTTGGATACCCATTTATTTAAATGTAGCAAGTAAAAGAATAGATCCGATATTTCACGCCAGTATAGATTGAATAAAAATCGAAAAACAGACGTTTATGGCATTTTGGATAATGTTTTTGAGATGGTTAAATGAGTAATCTAATGTCAATGACCGTCCAATGTACCAAGAAATGTTGATTTTTTAAATTTTGTTTAGTATACTCAACTTGAATATAACGTGATTTTTCTCCAATGGGATAAAACATGTACTTTATATTCAAATGGTTATTTTTAGTACATAAATTTAAATATCATATTTTATTTTGTGCTTATAATAAATATCTATTAAACAAATTTTTTACTCGTATTATCATATTGTAATATGATATCTTAGTATGCTTTGTAATAAGGTTACGCCATGTTTTGATATTATCTACATAAAATGAAAAGTGGTTCAAAATACCCACCACTGAACATCAAACATAATTACACTTATTGAATATTTTAGTATATGATAAAGCGAAGGATCTATTGGTTTAATAATGATGTTTATTTTATTATTATTATTTTTAGTAAGGAACCAATTTTTTGGGTAGTAGTTATCGTTCAACAGTTATGTTTAGCAACTATTTAGATACAAAATTAACACACTTTGGTTTGAAATCATCAAAAATGGTGAGTAAAAACGGTTAGGTGTTGCCAAAGAGATATTTACTAAATCGATGTTTACTACTAAATTACTACTAACTCCAAAAGTATAGGGTTAGGTTAGTAATGGTTAGATTAGGCTCAGGTGCTAAAGACTTGACATTTTCACCAGTTTTTTAATTAGAATAATCAATAGAAATAATTAAATTTCCATTAAACTTGTGTTTGTATTATGTGTACTCCGTTTTCAATCTAAGTTTAAGCTATTTAAGCTATGACAAATTAAAAACAACACGTTTACATATTAATAATTGTCTGCACAAAGTTCAGTTTAAAAATTTATTTATTTAGATTCTTTCCTATGTAAAAATAAATAAATAAGTGTAGTATATAATTCCATTATTTTTATGAAAAATATCTTTGTACATCTATTTATTGTCACAAAAAGTTCTGCGGAAAATTTTTAAATAATGAGTTCATGATAACCACGCATTACATTCTTCCATTTTTCGAATTTCGAGTAAAGCAACTGTAGTTTAACACATTTATAATGTACATTATTGTCAGTTTTATTGGCAACTATCTATGATATTAAAAATAATTTAAACAAGAAATATGAACGGTCTTATACCAAAATTACTGAAAATACTTTTTAAGTATTCAGTTCTACCTACAATTTAAAACAGGCAGTTTAAAAATAAGGGAAATAACACTTTACAAATATATATATATAGCAGCTCATTATTTTGTAATTTATTTTTTGATACACAGTGTCGTTAATTCGTTTAGTAATCCCCTCGAGAGGCGTGTCAAATGTCTGTGTTTTTCTTTTACTTTGTCTTAAAGCATCAAATAAAAAAAACAACATCAAAAGTTTGAGTGGAAATTATTTTAACGATATTTATTCAAAAGAAAAATAGTTGGTAAGTAAAATTTTTGGATTCACTACGTAGTTCTTTGTAAAGAAGTTACAAATATTATATGTTTTAAAAATTGTACTTTGTGTAGAATTTAACATACAAAAAGACACGAAATAAAAAAAAAAATAGAATTAAGTATCAGATTTGTATTTTATTTTTAACGAGGAGCAGTTTGTTAACAAAAATATAGGTACCTAATTATTATTTTGAAATATTTTAAATCATTATTTCTCTTGCCATTTCTTTTTTCATTTCTTTTTTTGATAAAAACATCACATGTAAATACTTATATCTTTGCTGCTTGTAAACCATATTTTTATTTAAATCTCAATACTTTTAAGACATATAAAATAATATTAAGCATACTCTCTTAAAGAAAAACATAATGCCTATTCTACTTCGAGGGGCACGCGATGGGCGTACATTGTGTAGCACTAAAATATATATTACTGAAATTACAAAATCATAACTGTTTACCCGTACCCTTATGTTTGTATAGTACCCAGGGCCCACATATAAAACGCACTCACTCGAGCTTATTGAATGTATTGATATGTAAAATCACGTCAATATATTATATTCAAATATTTCGTGGATTTGAGTAAGTGAAGCCAATACGAACCGATGTAAAGATCTGTGAAGAATTTTCTACTTTTGATTTGCATTCTTAATCAAACATTTATTGATCGATCATCCATCTAATTATTCATCAGCTATATTTATGGATCGCAAACAATTATTTTCATTTAAATCGAAATGAGATAGTATGGTACAGTAATCACACAGCTGGACATGACGCGTGCCGTCATCGGCTCAAACTCGGTAGAGAATAAAAAACATATTCCACGGAAATAATGCCATGGTATTTTCTCTTGTTGTCATTCTGATTGTTCTGCTCTGCTCTGTCTTGTCCCACAAGACTTACTCCACCAGGAGTGACGTTAACACACGTAAAATTGTCTTCTCGGAGAACGGACCCTTGTATTAGACGTACGCTTTATACGTCAAACAATTGACGGATATCTTAATTGCTTAAGTCGTTTTAAAAAAAAAAAATAAAAATAAATTTTATTTTGATAAATAATTTGAAAAAACACGGGCATTAGTCATGTGAAGTGTTTTTTTTTTACGAGAAAATGTTTGATCCCGGTTTGTATTTCGTTATGTTAAGAGTGATAATCAATGTCTCAATGATTAATTAAATAATATGGCTAAGACTGTTTATTGCTTTTACATTATTTCGATTGTCAGCTCCATTAAAAGATGACCGAGTGCCGACTAAATAATAAACCACGCACGTATACTAGACGCTTTTTGAACGTAATGGAAATCATTTTCTAGTGGAGAAAGTCACGATAAACCATCTAGGATGCGGTTTGCGTAGGAGTTTTTTCCACGATTTTTCTGTTTGTTTGTTCGAACGGACCAAAGTGGTGTACTCTTATCCTCCGTTAACAGTAAGTCAGGGATCACCCGACAGCGTAATCATCAGCTACCGGATTCACGTGCGAAAATACACTTCCAATCACGGTGCAAATTTGATTTGAACGGGGACGTTTGTCCACGGTCAATCAGCGGTCGCTAAAAGTAATTTTTCACATAAATTGTTGATTTTTCAGTGAACGAACGATGAATTTGATTTTCTGACCCAAAATTATTGTGTTATTCAGTATACACAACAGCGTACTAGTTCCACACTTTGATTTGAATATTTACTTTGATGCGAATAATATTTTCTCGTTCGATAAATTACTCGGAAACGTTAAATGCCTACGGAAATCACTTAAAACGAAATTTTAGCGTTCTTAACTTAACTCGCGCTGACTGTGCGAATTTTGATACAATTAAAATCAACGTGGAAATTTTGTCTGAAAACTCACGAACACAATGAGCTTTTAACATTTTTTTTTCTTTGTGCAACTTCGTTACAACACCATTACGACTAACTTAGTTAAACCTATCGTATTATATTGTAACTTCACTGTACTTTCATATACGACATACGTATATTCTTCGTTTTTGAAATTAATCACATTCTCCGTTGGAACATTTTTCTTTGGACTTGGCTGTAGTACCTAGTATTTAACAACTTTACTTATTATAAAAGTCTCACTCTTTATCAAGTTAAATTTCATTTTTACACGCCACAGACATTCCTAACCTTTGTTTTCACCGAAATAACCTAGTGTCACCTGATAACAAACAATGAACCAGTGCTCTAACACCGCTGATAATAACGTGAATAAAATAATTCATGCGCGCGTTCACTGGAATATCAAACTGAAATCTTGCGGTCACAAATGCTAAAAAAAGACTTTTACATGTTTTTCACATAGTTATATCTGTAAAATTATCAACATATTATTTTTCATACCATAGGTTTTATCAGTGGGAACGTTATAAAACTCCGCAAAACTTACTTTTCACGCAAATGTTTTTTTTCGTTATATTTTATATATATGTATATAAACTATGTATATATGTGCATGTCACTTTCATGGTACACACACACACACACACACACGCACATAAATATATCATATATCTATATTTTTTTCTGGTTCGAAAAAAGTGTTTCACAAGAAGTCACGATGGGCGTAGGACTTTAGACCATTCGATTTGTATCTGACCTATTTGTAATGATTGAGGTAAACAATAACATTTATATACAGCGTATAATATAATATGATATAATGCTAGACCGTATGCGCATATTATCTCGTCTAACAAACGATTCATCAACGTTTTGTGACCGATATAACAGCTGTAACGACGGAATATATTATATTACGGACGCGAGTGTCAGGCTTGTTGAATGTATTCACCGAAACGCACGGGAAACTGTTTTATTTCTTGTTCTTTTTTTTTTTTTTTAAGAGGGTAGAAGTATTTGGTCTTCGTTAAAATAAAATAAAATAAAAATGCTCACGAGCTACCCGACGTATTCAAATGCCGTACCCCAGTATCGATCGTCCCCCTGGCCTAGGCAATGTTGATTTCCCGGGAGACACACGGGCGTTAAAAGAGGACACGCTACCCCCGTCGTCTTCCATCTTACCAAACGGATTCCGTCAAAGCACACCGGCAAGCACATACGTGCCGGATATAATGGAGGTGAAGATTGTTTGAACGTCAAAAATAATGAATATTGATGCGCATATATTACACGTATCATATAAATTAGGGCACGTACCTACACAATGCAGCAGGCCACCGAAGCGTTTTTCTCGGCGCTGGATAATATAATGATGGTTCTATCGTTGTAGTTTACGCGATAAAACACGATAGGCCACTCGACGTACACCGCGACAGTCGGTACGTTTTCCTACAAATTATATGGGTTGAACGTACTCCAGTGTTTTCCGTAATAGTTAGTACAGTTAGTACAGTCGCACAGATTGCTATCCTGCAAAATACACGGATAGTGTATTTATTTCCAAAAGAAATCATACGTTATCGGTTGAAACATCGATGCGTACATCAATTAATGGTTTTTACGCCTAGTCAAAAATCTACTTTCTGTAGTCTGTATGGTCAAATGGTACGCATCGCACTGTTTTCAGTCTTTGTTATACGCCAGTTGTTTTTTTTTTTTTTTTTTGAATTAAAACCTTATACGATTTGAATTCTTAATCTGATACAAAGTCTCTTATACCAAAAGATTTTAAAAATATTTTTCTGCCTTAATCACAAGTTTTTTTTTTTTTGAGTTTTGATCGACAAATAACTTCAAATAAATATTTAATTGTATACGTTTAATAGTAAATATTTGATGTGAAAGCAATCGATACGTCGTAATTTTAGGTTTGGTTACATTGAAATATTTTCGGGTCTTAATATCGAGAATATTTTTAAAAGTATATTTCAATTCTAAAAGTGGTTAAGGTTTTATTTTTATTTTTATTTTTATTTTTTTTGAAGGTCGTCTAGTAGTATGTTGATAATTGGCGAAACTACACGTTTCAGCAGAAATACTGTAGAAATTATGTCAGATTAACTAAAAACGATTAAATAAAAATTTTGTTTAATATTTTTTATTCAACTTTTTGTAGTTCTTCATTATATTTACAAAAACTTTTGAAAATAGAAAAAAATGACCTTTCTAAAGTACCATTTATATCCAATTTATCATCTATTGAGTTTTTTCACGTAACTTTTGGACGATAACTACCAAAAAAGTAGTTTAGGTTAGTTCTTCAAAAATGTTTAACGAATAGGTATTTCGCTTTACCATGAATCTACAATAATGCAAATTTTAATTTAAGAAATTTCATTAAATTGAAAATATACATGGCTTTGACCAATTTTTTTATTGAATAAAAGTTTTACGTCAGTCGATAGTTTTGTTTTGATTAAATTTAAAAACTATTCTGGCTTTTCTATAAATGTATATAGGCAATTTATAGTGTGTATATTATACTAACATCGTATTGTATTCTATTTTACAAACGAGTTTTATTCTCTAAAATATTCTCCTCGCATCTTAAAGTGAAATTACTGGTTGTATTCTTACTATACTCGTATTAATATAGAAAGCATGGTTTTACATTTTCAAATCACATTTCATTTTAACATTTTGAAATGTTTGTGTACAAAAATCTTGAAGACTTTCATATGTTCATTGCTAATAATTATTTGCTATCAAATAAATTTAAATTTAATTTTAGTCAAAAAGAAAAAAATAGTAATTATAAGGAAAAGATAACATATAAACATAATATTATAATTAATATATTTTTTCTTTTGGAGTATTATTTTTGTATTTAGAAGGTAAAGCCACAATTTCATTTATTTCTTTCATTACATTTTTTTGTTAAAGAAAAGTCAAACTCAATGCATTTGATTTTGTTTTATCAAACCAATTTTATCACGTGTTTATTGTAAAAAAAAAAAAAATTGATTTTTAAAAATGTTTAAATATATTTACATATATATGGGTAAGTAGTATAAGTCGTAGGCCATTTTATTTATATCTAAGTTATAGTTATTATTTATTGACATTTTACAGACCATATAAAAATAGTTTTTGGAATAAATTATTATTTATTTATGTGATTGACTATTTATTTAGTGGAAACAAATTAGTATATGTCAAGAATATTACTATTAAAAAGCATCGAAGTCGTTGATATAAGATGACAGACAATGTATCTAAAACTCTAGTCTCATAACGTCAGTTTTATGAACAAATTCCGTATACCAGAAACGAGCTTGCTCAGTTGGTCTACGTATCAGCTCTTATCATTAATACCATTGTAAATTAATCTCGTATAATCGTTGAGTATTATTTGGCACAACTAATATGAAAAAAGAATTTTGAGAATGCAATTTGTTTACAGTAATTATTTTATTAACATTATAATATAATGGTACAAATTTGAAAAAAAAAATTAATGATCACTGTTTTCCCCTTAAATTTGACTAATATTTCACGGACAATTTTACAATAATCAAGATATTTAACGATAGATTCAAAACAATCGCATGAAGATGTTCGTTCAATAGGAGTTCAAATACACTGGGATCATTCCAGTGAATATATGAGTATGATAGCGATAAGATCATAATACTATAACGTTCTAAATGAAAAACACGTCATGAATTATCAATTAATTACGAATACTACTAAAGACAGTTAGTTTTCAACAAGAGTTGATATATTATTATATGATTCAGTATGAAGTTTCGCGGAGTCAATTGAACATTTGAAAATTTTCATAGAAATCTAATGACTGTACATGTACCGCGAGAATTCCACGACAGTTTTCCGTAACACATAAGTATCATATGCACATTGCACATGTATAAAACATACGTGGATGAGTAAGTATTATATTATATTGTGAAACATACTATTTGCACAGTTACTACCAGCTTTGATCATCTGTCAAACATATTAAATATTAAATTGAAATTATGCTTGAATAATAATTTATCATAAAGAAAAATAAAATCGAGAGCGTTTGTACAAATAATTATGAATTATTAGGTTAATTTATTCTATAGAATATTCCCTAGGTCACCGCCTAACATTAGTATAAATATCACTACAATTATTTAATTGAAAAAAAAACCGTATGTTACCTAGTGTACGTACGATTTACAATAATGTAGAACGAATATTTTTAATGCCAGAAAAATGTTCGTAATACTAGAAACTTGACCGATACCAAATGTATTATTAATACGATGATTTAACGAAGAGTACGGTTGACGTACATGTTTGTTATTTGATTTTATATTATACCTAATTTGTTGGGATATATGACTATAAATAAATATGTGATTAAAAAAAAAGATTATCATTAAAAGTTGAAATTTCCTTTTTTATTTGTAAGGATATAGTTTAGAGGTGACGTTGTATTTATTTGATAGTGGTATAGCCGATTAAAACGATACGTGGTTTATGCGCAATGAAAACTGGATTTAAACAATTATAAGTATAATGTATAAATAATCATTATGTTAAAATAATGATAATCATTGATGACTGTTTTTTTACGAAAGTGAAATTTACAATCGTTATAGAGACTTAGATAGTGAGGACCATGCGTAGTATAACACGAGAAAAATATAATTTTTAACGTCTCTTTGTTCTTTTTCAATTTCAGTCTAACATGGCGTGCGCGTATCGGGACGCATTACGTTGACAAGTGACAACGCACATAAAACTTATTTCAGAAACCTAAAGAAAAAAAAACTTCTTTTAGCCATATATTTTTTCGTAGTAAATACCACCATATAGCGTGCGTGTATATCGTATTATCTTTACACGCTACGATGATGATAGATACATAGACATTAGTGGCCTCGACTGGCGCCAAGGACCTGCTCGAAAAACATCGTGTTGTTCTTATGAAATGCTTTTTTTTATGATTATTTATTGAATTTAAGCAATTTACAACTGTATAAAATATGCACAAGAAGTAATATAGATAACACGATATATGATGGCACACGCCACGGTGAAGCTATTTATGACAGTGGCGTAACGTTTTATTTAAAAATGGTCTGAACACCTTTTCCGTTAAAGTTTTCAACGTTGTTCGCCTGGTAAAATATGAGTCGATTTTAGATGGCTTATTTTTGGGTAAGTGTAGAGTTTTTGGTACGGCTTTCATATTATGTAATTTGAACTTTTAAGATGAAAGTGTTTAGTTTTGTTTCTAACATGCCAAAAATTCAAAAACATTTTACTAACATGTTGTTGTAATCTATTTGACGTGGCATTGTTTAATATTAAGATGTCATTGTATCATAATGGAGTTTGTGTAATTTGGAGTTAAATCGATTTCTTATATCAATCATTTAATCTTTCTAAGTTATATTCACGTTTGTCAATGATGAGGTTTAAATATGTTTATGGCCAGGTCCGAGTGATAAGTTATTGAACAGTTTGACTGAAGGGAAATATTTTAATAATTTAATTTGGTGAATACGTTTCACAGCGAATTGAAGTGATGTCAAAGTATGAACCTTATCATCGTAAATTCGTCATATGAGGTTAGAATAGATGTGTGTCGTCATCAAAATGTATTCATGACAGTGAAGAGGGCAGGTGAATGTATTTCTAACGTTTACGTTAAATAGAGAAAAAGATATACATTATTCACCTAGGAGCTCCCGCGTTTATCATAAAAGCTAAGTAAGTATTCATATTTACTAGGAAAAAACGTTGCTTGAGGTAAGATTTTAGTACCAGATAATAGAGTGTTGAACAATTTATTTTTAGTTTATCCAGGAAGCCGCAGAGTAACATTTTGTTCAACGTTTGGACAACTTCTTAAAAAGTATCCGGACAATATTTTTTTTTGCACAAAGGTAAATGAAATGATGTCTATAAGCAGTGTTGTGCTCAGATAACAAAAATATCTAGATAAAGATAAGATAGATGACATTAAAATTATCTAAATAAAGATAGATAGTACACAATTTAATTTATCTAGATAGATAGATAAAAAAAAATTATTTTAATCTAGACAAAAATGAGATGAAATGTTTACATTGAAATATATAAAATAACAAACATTTAAATTTAAAACAAAAACTTATGTATTTTCTTTAAAAAAACTTTGGAGTATCTAGTTTACATATAATTAATTAAAGTGTAATAGCACCTTGTATAAAATATATAAAATGATGCAACTCATAAACACATACCTAACTAATACTACACATATTTATTTTTTCTTAAAGTTGAAATTAATACAAACTTTTCCGAAGTGTTTTTTTATTATATTTAGAATAAAGTAATTTAATATTCGGTAAATATTTAAATGTAATAGCCAATAGTACTTCACCTAGTATCAGATCATGTTATTAGTTCTGATCATGTTTATATGTATAGATTATGTCTCACAAATATAGGCTGGCATTTCATATCCAAATTTATATTTTATTTTATAGCTATAATCATCGTGAACCGATTACATTGAGTGCAGACTACGCTCTTTATAAAATGTTTATCAAGATAAATTTATATAGATAACTATTATTTTCATCTAGATGAAAATTTGATGACAATTTTCGTTTTCATCTAGATAAGACAATTGTATAAAGTGTTTATCTAGATGAAGCATCTAGATAAATTTAACTAGATAAAATTATTTATGGCACAACACTGTCTATAAGTCAGCAAAGTGAGCGTTTTATTGGAGTAGTTTGCTTCGAAATTGAATTGGAATAGGGAAATCGTATTGTTTATTTTATAAACGGTTTAAAGAAATTTTTATAAAAGTTATTTTGAATACATTTCCCTAAGTCGGAAGAAGGCTGATTGGATGGTATTATGAGATGATCAAATGTAATTTTTCAATGAAAATTGAATAATAATTTTCAGTGATAATAATTCAGACAGCTGCGGATGTGCCTTTAATGACTTTTAGAGTTGAATGAATCGATTTTTGAGTGACCAAAATCAATAACCTAACTCATTGAACTAATATTTTTTAAGTATTTTGAAACAAGGTGTTTTTTTTTTTTATAAATTATAAAATACTAGGTATTTAATAATAATTCACATGAGAAGTTCAAATACGTGAAATCATTTTTATTTTTTTCAACGTTTATCTGACGCTCGTCGTGCGTTAAATTTTTTCTTCAGTTGAATATTTTGAATACATTTTTTCATCGAAAAATGTATCAGCTGTTATATATTATAGTGGAATTATATAAAGATAATATCATGAGACATACACACACATGCGCGCGCGCGTGCGTGCACCGATCAAATAATATAATCCTTCCAACACCACGGGCCACGGAAGTCGTGACCAACGGTGGTGAAACGGGGGAAATTCGAAGAATCGTCGTCATCGTTGTCGTCGTTACGGTGCGCAGTAGGTGCTTCGTAACCGCGACGACAACGGCCGCCAAAACGGTCTGCAGTACGGACTTGTATAATATGAAAGAAGAACGCAGGCCGTTTCGCGCTCAACAGCCGTTCAAAGGTCGACTTTTCATGTGCATTTACGCCGACGCATACCGCCGTCAGACACATTACGTGTGCACATAAGTCGCGTATCCACCGAGACGGTGCCTGCAGTGCGTGCCGAACGCGTACAAATCAAGCGTGCACGGAAAATAAATAGAACCGCGTACACCACACGCGTATACTTGCCGACGACGGCGTAGGAGCAGGCGAAGAAGAGGAGGAGGAGGAGGAGGATGAGGAGGACAGGACGAAAGACCGGGACGGGGGAGGGGGAAAAAAGTAATATGTTATTCCGTTTGACATTTACCAGCCAATAGCGGTATTATACTGATATCGATTTCTTTAGATGTGTACGAGCCGCCGCGTGTGATGTGCGCGCGCTAGTGTGTGTGTGTGTGTGTGTGTGTGTGTGTGTGTGTGTGTGTGTGTGTGTGTGTGTGTGTGTGTGTGTGTGTGTGTGTGTGTGTGTGTGCGTATGTACACGAATACTGTCGGGGTACACCGTGTGCCCGGCGTGAAACAAACCGTGTGCACAAGCGGAGGTCGCCCCGTCGGCGGAGAGGATATAATATCATTTTCGCTCGGGACAAAAGAATTTTCGCGCCCCCGTCGTCTGAAAATAATACATATTTCAATACACACACACACACACACACACACACACACACACACACACACACACACACACACACACACACACACACACACACCTATCTGTACGGTATACACGTATATTATAAACATAAATATTTCTATACGCACACAAACGCGCGCGCACCGACATTAAACTCATTGTAATCGTTTTGACATGCCGCATTTACAAAGTGTATGTGTATGTGTGTGTGTGCGTGAGAGTATTTCTCGAGGATTTTATACACACGCGTACACTGTACGACGGCGGTATCTGATAGTCTTTGCGTCAAACAGCCCGCAAACACCGCACCGCCGCCGCCGCCGCCGTCGTCGTTAAGGCGCGCGCTAAAGCAAATAGTATTCGAGCGAGTAATCGAAGCAAAAGGAAAAACGTAACGAATCCCCCCCTCACCCCGATGTCAATGTTTCGCTACCGAGTCACCGGTGCCGCCGCCGACGCGAAACGGAGTTATCGACTCGCGAGCGTTCAATACACGATTACGACTGTATAACGGAAAATTAATATCAAAACGATTATACATTAATACGTAAATCGCATGACGAACGTAATTGTAATGAAAACGCCGAGTGCATGTCGAGTCGGCACGAAAATTACGTTTTTGTTTTTCCGTCTTTGTCCGTGTCGTTTTCCGAGTTGACATTTTCTTACCGTAACACGCGTACGTTCGAGACAACTGAACGGCGTCCTCTACTCGTGGTCACCGCGTCCATGGAAAAAGTCACGATTTCGTTTCGTTTGCGCGACGCTATGCGCAATATAACGTCTCGACGAACGGTGTTCAGAAAGGTACTTTTCCGGATTTTCGGATAAATGACGACCGTAACCGATACGGACGTGGCGATGTGGTCGGATGAGGTGAGGATAGACTGTTGGTTTTCGCGAACAAACCGGTACCGTGCAGAGTAGTAACGCTTTCACGTCGTCGCACCTAAGTGTCATAAAATCACGCCTACTGTTAGCCGTGTGTTCTCTGGGGAAAAGACTCCACATTAAACTTCATGGCGCATACGGCAGGGACTAATCAAAATAATTATAATAATGATAATAATAATAATAATGGTGATGATGATAAATGAAATAATAAGTATCGATACAGAAAACAAAACACAGAACCGTCAGTAATCACAACAAGTGATATAAACTCATTTACATGCCTTTCGCCTTTGTGAGTTGTTTGACGAAAGCAAAATCTGGCTACGAAAACATTCTTGAAAACCAATATAAGTTTTCTCAATGGATTACTACCAGCACGCCACGTTTAACGTGTCAAAACATTAAAGTGACAAGTTCGATAAGTGGCTCGAAATTAAAAAAATAAATGAATAAATAAATAAGCAGGAAGATATTTTTGTACATTTTTGTTTACGCGTTGTCGTCGTCGTCTTGTTGTAAGCTATTATGTTTTTTTTTTTTGTCACAAGTTGACGGTTAAGTATGACTATTCGCACAAAGAAAATAATGTATACCTGTTAAAAAAGCTATTTGAAATCACATACTTATAAGTACTATCGAAACTTTAATAGAAATTAATCAATAGACATGCGAGTAGTATTAACAATTAAAATACATTGGGTAGGTTATTGTTCCAAGTTGACTTTTATTTATTGATATTATTTAAGGAAATATTTCAATAAATAAAATAATGCTTAAGACTTTTTTGATTTGCCAAGAAGCTATGCTTTAAAAGTCGATTAGTATGTCAATAAGAGAACAAGTACAGTCATTTTTTATATTATTAATCTATTATAAAATGTATTTAAAAAATGTCACTTTACATTTTCTTTGAAGTGCGTAGTCCTTAACACGTATAGACAACGATAAACTTATATTATACGATGTCGAACAATAAGTATATTATAATGCATAGACACGATACAAGTAATAATAGGTACATATAAACCTATAACGATTCGGGTACGATTAGCTATTTTTCTTGTTTTCATTTTTTTTTTTTATTCGGTGCTTTCGTGCATCGAAAATTAATCGGTTCGTCAAAACTCTTATTGGCCACCCCTGATAGTCACGTTGTGTGAGCGCGCGCGGAACTAACGACCGATACGATATCGCGTGTGGAGGTGCGACAACAATGCGCGTTGCGGAGACGGGGCGATATTCGTGCCGTGTGAAAACAAAGTTTGGGTGACAAAGAGAGTAAGAGTGAGAGAGACGGAGGAATAGAGAGAGAGAAAGAGAGAGATAGAGATAGATAGATAGATAGAGAGAGAGAGAGAGAGAGAGATACATTGTAAAAAAAGTTCAAACAGATCGCGCGCGCGCAATGCAAGATAAACGTTTGCTCGTATTTTATTTCACAGTAATGGTCGTCGTCCCCTCGAAAATCACACGTTTATTCGCACATGACGCGACGACAGTACGTTTCTTATTATTATTATTATTTTTTATTTGTTATTATGATTATTATTTATTATTATTATTTTTTTTTTTTACTGACAAATCGCGTTTGTCGTGTTCGCCTGCACAGCAACTCTAATTTCATACCATTACGCGAAGTAGGCAACGGCAGCCATCATAAAATATATCCGGCGGTGTGTATGATGTACGCGCGTGCCAGGTGGCACACAATCTCGTTTTCATACGGCTGTTTTGAAAGACCTTCAGCCGCGCTCCCCCCCCCACGCTCTGCTGCTACAAACCCTCGACGGGACACGCGTGTTGTTCAGCCCGCAGAGAATGATGATAGATATCGTGTGTGAATGATCCCACGTGCACACAGACACACACACACACACACACACACACACACACACACACACACACACACACACATACACACATACACACACACACGTGCATAGAAGTAGTACCCCCACGTGTATTCTCTTTTATACAGCAATACATTTTAAATAAACTTATGCGTATCATGTGTAAATTTATGCGTACAAATACCGTCGGATACGTGAGTAAGATCAATAAAGTTTTTTTCCTACTTTTTTTTTTTTTTCTTGCTATTTATTTATTCATATTATGTACGTACAACGGAAACAATCCGTTCGGATAGTGCGATAAGTAATTTCAGACATTTTTTATTTATTACCAAAAAGGACGTGGGATCAAGTTAAGAGGGGATCACACATGCTTCGACAGCTTGCCCACCGAAAGACTAAAATCCGAGAGAAAGCTTCGTGATAAAGTTTGAAAATAAATTTCACCCGTGTAATATACGTGCTCTCCTGGAGTGCACCGCTCAAATATTATACGGCCTATACACACATGCGCGCGCGTGCACACACGTTACGACCGAACACGTTTGTTATGCATATTGTTATTTTAGTCATTTCTACATAATATTTGAACGTAAATTGATTAATATTCAAAAATTTATTTCTTGTTCAAGTGACGAGGACACCGAGAAGGCATAAAATGTGCATGTTTCAATCTACATATGAATTTCACATGGTTTTTCGTCATCTCAGTACAATGGAAATTCGCCGTTGAACTCTCTACGTGCAAAAACAATATTTATAATGACGATTTGCCATCATTAGACGCATGCAAAAACTTTTCCGACCAGTAAACTGACAAAAAATGAATGTACCTACTTTCATTTATTTTGTTTTGTTTTTTTATTGTTATGCATTTATAAAATATTTCTCGTAAACTTAGCGTTACGCGTGATATTATATATATATACGCGCGCAGGTGTGCAGTGTGATTTTCAATAATATGCGCCAAACTGTAATATTCGGTTGATGGGTCATAAACATTACATTCCTATTTTAATTAAATTATACGTCAAAAGCATTTGATCAGGATATTAAAAACTTTTTCATTTATCGCTAAAATGTGATTTTATAAAAATTTATTTAGACGAGGTTCTTTCATTTCATCATTTAAATAAAAAAAAAACTTCAAAGGATGGTAACAAATGGTGAAGACTAGAGTAAAAAAAAAATAATTTTGTTAGTTAAAATAATTATTGTAACGCTGTAGTTATTAATAATGAAACCTAAAATCAAAAGTAAATTTAATAAAATGATTATATATATTATATATACATTGATTATTATATAAATATACGTAGTAAAATGTTGTAGTTTTTTATTGAACACAATATATAACGAAAAAACCTTTACCACTTATAAATTATAAATTTAACTGTATATCAATAATACAAAAAGTATTTTTTTTAATTAATATAAATTGTTAAAATTGAATCAGGTTTAAGTTATTGGTTTTGGGCGTTATATAATTCTTATTAATTCCGGGTAGACAAGATGAAAATCTAGCTTAACATATATTAATTTTACCTTTATAAATAACAAAATAAACTAATATGCATTAATTAATGTAGAATTATTAATATGTTAGTTTTATTAGTTTTTTTTTTTTTTTAATTTCATTTTGACGCCTTCATAGACTATAAATGAAAATTACATAATTAACATCAGGGCTTTTAATAATATAAAGGTTGTGTGTTTTCGCATAATGAGTCTATGACGCATATTTGCAGTGTCAGTGCGTATAAATCAATATGAGCGTTCAAAATTAACAAGGACTAAGTATAATTTAATTAAACGCAAACAAGCGTTATGTTCTACGTAAACATTTACTGACGAAGAACACTTGTTCGGAAAGCCATAGCGAAATATTGAAAACCGAATGACCTGCCGACGAAACGATAATATGAAACACGGGGAAGGATGAGATTTTATGGAATTCCTATTATCTCATGAAAAAAAAAAAATAATAACAATAACAAAAAAAATCTGATAGAGTTCATGAATTTCTAATACACAAGCGTTTAGTACCGACTCCAGACAAGTTATGGTCCCTCAGAATTAAATCCGATTTCATATTTCACTGTTAAAAAATGGAAAAATTCCACTACAAAATAAATGGGGTATTAAAACTTACGACGTGAATACGTGTTAGAAATATATATTATGAAAAATATTCAATGGTAATTAAAACCATTGAAAGGTGATGGATTTGTGGATCGGGGGGGGGGGGGGAGAAGATATAATAGACTAAAAATCAACTAAACAGCGAAAAACGGGATTTTTTCATCTATAGATAAATCTACTAGTTCTTGTGTATTATCAACATGAAAAACTAGCACGCATCAGATTCCGGAAAAAAAAAGAAAGAAAGAAAAGAAACAGACGAGTTTCCAAATAACCATCTGGAGAAGACGTGCGAGTAAACGTATTGGTGTTTGTTTAGTATAAGCACTGTGATGTCAACACCATGCAAGGTTCAAAGCTCTTCGAGTCAATGTTCGATAAAATATGATACGACTTAACGACAGTGTAGTTGTAACACACGACAAACTGAGAACGGATACTACGGGAGGGAGAACGTGTAATAGAGAAGGAATGGCACCGTAAACTGTACCCAGTCACGTCTTAAACGCAATAGTCACTTATAGTAAGTAATTTGAATACATTTTGACACGAGTGTGGAAGGAGAAAACGACGTAAATATAATAATAATAATAATAATAATAATAATAATAATAATGATAATAATAATAATAACATAATGATGTGTGTACACACGTCTGTGTCTCTGTATTTATAGCTGCAGACAAAGTATAAGTCTATGATATTATTATTATGACGTTATAGAAAGCGAAACACATCGTAAAACGTACGTCGCGTTTTATCCACACTCGCGGTGGCGTCCTAGAAAACGTTTCGCCGATACGCGTATGTGTGTGTGTGTGTGTGTGTGTGTGGGTGTGCGCGCGGGACTTTGTGGGTTTTGGCGTTACCAGTATCCAAACATTAATTATCATTGTTACGATATTATTGCAAACCGTGCGTTATCGATTCGCCACCCTTACACGGTGAATGGTGGAGGTGCGCAGGGGAGGCGATTGTGTTAATATTTGATCGCTTCCAATAACGCGGTACGCGCGCGTCGCACGATCAAAGTATAAAACCGTACTCGTCTCGCTCGGGAAATCCGGTGTGTGAAATTCGTACCGAACACATGGTTGTGAAGTCACGACAGACGGCCGTACTCTGGGACCGTGCGCCAGGGAAAGGCGGATTTTGAGTTCGTCTGTTGTTATCACTGCTAACAAACGCGCACGGACGATCGAAACCGTATATAGACTATATAGCCTCAATTACACTGAGCGATTTTACACGCTAGTCGCCGGCGAATTAACTCGCAGCGATTAAAGTCACTCCATGTAATCGGTCTAGTCGCTTACAGCCGCGTATTGAATACTTGCTGCTCGTTCGCGATTAAAGTTGACGGCCGGGCTACTTTAGTCGCTAGTCGCTTGCGTTTTTCACTCTAGAGCAGGGGTCGGCAAGTGATTTCTATTGGAGTCCGGAAAATTCACGTTTCATTATTCAATGAATTTCACTAAAACGTTAAAATTATTTGAAGAGTAAACAAGCCTTGTGGTGTTACGGGAGAAATCACATTTTGTCGTATATGACTATGGTAACTCGAAATCGGGAACTCTTGTAGAACATCTAATACGAAATATGTCCTCAAGGATCAAGGTGAGAATCCGTGAACTTTGTTCTCTACGTGTTTACAAAAAAAAAGTTTTACAAAACGACGCCTTGTTTAAATGATCACGATGGAAATTGAAATAACGTAGTACTTATTAAACTATCAAAGAAAGATATGTCGACGGTCCAGATTACAGCCTTCCGTGGTCCGGATCTGGACCGCGATCCGCCAGTTGCCGACCGTTGCTCTAGAGAGTAAAATAGCTCAATGCAATCACCCTAGCTGCCAAAATCGCAAGTGTGCTAGCGAGTACTGAGTAGTGACTGGTCAAAATGACGGAAGCTGTAGTTCGCACGAGGTTGTGATTTCTCATTTATTACGACAGGAGTTGGAAAATAAAGATAATAAAATGAAAAGATTAGGTCTGCATGCAACTTTACAAACATTTCATCTTTTAATTTTATGTTAAATTAGTCCTTGTGTTTAATGTTCCAAAGTAATGGATACTGTTCGTAAATTTTTCAAAAGTCAATAATGTTATAACAATTCCACTTCACCATACATTTTAAAACTTAAAATATAAAAGAAACAGAATGAATTATCTATGAAAACTTCTTGTTACAAGCATACCAAATGATTCAAATGAATGCACTGTGTGCAATTACCGAACATGTAATCGGACAAGTCGGTACACTCTCACACGCGCGCGACTTAAATCGCTGACACGCAGCGTGTAAAATCGCTCAGTGTAATCCAGCGACCGTGGTGAAACCTCTCCCGGCGGTCGCTTCCTCTAAAACAGCGAACGACATTTCAGTTGTGGTTTTGTAGACATACCATGCGCGAGGTCGTAACCGTCCGCACGTTTTCATCGGCAGTGTTAATCGTTGTCGCCGCACGTGTCGCGGACGACTGCCACCGGACTACGGGCACGTCGACGCGTAACGTTTTATCAGGAAATATAATATATACGAGGGCACCACCGGCTCGGCAGTCGACAGCGGCGCGCGGATTTCGCAATTGATCATATGACATATTGAAATGTATTAATGATGCGTTTGCACGCCCGTCACACCGCACGCGGCGCCATAAACTTTTCCGGCAAAACCGGCGCGTCAACCGAACGCGGAGGTATAATGTGTTATTACTATAATCACACACACACACACCATACGAGCACTTGGTGTTACACCGGAGAACCGCACATTACCGACACAATGTCGCGTATATTTTGAAACGTCTGTGCGAGCGCGCGCGTTCGTGTATGCATACTATTTTCCAGCTAATTAATTATTGATATGACGTCCGTTTGCGTGACGCGGGCGCGTATGATTTTAACGGCTTAATCGCACAATGACTGACGGGATGGTTCGCGGGATCGAAAACGAACGGGTCATCGTCGACGTCGGATCGAAACGTTCTGCGAGCCATCGTCAAAATCATCCGTCTATACGTCGACGTGTTCGGAGTTTTTGCCGAATTCGCGGGTTTTCCCGATAATAGCCGTAACAATATTGCGGTCTCTTGATAAAACACCGCTTGCTGTCCGCTAATTCCCTATACATGTTATGTACAGATATTATGTAGCACGAACGTTATACATCCTCAATAACGACTGAGGTGGATCGTGTACCGTACACACGTTAGCAGATTTTCGCTATTCCAATTTTCTCCGTTTATCCGTTTCTGCCCGAACTCTTATTCGTATGTGTACTGGTTTCCTGAAATTAATCCTTCGTTTAATCTCCTTATCTCTCCCTCCGACCGTTGCTCCCCATACATTTACTATGAGGTCATAAGTTTGCGGTCTTTATGACGTTCAGCCGCGTGCTCCGGCTCATTAGCTAAGTGCCCCCAGTGAGTGTGATGTCTGCTCCGTCCGCATTCGAATAGTGATCGTACGGGGTTAATTCCATATCGCTCCATGTGCCGTCCTTGTTTCGAAGGCTCGTACTTACTTATATTCCATTCAGACGCAATGGTAATTATAGTATTTTTGCTCTCTAAACACAATGCCACACTCGTGACGTTGTTCTGTTTCACAATCGGTATGCATTTCTGTTTTGACGTACAAAATTCGTGACTGAAATACAGTTAGCTACACCGCTGGTTTTCAATCAGTTCATATCCAATTTAATCTGTGAAAATAATTTAATTTTCCACGTCCACAGGTATTGATTTTGTTTTTATTATTATGCAATAATGTTTTATTTGCATAAAATCGATTCGTTGCGATTCCTGTTTAGTAATGGGCATAACATATTTACATTTCAAATGTACGTATCTAAAAACTAAAGTATGATAGTTATCAAATCTCAAATATCAAAATTCAAACAAATCAAGTCGATTTAAAGTACAGACTTAATGCTGAACTCGTAGAATAAACATTAAATCATTAAGTAAATACAATATTTATTATATAAAATTATATTTATTTTATAGCCATCAATAATAAAAAAAAAGTTAATACGGATATATTATTCAATATTATTAGTCAAAGGTATATCATTTTTTCTCTATGAATTAAAAAAAAAATTGTAATGAGTATTTTTCGTCGACATAGTTATAAAAAATATAAATTAAAAAATGTTATATTTCTTTTATAAGAATGTAATGTGACATTTTTCCTTCATAATTGTATTGTGTACAAAAAATGATATGTACGTAGGTAGAACTTTGAATAGTTGAGCTTAAGTGCTATTAATATTTAACACATAAACAAAGTAAAGTCTCTTTGTTGAATTTAGGTCAATATATCACGTGAAGACAAAACTATTTTTTTTTATAGGGCATTATGGGTGTACCTTAAAGTACAAACAATAGTCTAAAACCGTATATTCAAAAACGTTACAATTTAAAGTTATCCATCATTTAGAGTTTTCAAATAAAACTACAGAATTGTTTGTTTTGGTTATATGGATAATTCCTATTGAAATATAATTTTTTCTAATATTAATTACAAACAGTGAGCACAGTGGAAAAAAATGAATAACATTCTAGTATACTCGTATATGAATTTCCATTGAAATCACGAATTGAAAAAAACACACGACCCCAAGTGTAATCTCGAATTATATTACATTCGGTAAAATAAAAATCAAACGATGTAGAAACAATTATTATTGCGGGAATCGCATCGATTTATTTTTTTCCCCCGTCTCTTTTGCGGTCGCGAGTACGCGAAAACCGCACGAAGGGTGAATCATATTGAATCTCAATAAATACGAGTAAACAAACGTAGACGACTGTGCCGCGGAGTACGCACTATCGCCACGGTGCGGGTGTTCTTATTATTATTATTTTTCCAATAGTATTTCAGCGTCAGAAAAAAGATATTATAATAAATGAACTGCGGTGCCGTACTTAAATACGTGAAATAATAAATCATTCGACCATTTTGGAGCGCCACGTTAATACGACGTGTGTGTGTGTGTGTGTGTGTGTGTGTGTGTGTGTGTGTGTGTGTGTGTGTGTGTGTGTGTGTGTGTACATGGGTACAGCCAATACGTATAAACATGATATAATATACGGTGCGTATACATAGTAGTATTATGTACTCGATGGGAGTTCAAAGGAACGCACGCACACACACGCATCGGGCCATAAACACACGCACGCACACACACTCACACATACAACCGCCCTCACACAAACACGTGCACACATGTACGCACGCACGCACCGAGTGTACTATTGAATCGATAAGAGGACCCTGACCCCCTCTTTTATCCCCAGGCCACGCGCGTAATGTTAGACACGGTCGAAAGTTTTCCGGGCGGCGAGAGACGGAGTGCCGGCGCGTTTCACGATCCCTCACGAATAGCCTCGACACCGCTCGCCGCCGCCGCCGCCTTCGAAATTCTTCGCCACGACCTCCGCCGCCGGCGCCGTCATCGTCGTACCACAGTACACTACCGCAACGTTGATTTCGCTTTAATTAAACCTTCGGAACGACCCCCGTGGCCTTAACGCACGCACACGTGTGCGTATTACGCGTTTTTTGTGTTTTTTTTATTTATTATTATTTTTTTTTCATTCGTTTCGCTCGTACGATGTACCGGCCGCGGAAACGATCTGATTCCTCCGGGTTTATACGTCTGTTCGTTTTCGTTTCATCATCTCTACTCCACGTCTTCGTGGATCTAACGCGATCACCGGCGTTTTATTTTATTATTATTATTATTTTTTTTAATTTGATTTTTAGGCATCGTACGATCTCCATGAGCCGCGCCGAGACCGTGCGCATAATAACGGCATCTTGTCGCATTTCTTCGAACCGCGTACGCACTTTAGTGCCCGATACCTCGCACTTGAACATTAAGAAGCCGCGGGTGCGTGCGCGTATTATTCCAAATGAGTAAAACGCCTCCTTATCTTATTTTTTTTCAAATCCGACGCGCGTGTCCGCACGGGATTTTCGGCGCAGATTGTACACTCTTCTCGGCGTCTTTTTACGGACACGGCCAAAAAACCAAAACCGAATGTATTTATTATTATCACCATAACGTTCGCGTAACAACACGCATCTTTCCTTTGCCAGAGAGGTAGATTTTTCTCGATATAAAATTAAAAAAAAAAAAACTATTTCACTTCGCGGCTTCCGTCTTACCGAATCGTATACGTGTTTCACAATCCAAATAATGTTCGTAAACTAATTACAGCTCGGCAATTGCCGTCGATCAATTTTGACATCGGGCGAGTAAACTGTTTTCGAAATACTTACAGATATCATTAGATTTGATTATACTGTTATGTTCACGATGTAATCATTGTGTTAGAATTATTATTTATTAGGATTATACTTAAATAATGTGTAATCATATTACTGTTTTGTATACTGTGTATTGTTTAAGGACGACACACGTCGATGCAATGGATAATTTAATCAACTTATCATAATATATACATACTTAACGGAACGATAAGGATTTACAAAAAACATTATTTGATAACAGAAACTGTTATGAGTAAATAAACTCTTTATTATTCTTTGATATGTATATATATATATATATATATATATATATATATATATATATATATATTTTGCCTTTATTTTTCAATGCAAAAATGATTATATGATAATAATATATTATTGAAGTATTAAACTAAATAATCGTTCTATGCTATATTAAAACGATTAATTTTAATATTTCACATATTATTTTGTTTTTATCTACTTGAAAATAATTAAATTCTAAGAAATTAAAAATTGTTTTAATTATTATTTGTACATATTATGGAAAAAAACAATTTTGGTTTTGTCTGAGAAATGAATAATTATGCTGCAAAGTTGTACAATGTTGTTAAATATAAACGTGTAATTTCCAATGAACAATAATAAAGTTTGTAAAATAACAATTTAAAATTATGGTTTAAATGGCATATGAAATAATTTGTTTTTAATTCTTAATGTAAAATTAAATAAATACGTTTTGGTTTGACTGCTTCAATTTAAATTTATTTTGTGTAAAATATGTTCGCTTAGAAAAGAAATAAATTTGACGATATTCGAGCAATAGCTATAAAACTTGATGGTTAAAACATTGAAATCCAAGTGACGTCCAAAGAAATAGAAAATCGTAGTATTAATTGTTTATTGAATTCACCGTATACGAGAGAGCAAGGAATATAGTAAAACAGAAATCGGAATTCTGAGTTTTGGACAATAACATTAAAGTAATATAAATGCGTAGCAAGGAAATATGGTCTATGATTTGTAGAATAAACATAGTCGACACAAATATATTTTCGCTTCAATCCGGATTTTGAGACATTGAGTTGAACAATTGATTTTTCACAGCGTGGCGATTATGGCAGAATAAACAAGAGCTTATTGAAGTTACAGTTCAGTATTTGTTTGACTGCTGATAGAGCCAAAAATTAATGAAAAGTTTCAGATTTATTGTATTATTATAAAAATTGCTAAGACGCAGATAAGTAGTCTATTGAATTCACAGAACTATTACTTTTAATTTTCTACAAAATTCTTGGAAATGATACGTCTTATCTCAAATCGAATCTATATAGTCTAAAAAAGTTTTTATATTATTATTTCGTTTATCGAAAAAGCAAGATTGAATGAAAAACTAATATCAATTTTCTGGTGATATTTTTATTTTCTCAAATTCAATAAGAGTTTTCGAAACCACCCAATTTTAATCTGATATAGGATAGATAATATTGGCATTATTAAAGAACTTAAAAAAAAATTAAACTCTTTAATCTACTCTTTAGTCTCTAAACTCAACTCTCAAGTGTTATAATTTTTTACGATTCTTTTTAAACTATGAACCATCAATATCTAATACCTATATCATTAGTTAGCCATGAATTATGATTATTTGTATAAATTAATCATAAATGCATTTAAAAATGTTTATTAGAATTATCTGATTAGTTTAAACTCAACTACTTTATATTTATTTTCAAAATCTATTTTTTCATGCATAATTTGAACTGTTAATATATTTTCGAATCTTAATCGCTTTGGGTTAAATTACTACTTAACATTCTAATAAAATTATATTATTAAGAATAAATGCACTATTGTAAAAATGTATTGGTAATTTCTACTAGTTTTCACTAAAAGCTCAAATAAAAAAAAATTATCATTTATAAAAAGTTTAAAAATCATAATAAATTTATGACCAAACTATATTATATATCAGATATTTTAATGCTATAATTTTTATTAAATCTATAGATGTTTTGCATTTTTTCAAATGGTAAAATACAATTTTATATTTTTAGATATGGGTTCCGAAAATTAGAAAAATATTTCAATACGATTTTTTTGTAGCGCAGTACTATAATATTTAATAAAAAAAAAAAGTTATAAATAATAAATTGAAAAAGACGTATCATTTTTCAAAAATATTTGACTCGAACTGTGTTATCTAATATGTGACATAATTACTTCTGTATTATTTTTATCCATAATTTCATTCTATAATTTATTTTAAACATTCTTTTTGATAATTATAAATATGAATATTTTAAATAAATTACGATAAAATAATTTAAAGGTGTCATCGATGGCTTAGAAAGAAGAATGGAAATTAATGAGAAACTGAGGGTCTTATATTCAAAAGAAAATACTTTAAAAACAATTAATTTCTTATTAATAGTGCTTTAATATTCAAACAATAATCTTACCTTTATAGAAGGCATTACAATTTAGTAATTTACAAAATTATACAAATATCAAGAAAAATCATTACAATTTGAAATCGTATTAATAAAATGTTAAAGTTTAGTCAAAATGTCTGTACAAAAAATGATACGTATATGTTTAAGAACATTAAATTAGCTAATGTCTGTAGGGTAAAATCTGTTTTATAATTTTTTAACTACATATTGAGTACCTATATACAATATGATATGACTGAATTAAAAAAAAAAATAACATTAAATATAATATTTCAAGTTTTTTTTTTTTTTGACAAAGGAAGCATACATATAAAACTATAAATATTTTGAGATTGTATTACTGTGTAAAAAGATATTTATTGTTAAGTTTTAATTAAAATTATAATTACATTTATTTTTGTTCGGTGTACAATACCAGCGTGATAAAATTTCTAGCCATTCAAAACCACTCTACTCACACTAAAGAAAACTTTACATTTAAAAAACTAGTAAATATTCTATCCACTTTTCATTACTTATGGTTTGATAAAAACCCCATATTATAAATATAAATTAATATTTAGATTTATAATGGTTTATGTAATATATAAATATAAATAAAACACATCGTAATGCATAGAGTAAAAACGTAAATACTTTGACGTTAATACTTCTGTTTGACTTGTTTTAAACAATAACAGGTACATTAAATGTAACATAATTGTTGAATGGAAAGATAAAATATAAAAGGGTAAGTTTTACATTTATTATTACACGTTTTTCTCATAAAATCAACTATATCATAAGTATCCAAGGCGATACGGTAAGGTGCGACAGACAAAACAAGAAAACAATGTATATTTTAGTAGAACCTAAAGAAATATAAAATGTACATTTACACTCTCAAAACATAGAAACAATAACAAAAGTACTAACCTTGATCTTTTTATCTCTATTCAATGTCCGACGACATCTTGTACCAGTACACTGTAAATAAAAAAATAAACATGATTAATAAATAGTAAACAACTGGAGTAATAAAAGAAAAAATAATAGCATAGCCCAATTCAATATACAAATAATACTACAAATACAATTGGATTTAAATAGTTTATTATTTTCATATGTTTCTATTTTCTTATATTTTAAGTATTGTTTGACTTCATAAATTATTTTATTTGAGAATTAAATTTAAATTTTATTTTATTAATATTTAAGCTGAAATTATATTTTCATAAAATTAAATTTTATACATAATTATTTGTTTTAAAATTTACGAATAATACTACAAATACAATTGGATTTAAATAGTTTTATTATTTCATATGTTTCTATTTTCTTATATTTTAAGTATTGTTTGACTTCATAAATTATTTTATTTGAGAATTAAATTTAAATTTTATTTTATTAATATTTAAGCTGAAATTATATTTTCATAAAATTAAATTTTATACATAATTATTTGTTTTAAAATTTACGAAAAAAAAACTGACTTTTTTGATACTGATTTAAACATAATTATACTTAAATGTTACATAATTCAAAGACATTGGTAATGTAGTATGATTTTGACGATTCACAATCTCATTGATCTTACAGATATATATATATATCAAAGTAGTAAATAAAAAAATGATTGTACTCGTGAGTTAAAATAGAGACAAATTTAAATAATTTAAGATATCATAAATATGTTCCATTCAGTAAATTAAAAACGGAAATCAAATGGATTCAGAATCGCTAGTAAGCAATGATAGGAATAAAAAGAAACGTGAAGTCAAATTTAAAATAATTTTCAAACATGTGCTTAATTTTAAGAACTAAAGTAGTAAAGTATGAGAAAAATCTTAAACATGTCGTACCAATCACTCAATATGAATCAATCTCAACATTGTATTAATATGTTCTAGATACTTCGAAAATTTATATCAATAAATAAACGAGTTTCAGTACTTTATAGTTACTATTCACCTCGGTGCGTTTGTGATAGTTTAATTCAGTAATGAAACTGTTTCCAGATTAATTATCAAAATAACAATGGAATATACAACGGAAACTTTTGAAAAACGAGAGATATGGCCTAGAACGACACTTCGAGATTTAATTTACGACTTATACTTGAGCTTTTAAATCCAAAAGCTATCACGTTTAAAATATATCGTAAAAATTGACAATACACAATTGTTTTATCCTGTTGAGTTTAATATGAGCGCAGTGATGCAATCTATTGGTTTTACAATGATGTGTTTTATTTCTTGTTTTATTTATGTGACCACATTATAGTAAATTAAGACATTCATAAGTCACTTACAATAATTCTTTTATAGACTAGAAAATATAGCGTCTAGTTAGTACGTTAAAGTGATGTATTTACATTTGTCAAGTAGTTCTATCACGTGTTAGAAAAAGCTTTTAAAAAATGCGTTATAACAACAAATAATTATCGTTCTATGAAAGTATTAATCATTTCAAATATGCGATATTTCCTTATTTTTTTATTTTTTTTATTTTTTTTTTCTGTAAACACTTTTTCGTATAGAAATCCTTGTACAAAAGTTTCGTCATCAACGAATTAAACTTGGTACCTACGCGTACTCACATGTTTGTCGTAAAATAATGTAATGGCGAAGTGTCCAAATGGATTTTATTATTTCTGAAGTTGCTTTTTTTTTTTACTCCTCAATCGAATGTCACTAAATGGCGGTGCACGACGAAAATGCGACGCGTTCGTCGAAGTCATGGAAAAATGAGTTTATTTCCCTGCGGATCGCGTCCACCCGAGGTCAGTATAAGGTTCGGGTACAGCCCAAACACCATAGACCTTATACTATGTAGTATAAGGTCTATGCCAATTAACACGAATGGATTGTTTTTATTCCGGTGGCCCACTCACGCGCGTTCCGTGAAAAAAAGTCGAATCCGCCTGTACCTGCCACGCGTCGATCGTCATCACGGGATTTATAGATGATTTCCATAAATCTCAAAGTTAATAAAAAACCTGATGATATATGAGTAGATAATAATATAATTCATATACTGAGGTAATAATCGACTTATAATCAATACACAACATGAAAATCACCTATAAACCTCGGATCGTCATCTCGATTAAAGGTATTATAATATATTCATATTCATACATTTTAGATTCTGAGTGAAGCGAAGGATTTTATGGTTTTACAATGATGTTTATTTATTTATTTAGTTTTTTTTTAGATTCTGAGTGAAGCGAAGGATCTTATGGTTTTACAATGATGTTTTTTTTTTTTTTTTTTATTTATTTATTTTTTTCTGTAAACACTTTTTCGTATAGAAATCCTTGTCCAAAAGTTTCATCCAGCAACTTTTTAGATTCGAAATTGAACTGAGATGGTACTTTAGAGAGGTCATTTTTCCAAAATCTCCATAGTTTTTCCAGTAATCAAAAATAACGATCGAAAAACTGAGTAAAAACGGTAAAATCGGTAAAAATCCGCCGTAAACGAGATTTTCACTGTTCAGATTTTAGGTATTTAGTCATAAATCGAAAAGTATTGAAGCTAGAAACTTGAAAATTTTATCCAATATCAAATACATACTTTTTTATATTGGACAACATTTTCAGAACAATTATAGCACTTTTGACTTAAATATAGAACTTTTAACTTACCAAATTGTTTGAAAGTTTTTATGTAATATAATTTTAAATATTTGACTAAAAGTTCTGAAAATTTAATATGACCTCACTCATATACCTACCTAATTATCCTAACAAAAGTTCAAAAATCGTTAGTCAGGATTTTTTTGTATACACACTTTAATAAATTATTATACGATTTCTTACGATATTGTCTGATTTCTTTTAAGTTTATTTCTAATGAAATATTGAGTATTTATTGGAAAGTTCTGAAATTTTGATACAAGTTTACTCTTATACTAAACTATCAATACCGAAAAAATATCAATAATCGTGAATCAAGATTTTTTTCCCAAGCATTTAAAAAATTATACAAATAACCGTAAAATACGTAAACAGTATTTAAATAATAATATATTATATTACACTGAAGCTTTGCTCAGAATCGTTTTATACTAAAGAAATGAGTCATCATTTCTTTAAAACTTAATACATTCATCACCAATATCTTGTCCGGGGACCGAAGGACGAACTTGTACCACCATCATCTCACTTACCAGCTTTTTACGAATAAAACTCTTTAAAAATATTTGAAAAAACTTCAAAGAGACAACTATTTATGAAAAAATAAAGTAGGTGATGTAAATTGTCTCTAAAATAAATTGTTATTTTTAGTTTCATGACATGCAATAAATTAATAGAACTATTTTCAAATAAATTCAGTCGTTAACAAAATAATAAACCGTTTTGAGTTCATGGCTACCAATGAAATACATTTTTACAAAAATCAATCCAAACATGGAAAAATATGATTTGTTAATTTATATTTAAAACAATTTATTATTTCGTAAATATTGACATGATCGCCGATCAAATAGTTTATAAAACAATAACGAGACATCTAGCATTTTTTATATTTTATCATAATTAATATTATTATATGATTTTCAATCACAATGTTTTTATAATAAACCTATTATTTGTGTTTGTGGATAAAGAAATTATAATCAGATAAATAAAACATAATTCATAGTGCACACGAACGTTACCTAATTATACATTTCCTCTAAATCCGTTGAATGATAATAAAAACGGAAATTATTTTATCACAAATAGTAAAGTTTTTTCTAGTTCCATATTTTGAATAATCTTAGTATACATAAATTCCGGTTTTCCAGTCCATTGTTCTATATTTTACCTTAAGAAGGTAATAAGTTTCTTATGTACTCTTTGAACTTTCTACAATACCCTGTGGCGTTACTTGGTCATCACTTAGTCCACTTCATTTCATCCTATTTAAGAACTTTTTAAGTGATTGTCCCTCTTTTACTAAAGTCTTCATATTTACCGACGATAATAATTTATAAGGTTCTAAAAACATATCCTCTCTGTCACTTCTATGTTCTTCTTTAATCAGATTTTCATGTCTTCAATAGCTGCGTGAAAAATGTCAATTTTACTTTTCACATTGTAAAAAATCATATTGTATCCTTTTCAAAAATGCACCTTTATCTTATCCTTATTCTCTGAATACTTCTCTTGTTGATGGTGTATCCATTATTTTAGCAATAAAAATGCATTTCACGCCCAAACTCTTTCATTTGATCATCATTCCAATGTCGCAAAACGGTTGAGCTTTTAAAGTCTTGGAATTCATCAAACGTTACACCTTCGATTCCTCTTCTTACTCGTGGCTTTATATTCTTTATTTCTATTTCGTTCCATCTTGAAATATAGTGTATTAATTTGATATACATACTCGACAACTGGAAGTTACGCGTAAACTATGACCGTAACAGATTTTATATATTTTTTTTCTACTTTTGTTTTAAAATACGAACACACTTACCATACCGTTACCTATTTGTTCTATGGGGAGAATGTCAACATTAACTTCTTGTCGTTAAAACGCATACTTCTCTATTATCTTTCTTTCTAGATAGCTTAGGTCACTTTATAACTGTTAATGACATTATTACTAACTAACTTCGAATTGTTTACAATTTCCAAATTACCTTTGGTAACTTAGGTTTTTTTTTTTTTTGTTATTGTTTTATGTTTAACTCAATGCCTGTTATGGTGTATGAAAAATAAAATAAAATAATATGTCCAATACTTTATAAATTATTGAGTAAAGGATTGCGTGTCAGACGTATTGTAGAAACACCCTAAAGTGGTTGGGTCTCGTATTACAAACGGTACAAGTGTGTTGGCGTTAAGAGACTCGCAAATGCTCCTCACAATCTCCTTTGGAAAACTGACAAAAGCGGCTATTTTAAAGTTGCCATAGCATATGAAACGTGAGGCAGACAAAAGGGTATACTCTATTATACATGTATATTGTACAACGTGCGTTGTTATACACACACACACACACACACACACACACACACACACACACACACACACACACACACACACACACACACACACAACACACGAAATAGGTAAAAATATGATTTTTATTCATATTGTTGATTTTTGTAATTAATAATATTTATTTTTTACTTTTGTACTGGTCGAAAAATGTATACTTTCAGTGCAGTCGTTCTCAGATAAAATCTGTTTATCGATATCGAAATCGAATAATTATGAAATTAATTTATCTATTTATAATTCGAGATTAGTAATGAGTGCCTGCAATTAGCGATTGTGAAATGTAAACAAAAACATATTTCTTATTTTTCTAATAAACTATAATTAGGTGCCTATAGGTTACCACATTCGTCAAAATATTACTTTTTACATTTTTTTTTTTTTTACTTGTTATTAAAGAATATAATATTTTATTCCATTCTTATATTGTACTGATTTGTATGACAAAAATAACATATATAATTACAATCACTGAACTGAATAAAAAAACCCACCAAAAACCTCGTCTTTAGAAACATTTCACCGAAATTATGACTTAAGTAACAATAGTAGGTAATTTAATGTAATCATAATATTATTGTAATACATTATTATAATGTTGATGTTAAAACTCGTGGTATGTATTTCTGAGTAACCACATAAAATAATGAAATACAAATAATATCAAATGAAACACAATTGGAATTATGTTTTTTATTTTATATCGATATCGATCTTTAAATGTCTTACTTAATTTTTATACTATCGCGAAATGTATTTATCAAATGATCCGTAGTTAAATAAAAACCAACAATCCAACACCATCATCAACTTATCTAAAAGGCATTATCATAGGTGTTACCGAGCGTCAACAAATTAAACGTGGAAGATTGAAGAGGGCAAATAAAAAAATAGGGTGATCCATTAATTTCATGCTCATTCTTTATGCCCATAACTGATGAGTTTTTTATTTTGTTTGTTTTATATTTTAAAATACTATAATATAGTAATTATGCTACTTTTCCATAAAATTAAGTATTTACTGTGTATTAAATTTCGAACTTGTTAAATTTAAGTTTTTTAAGTAGTCACAAATATGTTTAGTTTATATTTTGAAGAACAATATTTTTTTTTTAATTGTTTTGATCCCTACGTTTAAATATTGATTAAACTTTTTCCTATTGCTAAAAGTCCTTAATGTATTATATCAAAAATTATCATTTAAAGTTCATTTTACTAATCTACTATTCGATATATATATATTTAACACATAAAAAAGATATAACTATTACAATATTTGTCTAGTGCCTAATTTATTCGCACTGCCATTTATAGAAAAATGAGTGTTTATAATAATGTCAAATCAAATAATTTATTTACATTAAAAGAAATGATAAATCCAAAAGATCATAAGAAGATAACGTTATTAAGCATATTTTACAGTAAAAAGGTTATATCATTAACAATTATAAAATTTAAATTAAAAATTGAATACACTATATAAGTAATAGGAGTCTTCAATGAACAAATAAATCAATCGGTAATGAAAAAGTACATATTTCGCACCAAGTAATAATTTTCGACCTTTGGGCAAGATAACAGTTAAATTATTCAACACATCTATTTTAAATTATTTTAATGTTACGATGGATAATTTCTTTAGATAAACGATTCCGAGCATAGAATTTTTATCCGAAAATACCGTTTTTACATTTTATCATTTTTCGTCTAATTGTTGATAAGTTTTTTTTTTTATCGGACCTGATGAAAGTTTTCTAATTTGACAAAGGAGAAATTATAAAAAATTCAATATGAGTTTTTCTATCTGCATCCAATGATTCATAACGATTGGGTAGTCCAAGAATTCTTCACACACATTTAAAGTTCAAAGTTGATGAAAAAACAGTCTATCCTGTAAAAATTGTAGAATAGTTTACTTGAACATGTATAAAAAAAAAGCCAATGTAACGATTTTGCAAACATTTTCAGTATCGTTAATTGAGTATAAGTAATTAAGTAAGGTCGTATTAAATTTTAACGACTTTTTGACAAATATTTAACTTTTTTGTAATTGAAGATAAACAAAAAACAAGCTATAATTAAAGTTCTATTTTTAGCCCCAAAGTTGGTTTTTTTAATTTTTGTAAAAGATGTAGCGATATACTATTAATATACATATAGTGGACATTTTGAGTATTTAGCAACATTAATTCGCAAATTACGATCAAGTATCTAAAATCAATTTAGCGAAATTTAGTGTTTTTTACGGTAAATATTACTGTTTTTACCCGGTTTTTTTGGCAGGTTTTCCACACACCAAGAAAAACTATTAAGATGAGGTAAAAATCTCTTTTAAAGTTCAATTTTAAATTTCGAATCTAAAAATTTGCTCGATGAAACATTTGAAGTAATATTAAAACTCGAAAAAGTATTCACAGAATAAAAAATTTTAAATATAAACACCATTAGGTATAAAACCAATAAATCCTTCGCTTCACTTAAAATCTAAAGAAACATGAAGTTGATTTTCCATTTAGTTTTCGAAAATTCCAACATGGAAATAAATAATTGTATTCATTTCTGTAACAAAGAGTTTTATCACTAATTAACCTTCTGCTGCGATTTTATCATGTTATTAATTATTATATTATTTTCTCTTTGTGCACATAGCATAAATTGTAAATTTTCTCAATTTTCATAATAATAAATTAATAAAATATATTAATATTTCCTTATATTTTACAAATTTTACTAAGTAAATTATAATTTTAATCCATTTGTGAAATAGTTTACTTGTCATAATCGCATACGAATCTACCGGAAGTGGTATCGTACATTATAGTAATAATAGCATTGTTGTAAATTTAATAGCTTCTTAACTAAGATTTAAAGTTGTAATATAATTTAGTCTATTATGACTTATTTAAATAAGTGGGTAAAGTATATGTTATATAATATATTATAACAAGAATAATGTCAGTTGTAATAATAATTATCATATTATAGCTTAGAATGTTACATAACTTTATGTACGGTTATAAATCATTATATTAATAATTCTATTTCCCTGGAAATGGTAAAACTTTCGCTTTGTCAAATTTATTGTGCTAAAAGTCATCGCGCTATTGTGTACAGATTGTTTTACTGTTTTATAAAAAATGAATCAGTCGTATAAAAAATTTCGTGTGAAAAGTAAACGGTGACTATGGTTTGCGTGTATTTAATCCTTATAATGTAATCGTTCAATGACAAGTAGTGTTCTAAAATTTCATGAAATTTATTTTCTTGAAATATTTCGTGAAACATTTCATGAAAGTTTTATGAAATATTTCATTTACATGAAAAATAAAAATTTTCCCAAAATAAATTTAAAAAAAGGGTTGTTTTCAAATTAATACATAGCTATTCAGCTATATTATGTAATAATGATGAGAAAACACGTTTTAATTAGGTAGTATATCTATTCTATTCTATGAAAACATTGAAAACATAAATAATTTTTAAACACAAAGTCTCCAATGCCTATGTTTTTTACGTTACTTTTAGTTCTATAGTGTTTAATTTTTTACTAAATTTATAATGTATAAATAAAGGTTATACCTCAATATAGCCTGAACCAAATTATATACACTTAAACAGTTATACTCATACATAAAACATACTTACTATTCATTTTTAACCCTTGCATTTGTGAATGTTATCTATACATTTATTTTTTACAAAACAATATTATTTATCTATTACAGATTTTACTTTTTTTTTCTCAAAATTATTTATGAAATGGTATTATCTCTAAATAAGTACAAAAAATACAATATTAGACAGGTATCTAATTTGACATTAACTAGACACTTAAGATTTCTTTTGCAAATTACAATTTACAACACAAGACAAGAAAAAAAAAATAATCATTACGAAATAACGAACTATTATCAAGTAAATAAAATTCTTCTAGCTCAAAAATCATTAATAGTTACAACCACGGTCTTAGAAGATATCTTGTAAGACCGTGGTTACAACTTAAAATTTATAAAACTCAATATGTTTTATTATTTGGTATCTGGTATAAAACATGGAGCCTTCACAATACGCCGTGTCGCATAGATTTTTATAAATTCAGTGCGTAGGTAACAAAATAATTATTAGTTTATATTATGGTCAAACTGCAAGCCTATAATCAAGGAATGATAGAATCTAATTGCTAACATTCACGAATACATATCATATTATTATTTACCAACATCATGTCATGTATTTAAAAAAAAATTTATATTACATAATTTCATTGAAATATTTCAAATTAAGAACCCTAATTACAAGTCATAATTTAAAGATAATGCAATGGTCTTTATTCGTACAAAAACGATAATATGAAATATAATTAATTACTGTAAAACGACCATATGTGATGATGGTGATAACACTTGAAAAAAATGTAACTAAACAACTAAAACGCTTTTTTAACGTTTTGTAGCATATTTCTGGATTAGTTCGTGTAGGGTTCTTTAGTTAAATTGTTTTTCCAGAATTCTCAAGTCTAATTAAACGTAAGTTTAGTCGGCGAATCAGATATATACGTAAGTATATGTTTCGAATTTATTATTACCACAATTTAAACAACTAAATTCAACACGAATACTTTTTTTTTAACGAGTTCAATAAACACTTAGCGTGCATTTGTGTTAGTAGGTTATCGTTTGTAGTTTTCTTTAATTATATACAAACATAATGAAACACAATTTATACAACCCGGAAGACGAGTTCCTCACGAATATTGTAGTATCTTCATCGTCTATGACAGTGCTAAAATCAATAAATATATAACACGTCTTCAACTTCTTCGACTAAATTTAATGCTGTAAATTATTATTTGACCGTGAAATAGTTTTGTATTTCTTGCCGAAAAACTGTTTCAAACATATTAAACACATAATATAAGCCGTAAAGATAATCTATTAAACATGTTGGATTTATCATATATTTCATCAACGTTTTCATTTTATTAAATAATTTTACGAGGCGATAATTCAATTTACTTTTTATTTCTCATAAAAATTTATAGTACTCAATTAAAAGTACGCTGAAGTCAATGTAACGATTGTTTACCTCTTAGCGTATTATATTGTTATTTTGTTTCGATTAAATGTTGAGAAATTTTCCCAGAACCATTTAATTAATATTTTTAACAAACGCTAATGGTTGACTTTGCGTTAAAAACTCCAATTAAGTGTGCACTTTGAATTTTATATAAGTTTATTAAGCGTATTATTATAAGACGATTTTACTTGAAATTATAATAACATTCATTGCATTTTACATAATTCCTTCAATTGCAAAATATGTGCTTCAAAAATAATGTACTTTGCTCCTCAGAAAAGATAATGGAGACGAGTGAATTGAATTTCAAAGAAATGGTAGGTTGATAATTTCTTTAGTTGAACGATTTTGAGCAGCTTTTGCTAAAAAATAGTCGAAAATAGAGAAATATCACCTATTTAAAGCACCATCTACATGCTATTTCCGATCTATAAAGCTGCTGGACTTTTGAAGCATCATTACTATCCAAAAAAGTGTTGACAGAATAACCAAATAAAATAAACATCATTTTAAAACCATGAAATCCTTCGTATCACTTAGAATCTAAAAAACAAATAATTTACATCGACGAATACAAATTTTAAATGTTTTGTTTTTTGTTTTATTTTATTTAAACATTCAGCCTTTTATTTTTATTAAAAAAATGTGATTTGAAATATTTCACAGTATAGAGTCCAAATAATATTTGGTGTGAATCGCATTTTTGCATAAAAATAGAAATGTATGCTACAAGAATATTATTGTGTAATAACATTTTAGAACAATAGTTACTTATATTATTATTTATTTGGCGTATGGCGAACCATTATAGCCATATACTCTAATTTATTATTTTCAATGACCCATCAAACAATATAAACAAATACAATTTATATCATTTTCCGACTCTAGTACAGCTACTTATTTACCATCTAAGTTTTTGAAATTTTTAAAACGTTTACACACTAACCCATTTAACAATCTAGAACTTGATTCGGGGTGCCAACAAATTATTACCAAGTATCGTGTCATTTCGCATTAATACACATTAAACGTTTTACGTACGTAATATATTATTGCATACAATTGCACATTAGTTTTTCGTCAAAACGACCGAATACACGCGAATAAATTTTTTCAAGACACTCAGAGGTCTTCGACTCGACATGACCTATTATTATTTTTCAAACCGAATTTCTTTTGTTTTACATCATAATATTGCACATTGCACGTATCAATTTATTCGTGTGTGTGCTGTGTCTACACATAAAAAATCTACATAATGGACAGTACAATGGCATTTGTTAAAATTCACACGTACTGTACTGGCACTTGTGACGTATCAAATCGTTATGCGTTTAATTGAAACAAAATATCTAGTTTATTTTGTACTTTTTTTTTCATAAAAAAAAAAAAAGAAAAATAATTAACCATGAATACTTAAACATATTTGAGATACGTTTCAGTTGGTTCACCGCGTTGGAGATACTGGAAAATACCAAGATATCTCTATGACGATTTCGACCACAAAAATAAATATAGGTACATTATTAATATAATTTATGTTGAAAAGTGCGTCACAGGATTACTTGTAAAAAAAAGTATTTATCTCGAAATTGTATAGAATACTGTTCAACCGATATTGCTTTCTTATCATTACGTTTACGAAACAGTCATAAATTCATAAAAAGCATAATATACATGACGCATTTGACGTGTTCAGTCGATATATACCCATTCGAGTCATCCGTATAAATATCATCGCTAAACGGACTGTTTAAAGAGAAAAAAATACTCAAGTTCTAAATGCAACCGAACGTTTTGTATCAATAATGAAAAATAAAGGAGTCTTTATGTACTCGCATGATATAAACGTTGCTTAATTTCGTAAAAGTTACAATAGTGTAACATTAAAGCAATACAAATCGTCACAATGTATCGTAAACGAGATTCCCGGGCCACAGTAATGTGTCCTTTCAAATGATACGTTAGTTATGTTTCTAGCATCGACAGTGGCGCTCAATGACGGTGGAAATGTCCCAACCCAAAAATCAAGCACCGGAAAATATTTGGAAACGGAACGCGAATTATTGCGTATTATCACGATACACCCATATTTTAAACATTGAAAGAAAAATAATGTCGTGAGATCCAATGAGTTACTGTGGCTCATTAGTCGAATGATTCAAAATAAAAAAAAATAATAATAAAAGGAATAAAGTAAGAGATATAAATAATCTATTAAATGTATCCGTTATCTAAACGTGATCATACAATGGAAAAAAAATGATGGTTAGTAATAAAAATTAATGTTTTCGTCGTAGGAAAAATCGCCGGGGACGCGTTCGTGGCTCGATCAGACGTCTTCCTTGAATTATTTATTATTATTCATTTTTCTCTCTCGTCGCGTATAACAATTTCATTTAAAATTCTAAATCTCTAAAACACTAAGCCACATTAAATTCTAGTCACAGACTTCACGGGTTAAAGCCTGTAAAAGTGTGAATAAAACTTTAAAGAGACACTAGTAATATTGCGTACGTGGTTTCCACGTGAACCTTAAAAAAAGCAGTGATGCTCAAAATGCATATAAAACTCAATAAAATCGTTATTTTATTTTGTTTTTTCGTCATGCGACACCGTCATACAACTCCGGATATAACATTTTGTAATAATATTAATAATGATATGACGTAATAAAAAAAAAGTAGCGAGATATATGTAAATTCTGATTAGTTTTAAAATAAAATTAAACACATAATTTAATTAAAATATTTGTGGAATTTACATATAGTATTGTTGAATATATATTATATTATTTTTTATTATACATGCAATATAATTAAATAAAAAATTAAGGACGAAAACTGAACATGCAAGTTAAAAAATTAAAAATAAATATCAATTATATACATTGAATCATTTTAGTGATCAAGAAACGTAATTTAGAAAAGATTTAAGAAAATTAAGTTTGTAATTATTTTAAAATGCAAAAATGATAGAATAACAAAAATGTTGATACATTTTTATACCATTTTCAGTTTTAAAAGTTGAAACCAAAAATACAAGTATATTATGTATGTGGTCAACACTAACCTACATTTATTATTTTGTGCTATGTAAATTTTTTTTTTTTTTTTTTTTTTATTAAGTAAAAAACAATCTGTACAAGCAAGCACATTTAGTAATTTAGATATAATAGCACATAATTACAAAATAATAAATAACTTTATAACTTTTAAGGAAGTCACCCATTGGTGGCACCTACGAACTTTTAGTTGGATTTACGATCACTTAAGAAGATCGCGATTCCAATTACGTTTAAGCCTGCGAGGGGGATTGCCTGGAATATGCAGTGAAGCCATGTCTTTAATGAGAGGATTATTACTGGAGTTGAGTTTGGAGTGAAAACGGTGGTAGTGAATTTTGGCGTAGTCAGTGACATTAATTACTTTGAGGTCGTTGTGTAGTGAAAGATTTGTCATGTACCATGGAGCACCAGTTATAGTACGTAGGGCAATATTTTGGAAAGATTGGATGGGGCGAATGTTTGAGGGTTTAGCCATACCCCATATTTGAATGCCATACGACCAGACAGGTCTGATCATTGTATTATACAATACAATTTTGGTTTTGAGATTAAGTTTAGATTTAAGGAGGGGTCGGAAGAGATGGAGTCTACTGTTGGCAAGTTTCCTTTTGTTCAGGAGGTGGGGTTTCCAAGTCAAACGTTTGTCTAAGATTATTCCTAGATACTTTGTCTCGTTTGAGATAGGTATGCTTTTATTTTTTAGTTTGATAGTTGGGCAAGTGCCTGGGCGTAGAGCGAAAGTGACTTGAGAAGACTTGCTTTCGTTAATACTAATCATCCAGTTGTTGGCCCAGTTGTCTATAAGATCAAGATGTTCTTGAAGGTGTTGAGCAGCTATAGTTATGTCAATATTACTTGATAGGATAGCAGTGTCGTCAGCAAATGAAGCAAGTAGAGTGTTGTCAGTTTTAGGGATGTCCATGGTAAAGATGTTGTATAAGTCGGGTGAGAGGTCGCTACCTTGAGGGACACCTGCTTCAATGTCAAACAGTGGAGAAAAAGCATTTCCGTGTCTAACCATGAATTTTCTGTGTTCTAAATAAGATTTTAGGATGAGGTAAAGTGGAGCTGGCATGAATTGTTTTAGTTTGAACAGAAGTCCATTATGCCATACTTTATCAAACGCCTGTGCGACGTCGAGGAAAAGGCCTGTACAATATTTTCTACTTTCGAGCGCAGATGCTATCATGTCAGTTAGGCGGTGAACTTGATGCAAAGTCGAATGTTTGGATCGAAAACCGAATTGAGTATTAGGTATAATACTATGTTCGGACAAGATGGGTCTGATTCTCTTGAGGAGACATTTTTCAAAGAGTTTACCTAAGGTGGGCAGCAAGCTAATGGGTCTATATGAGGTAGCCAGGTTTTTGGGTTTACCAACTTTCGGAATAAGAATTATGACAGCAGTTTTCCAGATGGCAGGGAAGTATGATAATCGCAGCATGGAATTATAAATAAATGTTAATAATAGTATACCTTTCTTAGAGAGGTTTTTTAAAACTTTATTGGTGATAAGATCATAACCTGGAGCTTTACCGATCGGAAGTCTTTTAATGATATTACTGATTTCACCTGGAGATATGGGTTTGGTGGGAAGGGACATGGGTAAAGGAGATGAGAGAAAATTGTTGACTTTATCTGAATGACTGGGATCAGGTCTTGGATATTGGTGGTTTTTAAATGTGGATTCTAAATGCTCGCCGAATAGGATAGATTTTTCAATGTCGGTTACTGCTAAAGTATTATTTTCTTTTAGGAGAGGTGGAGATGACTCTTTGATTTTGGTTAATCTTTTAGTGGCCTTCCATAGAGAGTTGTCGGATGTCTTTAACGATTGAAGGTAAGTGGCGTAGTTTTCATATTTATATTTGGAGAGAAGTTTTTTAAGTTTATTAGAAATTTGATTGTAACTGGTTTTATCGCTGGGAAGGCGGGTGCGTTGCCAAACGGACCTAGCATATCTTTTTTCATTAATGAGGCGACGTAAATATATAGGAAGAGTATTGTTTGGAAAATTACGGTGCTGATGGGTTGGGATTGCAGAGTTAATAGCTGCATTGGTTATTGATTTAATGAGATTTTCAGCAGCTATTTCGATTTCGTTGGTAGATTTGAGGGAGATTTTGAGATCGATAGTGTCGTCCAAATTGGTTTTGAACATTTCCCAGACGATCGGCCCTTGGGTGAGAGAGGGTCTGGTAGATAAGGAAGGGGTTCCCCCTACTGTAAGGATGACGGGGGAGTGGTCACTGGCTATGTCGCAAATATTTTCAATATTTTTACTCAGTGAATTAGAGGTGTTTGTGACAAAAAAATCCAGTATATCCGGGTTTCTATTTGAATGGGCGGGCCAGTATGTAGGACCTGTTGGTGAGACGCAAGAGTAGTGATAGTTTGAAATGACTGAGTGAAGAATTTTCCCTCTGTGATTGTTGGAAAAACAGCCCCACATAGGATGTTTAGCGTTGAAATCGCCTCCAGCAATAAATGAATTACCTAGAGAGTTAAAAAAATTTACGTAATCTTCATGACGAATGGGATTACCAGGAGGGCTGTAAACCGAGGAAATTGTTAAAGGTGTATTGTTAATTTTAATAGAAATATTCGTTGCTTGAATGGAGGGTTTATGGTAAGGAACAAGAACATTGTGTTGGATAGAATTGGATACAAGTATACAGGATCCAGCATGAGCTGTTCCATCAGGGTGATCGGATCTGTACAAAGAATAATTATGGATTTTGAAGCTGGATTTAGCAGTGAAATGGGTTTCTGTAAGTAAGGCAATGTCGATTTTGTGGTCGTAAAGAACGGTCTGGAGTTCATTTTTGTATTGGTGGAGGCCGTTAGAGTTCCAGAGGAATAACCTGAGAGGAGAGTTAATGTTTGAGTTATTGTTAGTCATTTTTGAGTAGTATTTTGTTAATAACAGTAGTGAGGAGAGAGATTAAGGGGTTGATTAAGGATTTTAATTCGGAAATAAATGATGCGAGATTCTGGGAATTGGCATCAGAGGTAGTATTATTGACGTGAGCATCATTACATGGGAAAGGTTGAGGGGTGGTTTGGCTTGTAATCATAGCGTAAGTGGGATTAAGGGTTGGGTTGGGGGGAACATGGATGGGAGTGATACCAATGGGTGCTTGAACATTAGAGTTATCATTTGATACATTTGAATTTGGATTAGAAAAGGTTTTGGTGGTGTTTTTAGAGCTGGTCATTTTTTTCCGTTGGAGATCCTTGAATATTGGGCAGCCGCGGAAATTGGCAGGATGAGGTCCACCGCACAAGGTACATTTGGGCGGGTCATCTTTGAGTTTCTGACACTCGGAGGTTGAATGATGGCCATCGCACTTTACACATCGGGGTTGATGGTTGCAGTAGCTCCTAGTATGACCGAAATTTTGACAGCGGTGACATTGGATTGCCTGTTTGGTAGGTCTAGGTTCTTCAAATTTGATCACAGAGTGGCAAATTGATTTTACTTTGAATATATCACTATTGATTATGTTGGGTTCTAGGTCAATAAAGAAAACGGGTAGTGGTTTTTTGGTAAGCCGTTGAAGAACGTTGATGACTTGTTTCACCTTAAAACCAAGATGCTCGATTTCTTCGGTTATGAAATCGATTGGTGTCGAGTGGTGGAGGTTTTTGAGAACGACCCGAAAGGATTTTTCCTGCTTGATTTGATAAGTATGGAAATCGATATTTTTGGATTTTAACAATTTAACAGTTTTTCTGAAGTCATCTGGTGAATTGAGTTGTAGTTTTAGGCTTGATATGTTGCTTTTGCAAGTGAATTCATTAGAATCGATAAGTAATTTTATGGCTGTACAGAATTTTAGGTAATCGATTTCAGTTTTAATGAAGATCGGAGGAGGGCGATGTATGGTCGGTAAAATCGTGTCTGAGGTTTCCATGTCGAGTTCATCATCATTTTCATTTTGAAGGGCTGAGTAACGATTGTCCGACTTAAAAGGATTATCGATCGATTGTTTTGATTTCGGTGAACCACCAGGAGAGGTGATCGGTCTTTTATTATGAGTAGTAGGTATAACCGTCCAGTCGTCGGCTGAAACTTTTTCACTATCGGATTTTAGCTCGTTGTTTTTAATGACTTTATTTCGATTAACTATGGTGATAGGAGAGACTGGCTTATTAGTTGTTAATTTGGCATTATTTTTTGCGATAGGAGTTGGTGGGTGATTAGAACTCATAATGATGTAGGTAAGTAATACATTACCGAAGGTACCACGACGAAAACTGGACACACGACACGCTATCGGAAGCGATAACGGAGCGCTTACGTGTGCAGGTCCGACGTCTGCGCACGAAAATGTGGTTTGATTTCTTACCAGTTAATTAAAAATTCCCTGATTTTCAATTTTTCTTGGAGGACTGGGCCTCTCGGAAGCTGAGAGTAGTGTGCACGGATCGGTGGTACTTAGGTGAATATTTTGGTACACAAAACAAGTAGATAATTGAAAATTTGAGCACAGAAAAGAGATATAATATTTCTCATTACGGAGCACATGTGCGCGTGACGACTATCCACGGCGGAATGCTATGTAAATTAAAAAAAAAAATATTTTATATTGAAAAACGTTGAACAATTATAACTTCCTATGGTTGAAAATAGAGTATCTCGTCAGTCACTTTAAAAGACATTCATTTTTTTTTTTTTTTTGGAATATGATTTTATTTTATTTTATCGTGTTTAATACTCGACGATATTTTAAACTTTGCTGTTTGGAGGCATTACGATGGCTTTTCAAGTTCTTAGGTTTTCTCGGAATTGCGTAACTGCAAAAGTGTATTCAAAAGACATATCCAGAGACAATTCTGAGAACTCGATAGAATCCAAAAAGTTTTTTTTTCAACAACGGTGTTTTCTTTGAAGTCGGTGTGTTTTCTTACTCAAGTTTTTATATTTAATCGTAGATAACCGCCAATCACTACTGTTTGCGTTTACACGATATTTTTTTTATGGTTTTAGTGTGCAAACTGTTAGAGTAATAATTTTAATGTCAAATAATACAATCCACAATCAAACATAATTTTGAGAGATTAAATTTACAAAGATATGACAACTTTTAAACTTTTAGATTTATTTTGAATCAAATGCATAAAATCATTGTTATATGATGCATTGTTTTGTTTTGTGTAAATGTGTTGTTACTTTTGGTATGACATTTATGTTATTTTAATTTGATAAAAATTAATTGAATTTAAAATGTCTCAAAAATTTCATCAGGTTCAAAATCCACATACTATTTAACAAAGCGAGGAACTTTGATTCACGTGTTCGTACATTTTTTTCTTTAGGAAATGATCAACAGTCAAAGCAAGATTTAAAAAAATATTACAGGGATAGTTTCATTTTAGTTCAAACACTTTTTTAATACGTTTATTTTACCATAATGTAAAAATTGTACGAAACAATACTACCTTCTATCACGTAAGATAACTGTAAATATTTACCGAAGAAATATCGGAATTTTTTCATGCTTAATTATCTGTAAACCAATGCGATGGTTAAGAACGAAAGGTATGACTAAAAAATAAAATACTCGACAGTAAATTAACTCATAAATATATATATTACCTAAAAATTTAATAATTCGTGTTAACATCTTCAAAACACGTTTATTTTTTCTAATTATTGAACACTCGAATGCAGTTGAGTATCAATCATACGATATTGACGATATGTTTTAAACCAAGTACACAACCTATTAATGTTATTGAGTTTCTCATAAAAATATAAAAAAAAAATCGAGTACATGACTATTATAATGTTAATTGTTTTATATACATGCATTTAATGTCTTGGTCATAAAATTACCATGAAGCTATATAAACGTATACGAATCATATATAGTCATGTTCATACAGTTATTGTAATAATTATTATGGCTTTCTTACAAATATGTATTTATGTGTGGTAGACCTATCAAAAAAGCGATTGTAAAAGTTGAAATTTAATTTGAATCTTAACTCTATTGGTAGTATTTTATTTATAATGAAAACCCAATGAGTTACGATTGGATAAAAAGTACAGATTGCATTATATATACCGGGTGATTCAGCCATTGTGTTACAGCAATTTTATCATATAAATATTCAAAACAGGGTAAAGCGTATGTCATAATGTTTCTTTGTTTAAATAAATCTAAAATTACTGGTACACTGAAAATTTGTTTACTACTCTAAAGGGATAGTTTTGAGGGGTTAACTTTTGAAAGTCAAATGGAACCCTATATTTTGTTTGCCTACACTAATGTGAAGAGTACATTTTCGAATAAATGTTAGTAGCTGAAAGCAATTAATTGATGCAAAACTCTAGGTTAAAGAGCGGTTTTAAATTGTACAGGATTGTACGTTTATTATGACCGTACGCACTTCTGCACTGCACATGTATAGCTCCGTGATCACAATATAATGGCAAAAAACTTCAAATTGCTCTCAAACATAGAGTTTTGTACCAATTAATGTTTTTTATTCATCTGTCCAAATGAGGTGACTAAGAAAAACATAATTCTTCAAATAAACAAGCGAGAACATGTGTTTTTATTAGATTATAATGTATGGCTTCAATATCAGTTTATTTTAATTAGTTTTATTCTGATTGATTCATAATTTTGGGTGAAATGTATGTAATTAATTTGGCAGTGAATTCACGTTAGACCTTAACTGAATCAAATTAAATTTATCTAATGTGATTAGCTAGAGTTGAGACCAAACATTTAATGATATGATGCGTCAATTGACCCAATAATTTGAAACACATAGACAGCTTATTTATTTTAAATACGCGTTTAAAGTTGAAATTACCACTCATAACTCTTTTTACGTAAGATATCAGAAAATTTTTTATTTTTAGTTCATAAAATTTCTATTTTTTGGTATTGTGGTCTCTTTTTGTAAAAACTTCTTTATAATTTTTCTTAGCTATACTTACATTTTTATAGTAATCGGTTGCATTATTATTATTATTATCATTATTATTTTAGAAGCTTAAAACGTGAAAATATGGTAAAGAAGAGCATTTTTTCGGATATTATTAAATCGACATACATTTTTCTTGTAATTTTTTTTTTTATTATTTTCATCTTGAAACTTGAAAATCGCTTCAATTGTTCATTATAAGATTTTTTATTTTTTTTAAAACTTATAGATAGTAAAATTATTTCTTGAATTTCGCTCACAATCGTTTTTCGAAAACAATGATTTATGATTGATTTCAAATTTCAAATAATACTATATACTACCTACACGTAATATTTATCGATCTTGAAAGAAACTTATCTAAGGTTCTCAACAATCTATACACAACACCATTATGTTGTCTGAGTACCGACGAATATTCATGGTGTGAAGTATGTCCGACTTTTTTAAGTTAGTTTCAATTTTCATTTTCAAGATCCGGTTTTTCAAAAGTATATTACATTGCCTTTTTCTCAAAGAACCCATTTTATTTAAAACTTAATAGATATTCAAATTTCTTATTCTCGCGGTAAAAGTATTTTATTTTAAGATTAAAAAATCTGTGGTATAATACAATTATAGACTTTTTACGAGCATTTTTGAAACTTTTACATAGTCCATACGTCATATCATATTTAAGCTATTTATACGATGCTCTGACATAGTAGTATTTGCCTTTGCTTTGTTAATTTCTACTGAATTATTGTAGCACATCTGTAAATATTAATTAATCACTGAAAACTATAACGTATGCATACTAGAACGAACAGATGTGTATTACTTTAAATTAAATTGAAAATTTCATTGTGAATTAAAAAATTTCCCGATATTGCTACCGTGAACGTAATATATATATATATATATATATGTAACATATCATATGTATTATATACGCTCGTAAACTTCGTTTGCCACTCAACTAACACAAAATCGTTTTAATTGAAGCCGCGCATACAACATAATTTGCACACTCGGATGAGAAAAAAAAATGTATATACATTGAAATTACAATAAATATAGCATGGTTGCCCTATATTAATATCATTTAACAATCAGTCTTTCATAAATTAAAATATATATTTGTGTTATTTTAACAAAAAGTCATATATATGTTCATGAGACAAGATTTTATTAGTAAGTTCATGGCAATAGACTTGAAATTTTTGTGCAAAATTTTTCAAAAAAATATTTAAATTATTTGGTTTGTTTTACGCTCAATTAAGCTGTAAACATTATTTTCGCTGAGAAAATTTGTTTCAGAATTATTCTTGGTACTATCAAATTAATCCTTTAAATCTATAATATATACATATATATATATATTTACTTGTTTCATCTTCCACGTAAGGTTTTAAAATAATAATAAACATTGAGAAACATATTTTGTCTATAGAACATTTACAAAAAGACAATTGAACAAAAATAGACATCAATAATATTAAATACGTGATCTATTTGGCTTACAGAAGTGAGTCTTACCGTTCAGGGATTCAATATACTCGAAACGTAGTAATATGGTTGAAGAACACCTTAATTCAACGGTCAATAAAGGTCTTTGATAACGAAAACTACTCGGTATCTGACCGAAAAAGTCACATGATGATGACATGATTTGTAACTCTCAAAACACTATGAATTCAATGAATAAACCGTTGTGTGACTCAATTTAAATCGGCGTGACAACACGATAATATTGGTAAGTAAAAAAGTCGTTTACTACAACCCACTTGACATGAGTACACGGATAAATTAATTATTATCAGTTAATATATTGTGTATCGAATGCAATAGTTTTCGTCTTTTCTTGGTTACAACAGATATACGTCTACGTCGGGTAAGCAATTCTATATTATATACTTGAGTAAAAAAAAAAAAAAACGAGGATGAGTGCTCAATCAATAATATTATGAAAATCAATGGAAACATTAGCTGTTTTGTACTGCCTCTAAGAGGAAAAGTCTTAAATGAAAATTAATGAATAGAATTATTTGGGTCAGAATTTATAATTGAAATCCCCTGTGCGTCATATGAAGAAAAGTCAACGAAAAGTTTATACCGAAAACAACTTGAACTGGCCCGTTATGTTATAGTTTCAAAACATATTTTATTTAACAATACGTTTTTTTTCGTATTATTATTTGTAGTACTGAAGTCTGTTGAAAAATTACACTACGCGAACAAATTTAAAAATAAAGAGTAAAATATTTCGTATAGTAAAATGTTAAAATTAGTGTTCTTAGATATTACGCTTGCGATGTATTCGAAAAAACTAATATTACGTTTCTTTTTTCGGGTAACCTAGTTCCTAAGTTTGCTTCGGGCCGAAGGGATTCCGAAGAATCGAATATATCGCCACGTAATAACATCAGATGTACCTACTGTCCACAGCGGTGCTCGGAACGGATATATTACCGATTACGTAAATGATGACGCATAGTTTTATAAATGATCTAGCTTTGAAGTTGAATGTTACACACTCGTTCTGTTCTAGACAAAAGTCGGATGACGAGTAATTTATTTTCAATGCACTTAACAGTAGTTATAATTATCCCGAAATCTCGAAAAGAATATGTCGCTTAAATCTTACTTTTTACACTCAGTATGAGATAATCTTTTGTGAGCCATTTTACTTCCTATTGTTCCGCCTTCTATAGACTTATACGCTCCGGAGTCGGAAATAGCATTTACTTCAATTTGAATTTTGATGATGAATCTAAACTTTGAATTTTACGATTCAACTTCAGATGATAAATCGTACAGCTTATATAGACACTAAGCTATTGTGGGATCTTCGGTAATGAGAAATTCGACAAAGTAGCTCGACAAACATTTGATAACCACATGATGGTAGTACACTCTTATTTCTCACTTATTGATATTCATAGGAACGCGAGCACCTATTGTTCCAATTTATGGGGATTCGAATAGCGGTGTACACCAAATAACAAATGAAGAGAAGTTAAGTGTACTACCAATTACTGGCCGAAACCGAGAGCACTCAATTGTGAAGATGAAATAATTATCAAAAGACTGAAAATAGACAACTCGAAAATATCGCATGGCTCTTTCGTGAGAAAAGAAGAATCATCGTTGTGCAAAATCCGTAGTGAACTTCTTACCGTCAAACTCCTCCTCATTTGCTGTCAATTTTATATAGAAACTAGAAAACAGCTTAGAAATTTTAGACAACATCTGGGAAGCTCTTGACCCAAATAAGGAGGAAAACAATACAATTATTTTATTTCTTAAGTTTAACGGTATGTACAATTTAATAAAAACATTAATGTAGTATGCATAATGCGTTATATTGATACAAACATGTAGACTTAGTTGTAAAAACTGTTCCACGAATAGAAAAAATAAAAAAATGACGATAAAAAAAAATTGTGGACTTACAGTTTTAATTTTAATATTTACAAAATTGTACGATATTGTAGAATTTATTCTTTTAAATTAAATACATTTAATTTGAACAATTTTTGTATATTCTATTGCTTCAACTTTTGGGACTTTAAAAAAAACATAATATTACACGGTTTTGCAAAATCGTAATAATAAAATCGTTATTTGTCGATAGCTAAAATTTTGTTAAGTTATTTAGAAAATCTGGTCTAAAATAAGCATTACATTATCTCTATTTATACACGTGCACAAAAAGTGTTACAAGATTAGAGCATCTAGCACCCCCCCTCCCCCACTCTCTTCCATAGTTCGCATGGAATACATATTAAAGGTGTATTATTTAACAGCTTCACATAAAATAACAAATAAAACTATATTTCTGCTAGTAATTACATGAAAATTAATTCTCAAAGACTCATAATATAACATCATTTTATATTTCTTATGTCAATGAAGTAGTCTGATAGTCGATTTTAAGTTGAACAACGAATGTAGTACCTGCTATTCAATCGTAACATGAATAGTTTGTATTTTTAAAAATCAATCGAGTAATTTTTGACTCGAAGTAATGTGCAAAAAATGATTTTTCAAATTGTGTACTCAATGTAAAATAAATAAACACTGAAAAAAAATCTCGTACGCCGAAACGTGTAGTTAAGAATATACAGGGTGATTTAGTAATTATGTTACATCAACTTTATTATATAGATATTCAAAATAAAGTAAAATTATGAAAGTTTCTTCATTCAGAGAAATATAAAAAAATAAGTAAACTCCATGTTGTTTAACTATCCTCAAAGGGTAGTTTTGAGGGTTAGGTGATTTTTGAAAATGAAATGGGAACCTATATTATTTGTCTCAATAAAAAGTGGAGATATTTGTATGGATAATTTTAGTGGCTGTAAAACATAAATCGATGCGAAACTCTAGGTATAAGAATGATTTTAAATTTTTCGGTGAAGAACGTGTAAAATGTGTTTTGATTGCACGCGAAACGCGTGGCACATGGGCGCAAAAGTGATCAAAATACAATTTCTAAAATTAGAGATTTGCCCATAAAAGTAGAATTTTAAATCTATGAATATTTTTCAATCACTAAAATGTAATAAAAAAAAAAATTCTTCACATTGAATTGGTAAAAAAAAATATAGGTTCCCATTTGACTTAAAAAAGTTAAACCCCGAAAGTACCCCTTAAGGGTACTTTAAAATATGTAATTCTCTTATAGTTTTAGATTTATCAGAATAAAAAAAAAAAAACTTTTGTAATATACACTTTATTCCATTTTGAATATTTATATGATAAACTTCTTGTAACTCAATTGTTGAATCATCTTGTATATGACATCCTCCTAAATAAAAAGTATCAACGTTTTCTTGTATTATTATTTAGCACGCAACTTAGGACGTATTTGCATAACTATTTTCGCAATCCTCCCGCTTTTGATACGAAAAGGCGCGATAACACAATTACGCCTGTAGGGGCTGGATAAATGTTTTTCCAGCCTCTCCAAATACGTCGGATATGGTTTTGGAATATTTTCCTATTCCGGGGCTTAACGAGTGATATTATAATCCGATTATTCACTTCAATATAGCAACAGCTCGAAAAAAAGTGTTATTTAACTCAAAACGTTTCTTTTTCAAAACTATTTCAATACAAGAAACGTGACAAAAATGTGTTCAATTATCGATCACTGGAGTGCTGGTTTTAGAATAATATAATATGTTTGTTTAATTGTCCAATTCAAAAGCGGAACAAATGTATTAACATAATATCACTAACCATTTAAACGTGTCTAGCCATAACACGTGTTTACCCAAAATTGTTTCCATTACTAGTTTGTTTCGCGTTTTATAACTAAGTAAACAAAATGCGTTGAATTTAAAAAAGAAAAAAATCGCTCTGCCAGGAAAAAAGCGCTGTGTTGAGTCGTTGCGGTTTGGAACCTAATTGCGAGTCGATAAAGTCACACTACGCAAGGGACATAATAATCATAAAAAAAATAATAATATTGATAGTTATGACAATAATAATCTTCTTTTTCTTTTTTCTCTGGCCTGTCTACTCTCTAAGAGTTTTTGCCGCAATCACTATACTTCGCCACCTATCTCTCTCTTGTACTGCCCCTCTCCAATCCTCAACTCCAAGGGTTATTAGATCTTCTTTCGTCACGTTAATCCGTCTCTTTCTAAGTCTTCCTCCAGGTCTTTCCTCTTGTGGTTTTCATTCCAACGCTGCTTCTTCCTTTCCTCCTCTCATCACAAAACCTAACCATTATCAGCCCTCAATAAAGCTTGTTGCTGGTGCTGAAGACTATTCCATGAGAGAATAATAAGTTTTCGGGCATCACGACTGGTGGCTTCAACAAGGCCGGACCCCAATTTTCCACTCCAAGCGACAAACCAGTTCCCCTTCTTTCAAAGTTCACGCTCGCAATTTGCATACACCCACCGTCACCACTCGCATATCGCCCGACGGCGCAAGTACTCTATGGTTGTGTTGTACAACTTTCCGTCCCACGTCGATCTTATAATAGCCACTTTTGCTTTTCTAGACACCGTTTTCGTTGTTGAGAATTTTGTCATCGCGTAGGAGACTTTTTTTTTTTTGTAATAATAATTATAAATGACAAAAAAAATAATAACGATAATCGTAAAAAGAAAAACAACAGACAAAGGTCACACTCACCTTGGGCTGGCGGCCGGGGTCGACGACGGCGGTCTGGCGCCGCGGGTACGGGTAATAGTCGTCCGCGTAGACGACGTTGCGCACGGCCCCGCTGAACCGTGGCTCGAATATGACGCTGGGCAGCGCGAGCCGCGTGAGCCGCCCGTTGTACCAGCCCGGCATGCCGCCGACGTACACGGCTGAGTTGGACGCCAGCCGCCCGAACCGCAGCTCCTTGCCGGCCGTCGCGGCCGTGCTGGTGGCGTTGTCCACGGTGAGCGCGGTGACGCGGCCGCGGCGCTCCACGGCCACGCGGTGCCACCGGCCGTCGTACAGATCGTGGCCGGCCATCAGGATCTGCGCGCCGGCGCCCAGGTTGTACCGCAACCGCATGGTGCCCTCCACCATCTTGAGCTCGAAGAAGTCGTACGTGCCGCCGTCGTCCGTGTACATGAGCAGCCCGTTGGGCGCGCGCGTCTTGAACTCCATCTCCAGCGTGCCGTTGACGCCCGCGTCCCATTTGCGGAACTGGCCGTACGTGCCGTCCAGCACCAGCCCGCGGGCCCCGGCCACGGCGGCCGCCAGCGGCACGGCCAGCAGCAGCAGCACGGCCGCGGCGTCCGTCCGCATCGCGCGGCGGCTCGCCGTCCTCGTCGTCGTCGTCGTCGGCGCAGATGGGTCCACGGCGGCGGCGGCGGTGGTGGTGGCCATCACTACGCCCCGCGGCGGTGTCTCATCGGCCCTCTTCTCTCTCCGCCGCCGCTCGTCCGCTCGCGACCCTGTCCTCGTGAACCGCCGGCCGCTGGAAAAAAAACAAAAAAAAAAAAAACCGTTTCCGTCAGACGACATTATTCGCTACGACGTAAAAAGTAATCTAACGTCTTTCTACTATGCGGTACATTCCTCTCGGGTCCTAATCTCAAGGGAAACAGGAAAGAGTTCGAGATATCGAAAACTTCGAGGCGGAGGCGTATTTGAGGGGAAGACCCGCGAGGCCCGTGTGCCGTCTTACATTTCACGCACGGGCGCATTATACACCCTGAAATAATTGTAAAATCTTAACAAGTATACATAATATGCTAATAACACACCCCAGGCGCCTTCGGTTATTATTGTAACTATAGAAATCGTAATTGAAAATATGTTTTATGGTACATTTTTCTAATAAAACGTTATGTTTCCATCAAACAATTGTATTTTTATTCTTTGGTTATGAACGGTGACAACTTTTTGAGAGGGAAAATTTGAGTTAATTTATAACTGTGTATAATTTGAACTATTTATTTGTGTCCTCCCCCCCCCCATAAGTCATTTCTAAACACGCCCCTGCTTCGAGATATAAAGTTTTATTAAAAACGCTACCAAGTGTAATGGTTGTTTCGAGGGGAATTCAACGCAATTCCTCATAACGAAAAATTCGAGATAACGACGTTCGACATAATCAGAATCTAACTGTATTAATACATTTAAATTGTCCGTCCCTTCCACACCACTAGAGCTACGTTCCGGAAAAAATTACAAATTATAGACGGATTGAACGTGTTAATTATATAATTCTACGTATGTATTGTGTTACGTGTTAAAATAAACCGAACTAAATTCTGTCATTGAAACTTATGTCAAACTGAAATTTAACACCGACCGGACCATGCAAAACCATTTTAGATGATAATACACAAGGATCGAAAAAGACCGGACCGCGATACGGTCTCTTCCGGTCTGGACCAGTGTAGACCAGACTTTGCAGAGCGCTACCACATACGATAGACATTGGGTAAGGCTCGTTGAAATAATTACAATTTATCTTACGAGCAGAACGATACTAATCTAATGTTATTATATCGAACAAACTGCGTATAATATATCGTATTAATTCATCGTTGGATACTCTCTGCCCGTCGAAGTGTTGGAAATGTAAATACATTTCAAGACCACGCGTATATTCGATACATTTTTAAACAATAATGCTTATTAATGCATACGCACGTTCAATATTACGTTAAATCTCACGACGTAAACACCTACTATGGAACGTTTTGTTCGACCACTCGTTTTAGGTGACTCACGCGTAACAGACGATTCGGAAAAAGTGCTAAACTCTAAAAGTGGTAGAAATTGGTCCTTCGTCCCTCCGGTCTTCGGAAAAGACGGCGGCGGTTAGAATAAAGGACCTTAGATAAGCGCTTTTTTATGATTGATTCATCTTACGAATGATAGTTTTACTATATTATTTTAAATTTGGAACCAATGGAAAGTCGTTGTTTTCGGAAAACGATTTTGATTGAAACTCAAATAATAATTTTACCATCTACTCGTTTAATTTTCAAGATAATGAAAAATACTTTGGATGTACAGTGGTGACATTTTCAAGTTATAAATACAAATAGTACCGGAATAATAATAAAAATAATCGATGTTAATATAATTAAATTCGTAAAAATGATTCATTTTCCATACATAGACAATTCAAGTTTATACAAAAAAATAGTCGTGATCGATTGTTATGAAAACGTAAAAATGTCTTTAGCTAAATACGGAAAATCAAGCTTGATAATTTTAGATCTTATAACTAAAAATAACGATTTTTCTCAAATAAAAATAAATCTGACATTTGAGCCTTAATTAAAATTTGTATGTCGTAAAAAAATAATTCATGGAGTTACTCTTTTAGATCCCAGATTGTAGATAGGGGTATATGTGACGAGTTTATTAGTGAAAAAAATACAGTAAACATCAAAATGGACTTGGTGAAACTCGTCTACATTTTAACCGGGTATTTAACAGGAAACTTTACCATATTTACTCAATTTGTTGGTAGTTTTTCTTTACGCTAGGAAAAACTATTGACGATGGAGATAAATAACTTCTCTAAAGTACCAACTAGATAAAATTTATGAACTACACAGTTCAGGACGTAACTTTTAGAACATCATTACTATTTACAACCTGAATAGTGTTAATATGCATAAAAAATACACATCATTATAAAACAAATTGTTTCATTCGAAATCGTCAATAACTGTTAAAATTTAATAATAAAATTATTGATATATATATATATATATATATATATATAAATTTAGATTTTTATACATAATTGGTTGGTAGATGAAAGCAAATTATTTTAAAATTGTACATAAGATCATATATTATTGTTAAAATACATTCAGAAATAAAGAATTCAACTAGGTTTCCGTAACTCGTTTATTTTTCTGTTACGTTTGAACGTAAAGGGGAAGTGATCAAACACGGATGTGTAAGATTTAAATGAAGTATACGGACGAGAGCGGTTAACCGGACGTCGACTCGATAAAAAGGATAATAATGGTACCATCGATCCTTGCTAGTGAAATCAGTGGTTTGAGATGATTGGACTCGGATCTCGAAACACGTGAGATAAAGGATGTTATGGCCAAATGTAAGGTATTTCCGGCGGATTCGAGACGAAGTAGTTGAATACTATTTTTCAAGCGGTATCTATCCCAAACGTTCTTCTTTTTTTTTTTGATTTACGTCCACGATCAATTAGAATATCCGCTATACATAATATCACAACAATAATGACGTCAATTATTTTTTGACACTTACGGCACGTTAGCACGACATTGGTGACATCATAATATTTATCACTTCCCCCTACCCGACTCGACTGTGTAATGGTGGCATTTAACTACCGACGAGGATTTACTCGTGAGATTGCCTCGTGACCGACATTTGGGCGAAACCGTTACATTACTTTTATTCATGACGATAAATAACTACGTCTCTGATCGCGTTTACGCCGTTCGTGTCGCGTGACCACTGACCGTGTAATAAGAATGAGATAAGGATGCCCATGTATATATTTATAAAATAAAATAACTAAACAAGTCTATTCTAGCTAACATTTTGATTTTTTTGTTTTAATAATATTGTTGAACGGTCCGAACAGTCTAATCGTAAAATAATTCAATACTACAATAGACACCAATACATCACTCATTCGTTCATAAATGACGTCAAAAGAAAGGTTTTACCCTCTTCCGCGCTAGTCGAAGTACTGGAACGAAATGCAAATAAGTTGAAATGACAATAACTTGTGAATTCTGCTGGTTATTCTACACGAATAAATGTATCTTAAAGTTTGTTTCAGGAGATTTAAATAGTTAAATCTATTCTTCGTGCATATTTTCATTTATAGGACATCTATGTGTACTTATCAAAGTTCACTAAAATTCCAACACGTGTAAGTGTCTAAGAAAATAAAAATATAGTAACAGAAAGATATTCAAACACGTTTTAAATTGTAAACAATTTTACCGAGTTATTATAACTATACTCATAATTAATGTGAAAATAAATCAATATTTTATTGAAATTTCAGTTGCTTATAGAATAGTTATTTTCCCATGTTCACCTTCTGTAGGTCACGATATATTGAAATCGAATATCTATTATGTTCGTAAAACATATCATAATCACACATAAGTTTACCGAAATATTTTCGATCATTGTTTTACTATCATATTTTTCAAGACAACAATATTGCTTAAATAATTTCAATTGTCAAGTGTATAAGAACGTATAATTGAACGAGTGTGTAATCCGATATAATTCACTATTATATAACGGAGACCATAATTACTCTTGTCATAATGCGCATAAAAATATATCTGTTTGAACTGTGTACGAAAAATGTACGTATTCGTGTTTAGAATATACGTACATAAGTATGCACGACAAAAGCGGAAGACGTAGGAATTTATAAGTAGTTCCACTACGATGATATTTGAATACATGAATGAGCATATTTTATCAATATGTTTTTTTTAATCGTTCATATGCGATTCACTCGTCTATAATAAGCTGAACTAAAATATTTTATTCAATTCGTAGAACAGCTATTTTATATGTAAAGTACTGCGGCATATTTTCAAAACTGTACACGAAGAACTTTCTTATTGCTACCCAATGCACATCCTCTTCTAATCTCTCTGATACAGATAACATAAACCATAAATTTTCAGCTTTTAATGCCAACGACCAAATTTAGAGAATCAAGTTTCAATCAACGTATCACACAGATTTTTTTTAGATTCTGATCGAAGCGAAAGATTTATTGGTTTAGAGTGATAATTATTTCCTTTTTTTTTCGGAGACACTTGCTCGTGTAGTAAACGTTGTCCAGAAGTTAGGTTTTCGCTACTCTATAGCTCATAAATACCATTTGAATGGTACTTTAAAGTATGATTTTTTTCTATTTTTTAAGTTTTTTTAATGTTTGGGAGAAATTAATGAGAAATTGAGTGAAACAAGAAAATGTTGCCAAAATCGAGATTTTTATTAAACGATTTAAGTTATTTGATAAATTTCATGATAAATTTAGCACATTAAAATTATCGAACATTTTAATGTACCTAACAATATTTTTTATTTATAACATTAAAAGCTGCAGATTTGAATAACATTTTTCACATTTTAATATTTTACTAACGACGCCGAACATTTTTTTTTTAATTGTTCGTCAGGATTTTTTTGTATTAATTTAATTAAAAATATGATGAAATCGACTGTTTTTACTTCGAGTTCTTATTTTAAGTATTTATGAAAAAATAATTAGATGATTCAATAAATCAATCAATCAATCTTTATGCAATTTGAGAGATAAAAGACAAATATATTTTCCACTTTTTTTTTTTTTTTTAAGAAATTTCTATCACATTAAACATTCAAACTTTTATTCAGTTTTGATTACGATAAAACTCATCAATTATACGACTGAAAACGTTCTAACGAATAAACTGTGAATTATATACATTGCACTAACGCTTTACTTGCTTAGAGTTGTTTAGTTTTGGAAATAATTTATTATTTCCTAACATTAATAATGTATCTATCACCATGATCTTATCTGAGTATTAGAAGGACCCTACACGAAGTGCTGGAAGGCCACTAATATCTTGTTCGATATCCAAAAGAACGAAATACGAAATTTCAGCGACATTTTCTCATTTTTTTTTTTTTTTTTTTTTATAATTTTGAAACTCAATTTTTACAAAAAGACATCGAAAAATAAAAATGAAAACCATGCGAAAGGTACAAGTAATTCATGAACGTTAGGTTTATCGTGGTGAGAAGAATACAATTTGTTATTTATTTTAAATTTTCTTTATGATGAATTGCGCCAGTATTAAAATTAATTATTAACGCGTATTTTCGAGCATACATTTTAAAACGTTTTAGAATATCAGATAAAAATCACGCGGACGAAGAAAAATCGAAGAAGCGTGTATTGACAGCTAATGACTACCCGCACTTCGCGCCTGGATGTTAATTGAACATTTGTCTGAAAGATGAAAATTATTATACTTCGATAGCAGTCATCATTGTCATCTGTGAAAATTGATCTTTACAAGGGAATTAAAAACTGAGATTTATCGTATTTACTGAATAATGACCATCCCACTCGAATGTTCCTCGTCCACCATTACGTTGGTACAAGCGTATACGTTTTTATGTGGACGTAGATCATCAACGCACACGCCCGTCCAGACTGTTGTCGAGAACACGATAAAAACGTCGACGTTGTCTGCGAAATAATGATAATATGTTTTTCAAATGGTGTTTTTGTCGCCGACACATACTGTCCAAGTAACCGCCCGCGGGTACAACCGCGCGGCCCCGTTTCTTCGGAAATATTATAATTTTTCCCTCTGCAATACGAACCGTTTTGTATCGCTCCGCAGTGGTCGTGAACACTGGTGGGCGGTTAAGGAAACATAAATCCTCACAAAGTCGTTTGGACGAGTCCGTAAGCAGTAGACGAGGATACAAAAAAAAAAAATAATAATAATAATAATAATAAATAAATAAAAAAAAAAAAAAAAAAAAAAATGAAATAAAATCAATGGCACGGGGATTTAAACGATTCGAGAATGGCCGATATTTTTGTGCGTTCAACCCCCATGGCGAATAAAACTGAAAACAAAAGCCTTGCGAGCGCGGCTACTAACGGTCGTCGTACGCCGAAAATAGCCACTCGCGTATACGGCTTGTTGACAGACGACAAGCGCAGGGTGGAGTTTTCACGCGTTCGCGTCCCTTCCTGAGTGTGTGTACATAACATTATCGTGTACGGGTGTACCCTTTTGCAACATTGACTTCCCGCCGGCAAAACGCTTCGGTGTCCCGACGACAACAAAACTAAAAACGCTAGTTTAACGTTTCGTCGTCGCATACGTTCCACGTTTGATGCTCACGAAATCATTACGTATATTTTGGTGTACCTGTTGCAAAATATAATGAATTCAGAATTTTTTTCCCACGGACGAGTGGGATTATTCGGTTATTCGTTCCGAGGACGTAACGTAAAAATAATTATTAACGTAATTCTCGCACGCGATCGCTTTTATGAATTCGTTTTTTTTTTTTTTTGCGAACAATGTAATAATCTAAAATAAACCGACGTAGTATCGCTAAAACGCACTGTTCTTTTTAATGACGATTTGAAAACAGCGTTTATTCGTATATTTCAGTCTAGAGATGAATAAAGTGCCTAGAACCGAATCGTACTAATAAACTATATTAAACTGATAACATCTGATGGGAAAAAAATCATTCAATCCTCGAGAGAGTAATTTTACAAAATCAAATAATACGTATTCTATGGTAAGAAGTGTAAAATTAGTACAAATTTAATATTATACAAGCTACGGTCACTTTCAAAGTATAAATTGTGAATTTGAAAGTTAACACGGCAGTTAAATTTTAAATAACATAAAGTTTGATAAGTACTAAACCTTTATGTTCGAAATTATAACGCGAATCTATTTTTCTCAAGACACACATAAACAATGCATAATTGATAAGATTCAAAACTTAAATGGGAAAATTATTGGTGAAAAAGTAGCGTAAACTTATAAAGTTATAAAACCACGAGTTGAAAACTCGATTTACTTTAACTAACTTTTTACCTAAAAAAAACACGGGTGAAATAATAGATAAAAAATGTAACGAATGCTTTGTGGTAACATTTTTTCCCAACTCAACATAAATTAAAGATTATTTTATCATTCAATCATTTGATATAATATTTTTGTTTATAAATAATACATAATTATGATGGAAATTTAAGCATTTACACCAAATGATTCGCGAATAGAAATAAAAATGATTAAGCTTCGATAGAACGCATACAATTTTAAATAACCATTATATTTCCAATTTTATTTAATACATAAATCAACATCAATAATAAAGTATTTCTCGAATAAATAAATATGACGTTACTACCGCAGTATTTTTTGAGTTAAAAAAAATACATTATATTACGTAATAAATATGTAATATTTAAATCTTGTCAGGTTGCAATATATTAACTTTAAATTCAAATCTTCTCCGAGATAAAAAAAAAAATTGAATTAACTACTAGATTTTATACACCAGTATTTTTGTGATTTTATTTTAAATCAATTACTTATGTTTTCAAATGTTAGTGAGCCTATATAAATGCATTAAATGTCATTAGATTGATTTTCCGAAAGAAATATTGAAATATTTGTAACTGTTAAAACCACAAAAAAATTAATACGAAATAAATTCACACTCTATATGAAAATCGATCAAAATAATTAAAACTAAAATGTATCTCAGTATCTCGAAACAATTGAATGAAAATTGTTATTAAGTACCAATAAATTATTACTGAAAACTAAAATGAAGTAAGTCAAATTAAATACTTATCAGTAATGTTGAAGATATTGTTGATAAGTATCAAAAGCAATATTAATTTATTATTAATTGTTTATAGCTTTTAGTATTGATAAAGTTGATAAGTTGATGTTTATGTATTAAATTGTATTCATTAAATACTAAACACTAATAGGATGACTTGAAAAATATGTGTGTGTGTGTGTGTGTGTGTGTGTGTGTGTGTGTGTGTGTGTGTGTGTGTGTGTGTGTGTGTGTTCAAACATATTTGTTACAAAACAAATAATATAACTAAAATATTATTTTTAATAATCCGTGCAACGGAGAGTTTCAAAATCAGTGGATTTGTGTTAAAAAAAAATTAATTTTAAACTTCAATTTAAAAATGACAATTGAATAAAGCATCCTTAAAACAATTATTCAATTATTTGCAATGGTTAATAAAATAATTGAATCAAAACAAGAAGTATACTAATTATCAAAATTTATCTAATTAAAATGATTGGAGGTATCGTTTTATTACATTTTTGGTTTTTTATAATAATTAAAGTCATTCCAAAATCACGATGATTTTATTATGTAATTTGCTATCGTATAGATTATTATATACAATATTACTGGGTCAAAAATAGCTTTTAACTCGACATATTTTTATTTATTTTCCCGTAATTGTCTTCTCAGAGTTATCTTTCGTAATAATAATCGATTCTAAAGGGAATATTTAAAAATACGTATTATTTTAATTTTGTCATAAAACTATTTTTGAAGAGATCAAATGAATGCAATTTATTTTCATTGATGATACTAAAAGCAACAATCAAATCAATATCAATAGAATTTATTTCTATTTAATTTTTGTTAATGAAATTAATATTGTTAATATTAATTATGTTGTTTTTAATGTTCAATGATACATTTTTACATTTAGCAGTACTCTAAAATGGTATTTGTAATTACATTTGAATAATTAGATAGTTATAATAATTATATGATATTTAACTACAGATTGTGAGCGGGCGATTTCCTAGAACCTTTGGGTTTAAATGAATTATCATTTGATAATTGTAAATGTAAATTTATGCAGTTTTCTCACATTAAAAAGTCTGAAAATTTTAGCAACGAAACGTACTTTCATATAAATTAAATAAGTTCTTTTCCCGTGAATAATTTTTCACTGTAATCTCTCATTCCACTACAAACTTTACCGATAAAAAAGAAAAGACTTAACTATTCACCTTTTCTGAAGTAAAGTTATATATTATATAGTGTGTTTCTTAGTGCAAAATATTCTGGAAGTTCCATTTAACTATTTAGACATTTTAAACAATAAAAATCAAGTTCATTAGTTTGATCCAGCAATAAAGTTCATAGTTAATCAATAATGAAACTAGTTATAAAAGTAATTAAAATTTTTTCGAAAAAGTATTCAAAAATTCAAAACAATGTCAGTGTAAAATATATTTGTGTTTTAAAAAACACTATTTCTATATGAAAGTATTATAATATGCATATATTTACCATATATTTATTTATTTTACCATTTATATTTTATTAATTTTTAACCTGTTATTTTAACATAATATAGTATAAAACAAGAATAAATGACATAGTTGATGCAGACAAATTTCAGAAAATCACTATTATGTATAAATAGTTGCTTATTCAATATGAATTAAAATAAATTGTTTTACGATTATTATAAAATGAAAAAATACAATCGGTAGGTATATGTCAAATTAATTCAAGTTATACGTTTATGAATAAGTTATCTTTTTCAGATTGATATACTCAATTTCGTGTGATATGATTGCATACTCATTATCAAAAATAAAACATTCAACGTAATAGAAACGAAGATTTAGTGTACTAAATGAATTATTATCAAGTATGCAGTAATTATTATCTCTTAATTTCACAGATCATCATTTTTTCAACTTGTGTAAGTATATACAAAGTGCACATAATGCATATAAACTGAAAGTTATCAAACCTACTCTCAACGTAAGTGCGTGAATACCGGAGAATTTTCTTCAGAGTAGTTCACACCGAAATATCTACTTTAATTAATTTTATCTGAAAAGTATACGGTTGTAAGTTTTCCATTCAAACAGTCAATGTACGATTTTTGACGAATAGCAATAGAGTCTACCGTCCACATCTCGCCATGTGTAACAAAATGGCCAAAGACATACGATCACCCGGTATTAGAATTACATGTAGCCTATATTAACACCATAATAAAAATTTATTCAGATACCTTAGATGAAACATTTTGATAATCACGATCAGAGGGTAACAAAAGAACTCAGTACGACTCGTGTAAAAATAACGCCAAGTATATTGATAATATTTCATTTTAAAAACTGAACTTGTAAACGTGATCGAAATCAAACTGAGAAAGATCCACATAAGAAGTCCTCATGATACATAACAATGAGTCATCCCTTTAATGAAGACAACACCATTGCCGTGATCGTGACATGTCTCTTTTAAATTCTTAGATAGGGCCCAAATTTTTACTTCAACTTATGCTTAAAATAAGAAACCAGATCGTTTCTAACATTCATTTTGAAATTACCTGTCAAATACCATCTGGCGTGGAAATGTTCGAGATAAATATCGACGACTCGTCAATTCACACCGGTCCCAGATCTCATTTGAGCAGAAAATGGACAATTACTAACAGTTGTGATTTACCTCCCACGAACCGATAGTCAACGAAATGTATCATCAGTGATTATTATTTACAGAGTAGGTACAATATTTCCGAGCTACATTGGAATTCGATCAATTTGAAAAGCCAATTATTTCGCGGTGTACGTTACAAAAACATAATAGCATAATGAGAAATTACTCTACGAGCGACGGTCAAGCGCGATGTAAATGATTGTGGGTACACGTAGTTTGACTAGAATGCACGTTCTTTGGTCTACTATCGTGTATACACAAACTGCATGTTCACACACGCATTTACACATAGGTGCAAACACACGTACACACGTACATACATACATACATACATACATACATACATACATACATACGTAGATACATACGACTATCGTACCGAACGTGGCTCGTTCGCTGCAATCCTATATTATATGTACACACGAAATACGTCAAGTGCACGGCACGAGTACCCGTTGCTGGTGTCCTGCCCCGCCGTCGAGGAGTATATTAAATTTTATCGTTCCCCTTCGCATCGTTTTGCCGTCGGCATAAAACTCGTTTTAGCCCTATCGATTGACGGAAATAGCAATCGCTGCGAGTGGTTTTTGAGGAATTTCACGAGTCATCCCAGTAAAATGTCAGAAAACACTTAAATACAAGTATAATCCCGATCGCAGTCTTGCATACTGTATGGCCCGTGGTCGCGTCGATCCCGTCATAAATTATACAGGTGTCCGTGGTCGTGTATAAATCTTAGCGTACATGTTTGTATCGCACGTTCTCGTTTTAACGAATTTCATTTCATCGATCCATAGATAAACTTTGTATTAAAACGAAAATCCTCAATCTACTTTTCAGTTATTTCCATTTGGCGAATGTCAAGTTCTCAATTTTCGTTCTCGTATGAGTTCCCATACAATACTAGTGTACGTCTAAGTATAAGTGAGCGTTTAAATATTCTGTGAGTTGCTTTTCTCCGTATAAACGCCCCGAGAAAGAAAAATCTAGAAGTTTGTGTGTATATGTGAGTATGTGTGTGCACCCATGTCACGCGCGTGCGTGTGTAAGGCATACGAAAACGTTTCCACCACAGTAAAAAGCTTTTATTAAAAAACGGCTTGTATAAAGAAAAACTTGGCAAAATTACAAGTGAAAAAAATTACACAGTATCATACAGACCCAGCTAAATAAACTATTAGTATTTCCGATCTTCCATTTTTTGTCAAAAACTCATCATATTTTTTGTCACTTGATCCACTCAAAAATGTAACTATAAATCAATACATCATAATATAGGTATATATGGATAATTATTCGACTATACGTATCTCAAACATAATAAACGTTACACAGATCAAGATGATTTTTTTTTTTATAATATCAACATCAGTTTTTGAAATTTCTATCCCATAGTTGAACAAATAATTCACGTATTTTCCAAAAAAATAAAAAAAAATTAAAATATATATATATATATATAGGTAGTCATCTTAACTCTTTAACGAAATATTTCGATCAATTTATTTAACTTAATTAAAATATGTAGTTGTTATTTTAGGTAAAAGATTCATTTAGAATTTACACTTATGATCAAAAAATAAAATATTGCACTCCAAATAATAAAAATAAATTGTATGATTTAAACTCAAGCTTAAAGTTTAAAATTCGATAATTTCCATTCGTATAAATTTAAATTGTATAGTGTCATCTCTCATTTAGACTTATAAAATAATCATACATTTTAATCTGTTTTGAGCTATTTGAATAATTTAAAAACTACTTGGTATACCTCTATTTTTTTAACGTTCGTGTGATTATACTTGAACTCAATGAATCATTTTCATTACTAAAATATACAATACGTTTATTCCACTCTATAGGTAAATTCCTGTATAGTTAGTCATATGAACTGTTTTTGATCGTTGTTTTAGGTAAATTAAAGCTCTAATTATTCTGATTTAAAAAATTAAAGATTTCTATCGGTTACCAAAATAAAACAACAACAATTTTCAGAAATTATACTGTACATAGGTATAGTATAAATAGGTATATTTACACCATTTATATTCAATATTGATTTTATTAAAAAGTTGTATATAATTATCACTATAGTTATAGTATGAGAATACTAAAAATGGTAAACATGCAAGTTTATACATTATTCATCCACGAGTAATAAATATTTTGATGAAATTATGATCACGTACGCGGTATGGTATTGAGAAAATTAAAAGAAAAAAATTGACGTCATGTGCAACTGTCATATGACAATACCCTTTTAAAGTTTTCAAAGAATTAGTAGTATACTATTGTAACGAATACAATAATATAACACTTTTACAAAAAATGGTAGATAGTTATTGAGTTTTAAATATGCCTTTAAATATTTGTCTTTTGAAATGCATATTGTTCGATAGTCATTAAATATATTCATTTATTTATAACTATCTCATTTCACGTTTTTTAAAATTATTTATACCCCACCCTCAACTATTCAAATAATAATTTATGAATTGTTGTTCCGACAATTGTGGGCTTTTTTTCGATTAATCTATAATTTTAACAGACAGTCGAGATCCATGACCTTAAACAGAGTTTTGTATTTAAAAATTACCAAAATCATAGTGAATTTAAAATTAGGTATCAGATAAAGACAATCTGGTCATATTAATATAACATTATAAAAAATATATTATTATCATCACGTCTTATGAAATTAGACTATTCATCTGTGAACATTGGTTTTTTTCTGTAAGGTGACTTTTATCAACAAAAATTACATATTTATTACGAATGCCAAATAAAAACATATATTTCCGTACACATATTACGTCAAATAAAATTGTACATATTTTATAGATCAATGATCTTAAAATGTTGTTGAATCGAATATTATATTATTTATACGTTGTCATATCTCATATTCCATAAATATAAATATGTACGCATTAATACAAAAACGTCAGTAAAACCAGCTATAAATTTTAACTCGGTTAATCATTATAATTATTATCGCCTTTGAAATAAAACCTCAAGTACATAAATTATTGTAAAATAATGTATTTAAAACCTATCCTCTTTTTTGCAAACAGAAAATTTTGTGATTTACTGATGACGATAAATCACAGTTGTTTTATAAATGTCAAAAATCTATAATTATACCGGAAAGAATTATATTATAACGATATAAATATATATAACCCATGTCTGATTATCATACTTGATTACAAAAATCGTTAAATACATTCTTATTTAAAGAAAATTTAAATTGGTACATTAAGGTGTGTTTTATCAACACTTATAAATTTCACAGTAAAAAAATTAATCAAATTCACGAACTTAATAATACAATATATCATAATATTTATTTTTTTTTAAGTTTTTGAATATTTTATACGGTCGATTAATTAGTTAAATGCTTAGTAATTCGCAGGATTATTTACGTCTGATTCTACGTTCGAAAGTCAAAAGATTGATTCAATCACCTATTTTAAGGAATATCAACTATCATGAGTAATTAATACATCATTCTGAAAAAAAAAATAAAAAAAATAATTAAATCTTAATTAAATAAATTATAATCAAAAGGAAAATGTAACACAAGGAAAACAAATGCAGATACATTTTTATCAAAAACTTGATAGGATACAAAAATGAAGGATGTTGAACTCATCTCAATATTCTGCATTTGATTATTTTAAATTTGAATATACTTATAAATGAATAAGTTTAAAATTCGATTATGGAGCTCAATGTACATAATGACATCAGAATTTTTTTAATTTCTTACGATATTGTTTAAATAAAATACGAGTTAAAACAAATTTTAATAATAGTTTTGAAATCAAACAGTGATTTTGAATAAAATCCCATGCTTAAAATATGGGCACTTTTTTTTTATTTCACTTTATAGCGCGTTCTATAACTCTGTTTGACAGACTGTTAATAGTGTATGTATAATGATGATGATAAAATACTAATAGAGTTAAAAAAAAGGTTTACAATATTGTAGACTTAACTATTTTTATTTTTTTCATATTTATTTGCGCTTCACAAAATTGTGAAGTGTATAAATAATATGCCATTAGTTATATTTTTAATTTATGGACCATTCGTTTGAATATAAAAAGACTCTTTAATCTCTTTAAAGGTTTAATGGCTGAAGAGTTAAAACGACCTCCCTATTGAAAATTTTGAATTGAATAAGTATAATATGTTACTTCAAATAGTAAATATTGATTACGAATGTTTAAAAATAGGCACAAGTTATAATACAAAATTATATTAATTCTATCATTTTTCTTAGAGGTACAATTAAATGTACACTTTTTTATTTTATTTCTTATCTTTGAAACTATTACAGTTTTAGTAAATTGGATTTTACCACTCTTAGTATACTATTTCCGACAAGCTTCTAATACGTACATTTATATTTGATTACAATACGAATATGACAAAAAATATAATATTACATTGAAAAAGAAAGCAGACAAACAGAGGTTATGTATTTTTCATCAAAAGTTAATTTGATTTTAGTTGATGACGGACTGTGCACATCACAAGTGCTCATTAGAGAATTTAATAGTACCATAAATTGAAAATTTAGAAAACTTAAGAAATTGATTACTGGTAAAACCTAAAAAAGAATATTTTTTAAGATAATTTAGTAATTACCGGTAGGATGTTTATTGTGCCTATTTTCAAGTAAAGTATATGCTACAAATTATGCATTGAAATGATATGCATGTATCCACCGTTGAATAAAAGTCAAAGGAATTCGATTTTAAACTTAATTGATGGATAATTGATCATATTAAATGATCAAAAGATTACTTATTTTACAAATCATTACTATTTTTCAATTCGTTAAAATACGTTATAACAAACATAATCCACACTACAAAGATGCAAATACGACCCAATTATTCATTCATACATTGTGTGTTTTTAATTTGTTGACGTGTCACCCGGAAAATATAAAATGTTAGTATCGATTGAACTAGGCCAGATATGAATTGTACCCTTAACGGTGAACAAAAACATTCGTAATACCTGTCATATTTTATTCGTTGTTAAACATTGTCCATGTACGTTTTTATTGAAACTTATAGCCACTCTATATTTATTTAAAATATTTTCTAACAATATTTAAATAACGATCTATAATAATATTGTAAAACATAATATTTATTTATTTCTCGAAACATTCGATTTGTCATACTTTTCTCATGAAAAAGTGTATGAATGAAATACGTAATATTTTTTGTCGGCACTAAGTAATGAATTTGTTAATGAGCCTTGATTACGTTAAACAACTTATAATTAATAATAATAAATTCTTCGAACTTGAAATATCAGAATTTATGAAATTTACATATTTTCTCATCATCACAGCACTAATACATAAAAATCAAGTTGACTTTTCTTTGGAACGAAATTACAGAATATATATTAAATTTTACTTTACATATTTTAACATATTTTACAGTTTTTGAGTATTCAATGGCTTATTGTAAATTATTTGAATATATTTCGATATAAACAATACAAAATTGAAATGAACCCTACTATTAAAATGGATTTGAATGTTAATTTATTTACAATTCACTATGGTGTATTTTTTATTTAATTTTTTTCCCTACTTTTCTCGGTCATAAATACTTTGTATTTTATGAATATAATTACATCCGAAAAATCATTAATTTTCATTTTTTTTCTAGATGAATTATAATTTTATTTTTTTTTTTATTGAAATTATTCCCAAACTTATAAAAACTGAATTCTATCGTTGTTTTTTTCTATCTGTTTTTTTCATGATATGGTTTTAAAATGTATTTAATCAACTATTATCGTAAGAAAAAAAAATTGCGCATTATACATATTACATTTGTCAAAAAATTCAAACAGTTCGTAATCTATATGTTTTATTTGCTCATGCTCCCAAAATAGTAAATTTAATTCAAAATTAATTTTGAGATGAAATAATTGTTTTTAATTTAATTTTAATACATTTATACACTTAGCTAATATGTCATAGTGTCCAATTTGTACACTCATTATAAAACAAATGTATTAAGAAAAAGAACTGAAATTTTATATACCACTTATTTGAAAATATTTGACTGAAATCAAGATATATTCAAAATATATTTTAATGATAATTTCCATGCATCTACGTTCACATAATAATATATTCCAATTATATAAATGAAAAAAATATATATATTTTCAAATAGAATGAATAATATTTGGTAATATACTTCAACATGCATAATTTTATATTCATTATAAAAATAATATATTATATTCATAAATTAGTAGGCATAACATACAATTTAAATAAAAATAAAATTCGTGAAATATTAAATAAATTCAATAAATTTAATAAATGATTGCCATTTGATTTACACAAAAATGACAAAATATTATAATAATAATTTTTTTTAATAAAAATTAATTTTAAAAACGTTTAAGGTTTCAGAAATACAAAAATTTAACGTGGCGCTTCGAAAATGCAATTTTGCTCCTTGAATGCAAATAAACATTGTCGTACATACTTTCAATTTTTATTTTCATTTATTTTCAAGTTTACGAGAAATATAACATTATTTCTATGTTGGAATGTTTATTTTATACAAACAAATTCCACGATTATTTACATTTTTTTTTTTTTTTTTTTTATGTGTAAATTAAATGAAAATTATAAAAAAACTCAAACAATCAATGACAATGTACAAAACATTATAAAAAAAGTATTATACCGGATTACTAGACGCTAGAAATGAAATCGACAATTATTATTATTTACTACGATAATTCCCATTAATCCGGAATATTTCAAGTGAGATATTTTTAGACTGAATTATAGTTTAATATCGATAGGAGCCAAACGTTTCATTTGCTACACAAATAATTTATTATTAGGTATTCGAATTATAAATATGAATAGAATAATAATTCAATAAAAAATGTTATTATCTTGGAATTAAATATTAAATAATCTCTTTTTATATATTTTATAATGATTCTTTAACGTGTAGGTCATTTATCAATAAATACTATGTTAGGTATATAATTTATTGAATAGTTGTTATATTAAATATAATTTTGCAAATTACTGACATTAGAATACTTCAAAGTTCTTGGATAACGTAATGTCTGAAATTAAATGTAAATTTGAAAATTTTCATCGATTTCAAATATTTGGTTAGTCTAATATTATAAATAAATAAATAAATAAATAAATAAATATGTCGAATGAACACTAAAAGACACTCTACAGACATTGAAATAGAACATACTATAATAATATAATAATAAAATAATTGATGAAATAGAATGTTTCGGACACCAATTAGGATCGATGTTTCAAGATTTAAAAACCACTACTCATTTAAATTTACCAAACGCGATGCCAACTTTCAGAACTGGACTCGAGGTGTTCAAATTTGATATATGCGTATAAATTGTATCTTTCTATTTCTTTAAATGTTTTAACAGGAAATCGTTCGTTTGGTAAATTAAAATTGATTGGAACTTATTTAAAATCTTCAATGTCCAAAGAACGATTGAGTAATATGGCAATATTAGTTATAAGTATTGAAAATATAGTTACTAGAAATATCGACTTTGAAGAGCTAATTCTAAGGAAGTAAATAATTGCATCTATAAAATGAAGGAGAGTTAATGTATAAATAATATATATATATATATATATATCAGTACCTACTATATTTATTTTGTATTATTCATATATACATACATATATGCATATATACTAGAGTCCAATAACGATTAAATAATTCAAAATATTGAAAATCAAAATATATTTTTATGTAAAAGTGTAATATACATTTTTCAGAAAGGTGGTGACTATTTTACAAATTATCCTGGGAGCTAAACCATGGAGGCACAGCTCTATGTGTAATGTATAATAATTATGTGAAGTAATTATAATTTTAATGTGACCTAACATTTTATAAACCAAGATAAGAATACAAAAATAAACAAGTCTTTAAATAAAATTTAAGTGAGTGTAATACGCATAAAAAGTTATGAAAATATGCAAATTTGGATAAAATAAGTTTGTAGTTAATCTTACCGTTCACTTTTTTTAACTAAATTATTTGTAATTCTAAATTATCTTGAATACTTATAATATTTTTGAGTACTATTTTATTTGTTTCTTTACTTTAAAAAAGTTCAAAGTTTTAAGATGTATTTTTATACACATATTTCCATAGTTTTAATTATGATGGAATTACACTAAAAGTTTTATCGTTACTATTATTTGCTAGGTATTTCTATTATTCCAAAAAAATATCAAAATGTATTGACTCAAATATTATTTTGAAAAACTTGGACATTTTACAAATCATCTATCTCGAGTTTTTAGCATCAAAAATGTTCATAGAAAAATCAACAAATTTTTATTTTGTAAATAACTTCATTGTGTATACATTGTAATTATGAATATATTCGAAAAAAAGTTATTTTTTTTTCTTTAAAATACTATACATATTAAATTATAGTACCAGGAAGGCCGATCTCCGATCTCGGAAATTTACTTTTTTTTAAATATTTAATGGAAAAGTTTAGCATTATCTGCTCTTTTTAATTATTTAATAGAAACGACAATTTTTTTAAATTTGAAAAGTCCTAAATTTAAAAAAATCGTGGCCGGGCTATTTTCGATTTCATAAAAAGAATACGAAAAAAATATTAAATAATTTATTTAGTTACGCCTCTACATATGTAAATTAGGTTCTATCTGCTTTTTAAAATAAAAGAGCGGCTGTTCATTAGATGTGCTTAGAAAGTGTGTATTAAAGAAAGTGGGCGTAACTAAAAATTATAGAAATTAAATTAAAATTAAATACTACTACTTATTATTAGTACTGTTTACAATTTAAATGCAGGCATCTTGAATATTCGACAATACATCGATACACAAACATTGGGCAGCGTTCCGACTTTTACGAAGCTTCACTTAAAATGTCGGTCGTAGTCTCGGAATGCCCGGATGCATTCACGCGCACAACACCCGTTGTTTTTGTTGCTGTACGGGTGGGGGAAACCTGATCATCATAAGCATAACCATCGGCCGTCGGACACGCAAGAAGTCAGGGAGAATCGAATTGTAGATTACCAGAACCCAGAACGTCGCGTTGTCATCATCGCGGTCCCAAGAAAGGTTTTCCATTAGCAACGAATAAAGATAATATGAACTATCACGTCGCGCGACGGTGATATGGAAGGGGAAGTTTGGGCGGCCACGTCTAGCCGGACTGGAAATAGGTACATACAATTCCTTGCTCGTTTTATAGTATAAGATATGAAAATCGATTGAGTTAATTTGTTTAAAAATTGAATTGTGTAAATACGCTAAATAGACGTTGAAACAATTAAATATTATTTTCGCAAATCATTCATTGTGAGTTTTGCATTTTCTAAATGAATAAACTAGTAATAAACTATTTTCTTAGCTCTAGAAACTCATGATCTAAATGCAATGATTTAGTATTGCATTAAAATTAAAAATATCATATAATACTATTGCTTACGAGGTAAGAAAATCATAAAAATTATCAACCCAAGGCATAATTAGTGATGGAAATAATCGAATGAAATAATCAAATCATTCGATTATTTGAATAATCGAATCAATTTGATTATTTTAAAAATCATTCGAATAATAAAATAATTGAATGAAACATTCGAATGATAAAATTAATAGCATTAATAAAACAAATAATTAACTATTTAAAATTAACGAGATTATATCACCTAATATAACCTAGATATATTTCAAACATACCTCTTATCATCATGTATCCACCTATCTATTTATCTTTGTATCTATATATATATATATATTTTTTTTTTTTTTTTTTTTTTTTTTTTATTGTAATCTTCTTACCCTATTACCATGTACATATTATTTTTAATGTATCTTACTTTTGTTAAAAAATATTAATGTAATAACGTTTAAATGCCAATAACCATTGTTGTTGCGGCTTAATAAAAAAAAAAAATAAAAAATAAATGCATATTTAATCAATGTTAGTAGATAGTAAAAATCATGATAAAATAAACATGTTATGGTAAAAACACTCTATGCATTGTATTATTATTTACTTTAATCATTTGTATAATTCTCGGTATCGGTAATCGCCACAATAATCGGTATTCGGTATAATAATCATTTGATTATTTATTTGACAAGTTCAATCAATGCAAATCATGAACAATACGAATACTCGATTATTTTTAATTTTTATTTCAACTACTTACTAATCATTTGATTATTTTGTTTTCGACTACTAATCATTCGATTATTTTGTTTTCGACTACTAATCATTCGATCATACGATTATTTTTGTATTCGATTACTAATCATTCGATTATAAAAATCATTCGATTATTCCAATCACTAATTATAATATCATCATCATCATAAACATTTTATTCAAAAAAGAGAGGAGTAATAAAAGTCAAACTTTTGTGACAACTAGCAACCAGCATGTTTAAATTTTATATTTCAAGAAAATTAAACAGTCTCTTAAGTAATACCAGAACGAAGTGGTGGTGAGGAATGGACGGGTATTCTAAATGTATTTATATGATTGAAAGATATTTAATTACTTTTACTAAATATTTAAGATCATTTTTTTAAAATCCTCTGCAACTCGGTCTTATTTTTATTTTTTTTAAATCGGTACTGTCGTGGTCTTTTCTAATTCAATATAAATGAAACAGTCCGGTCCAGTCTGGCTTGATTTTTTTTTAATCGGTGCGGTTTGGTCCAGTATAGCTTAATTTTTTTTTTTAATCGATCCGGTCCAGTCCTGGAATTGGTTAAAATATATTAGTTCTGTCCGGTCTAAAAAAATGGACTGTTCAAAGCACTAAAATAGACACTAAAAGATTACTAACTCTGCATCTGTTTTCAAATATGTAGGGGTATTCTTAGAAGATTATCTAGTTTTGATATCAATGATGATGAAAACAAAAACTATGTTGGAAAGGTATCTCACTTCCAGATTATTTCGACTCATACCCGAGCTATTTTATATTAATAGATAATATAGGTCACAATTTAATAGTCTCAAATTATTATAATAATGTATACCGTTTCCGGACAGTTAAATAAAATAAAAATTATTCAAATTAATTTTTTTGGCTTAATTAGCATTTTAAAATATTCATAAAATAACACTATAGTCTATAATTATAAATAACTTTACGAAAAACGCATTTTTTATGAAGGAAAATATACGTATTATTCTACATATATCGTTTAAATTATTCGTAGGTGGTAAATTATTAATGACAAATGAAATGTATCAAAATTCTAAAAAAAGATTATTAATACTTTTCTCCATTGTAAACCTGAACTGTATTTATAAGTGTACTCAGAAGTGAACTTTGTAACGGGATACTGTGAAACAAAATACAAACTCCTCTTATCCCTTTCCACGAATACCTGAAATGTTATTTAGTACATTAAACTAATAAATCCAATATACATTAATGCATATTAATAAATACTTCAATGTAATATACACAAAAATATTTATTTATTTATTTATTTACTCATATTAATGGTTAAAATTCTAATGAAAAACAAATCATGTTTATTGTGAATTAATTTTAAATTTAAATGCATATTTTAACTGTTAAAGCTGTAATAGGAAAAAAATTGTGGACGAAATAAACTGTTTAGACTTAAATACATTACAAAAAATGGTTATTGTTTGTTTAGAAATATTTTTATATTTCATCTACCGATTTGTTTATTTTAAAACTCATTTCTTTTTATTCATAAAAATACAGAATGGTGTTGTGTTCACGTAAGGTAAGGTATAAGCTACGGTATCAAATACTAATACGTCAATGAGTTCAAAAACCAATGCGAATAGGAACTAGGTTAAGCCAGATTACAGAATAGATATTTCATCATAACTTTTAAATATATTGATTATCTTCATAAGTAGAGTTTTTGATCTTCTCAAAGAAAACTTCATTTTCTTTTTAACCATCAGCTGTAGGAAGATCCAAATCTTTTTATAATATTACTCCTATCATAATCTTAAATTAAGTATGCTCTATTTTTTATTCCTGGTTTATTTAAACACACCAATGGAGTTTTTTAAACACTTTTTTTCAGCTAATGTAATTTATATTTATTCAAACATAATTATATTTTGATAGTATATAAATGTTTAGTGATAAATTAATTATTTGCATAATTCTTAATCTAAATACATCGTTATGAATTTTAAGTAGGATAGATATTTATTTGACAAATTCATTTATAATAATAATTTGGTAAAATATGTAAATAGTTCACGACTGACATCTTACGATATTATGACAAAAAAAAAAATTGCTTTAACTAAGATAGTTGATAAAATTAGGATAAAATCTAAAATCAGCTAAATTAATTTAAATAAATCATACATTTTTTTGGCTCATGAATTTGTTTATCTAATAAATTTCGATTGCAATGAATTCTGCATTTTAGGTGGAAAAAATAGACATAGTAAATGTACTTGCTGAGTGATTTTTTTTTTATGTTCATAAGATTTTTGATACACAAGTTTCAATAAATAATTGTATTGGAAGAAAATCGTTTGAGGTTGAAAATATGATTAATATTCCAATTAATGTTTTTTTTTTTCCATTACATTATTAAATTTGGCGTGATGAACTTATACAAATAAATGTATTGATTACGTTTGTTTTCAACAGAATAACATTTATAATCCTGTTCATTGTATTTACGAAAATTCAATTTCATAAAATCGAATTAAATTTTAAACTTTTGATTTCAAGGTTAAATTAAGTTAAAACTAACCTTTGTATGATATTAGTTGTACATTGTTATGTATTTAATGAAGAAACAAAAAAATCTGTAGTTGAACTGAATAATAAGTAACTTCACCATTATTTTATTCCATTGGTAATGCATATGAATTCGAGAAAACTGTTTAGATTAAATTACGTTTTTGTGAGTAAATTATGTATATTTTAAGAAAAGTATTTTATTTGTTCATTTATTTATTCAAAAATAATTGCCGATGTTCATTAAAACTTGAACGATACATATAAAAAATGTAATATTAAGGCAAATAAATAATGTTATAGCATAATATGTGTGTGTACATTATATATTTCATTCCGTGATAAAATAACTCACCACATAAATAAATAATAGCCAAAATAAAACATTTCAATCAAACTGTAAAAACTGTAATGAGAAAAAAAATGTATGATTCCGAGATTTCCAATACTTCACTTAAATATTGGAGTATTATCAATAATCAGCTTAACATTTTGTTGTAAAAATCATTCTTGATATTAATGCGATATGATGATAATATTGTTCAATTGAATGAATAATGTTTGCAGAATAATTCTCAAAAGAGATTTATTAATCGAAAGTGATGGTAAATAGTTTTGTTAAAAGAGACTTTAAATTATAAAATTTTTATGGAAAAGTATGTCAAAACTGTATAATTCATAATGTTATTATAGATACCTCTTAATAATAGAAACCTCTCAATAGCTGAAATATATTTCAAACAATTTTTGAAACAGTTAACTTATATACATGTTTCACTCGTCAAACGGAATATTCACCTCTATATTACCTCTGAATGCGGGTCAAATTTAATTTTCCCGCGAATATTCAATACACAAAAATTTATTTACACCTACTTAAATGTACTCTTTGAACACCAACCATCGTAGCTGGTTAAATATTGCTAAATATTTAAAATAAATAGATTTAAGGTATCACGTTCGCCAAATATATAACTAATATAATCTGTATTTTTTTTTTTTTTAATGTTGTTTACCTAAATATTTTGTAAAACATCAATCAAGTTAACAATCTTACAATATAGTAGAATGAAAAATAACATCGAATGCTGTAATTTTATATATAATGTAATATGCATGTAAATATATTTTTTAATCAAACCTGAAGTTAAATACACAACTACTCACAGTCAAAATTCATACAAAAAAACGAATGCCACAATTCATGAAATTATCAAATTTAATTTAACAATTATCTTCGATATGTTGAGACGAGTACGAAATATCGAAAATCTGTAAATAAATAAGTTCGATAAAAATTCCAAATTATGTAAGTAAATGACGTAAAATATTCTAATAAAGTATAGTGCACATATAGATTTAGTGATAACTCTCTATTTAAATAACGGCTTAAACAAATAAAATTACGTTACATTGAGAGGACTAACATTCGCGTTCGTTGTCTTTGTCTATCCGATAGGTGAATGTGAAAACTACAAAGAATAAAACATAACATTTTATATTTTTGATTATTTTTCAGGAACAACAAAAACATTGATGCGATATCATACACATAGATAAGTTAAGTGCAGACAAATGATCATTTTGAAAGAGAAATCAATCAAGTAAACAGGAAATAAAATGATCAACAAGTGATAAATAATAATTTAAAAATAAAAAAAATGATATGCCATATTCAGTCATAAATTGTCTAATTAAGATTTTCTTCTTTTTTTTATGAAAACCGATGATAAATCTTTTCCTGAATAAAAGATAATTTATTTTTCACTAAAAGATTCGAAACATGCCTTCCAATCAACATGAATGTGTTCATAATAACAAGTTGATCCAATAATTTTTCATTCACATCTAAAGTCGATAATGTATGTGAAAACAGTCGACTCCGTAAAAATCGTATAAAAATGTAGTTAGACGCTGAAAAAAAAATCCAGAACAAACATTTTTTTCAGTATCGTTAGTTGAGCATATCAGTATGGTCGTATCACATTTTGTTAAATAATAAAAATTTTACCATCGATAAACTTTAAAAAAACAAGGTGCCTATTTTTAATGTTCTACTTTTAGCCCAAATGTGATCTAATTTTTAAAATCTTTTGTCAACTATGTAAAAATGTGTCATTAACAAATGGTGAATTATTCAATTTTTAAGCAACATTGTTTTAAAACAAATGACTAAAGAACTAATATTCATTTCATAAAAGTTTTGTTTCACGCTTGAAAAAATTGTTGAGAAAAGAGAAAAACCTCTCAAAATGTCATACACATACGATTCTATATATCTATTGTGTTTTTGGATTAAATTTTTGGATAAAGTTAAGTGTACCAAGAAGTGCTTATAGAAAAGAAAAAATAGTCATTTTTCGCACTATGAAGTATTCTCTGCTGCTCGAAAAAAATAATTGGAATGGGTGTATTGAATTTTACAGAAAATATACATCATTTCTTCAGTTAAACGATTCTGAGAAAAGCTTCTAGACATAAAAAAAATATACCGTTTATATATTCAACGGTTTTTAGTTTGATTGTGGGTATGTTTTTTTTTTTATAAAATCTATTTCAAGTTTTCTTGTTTGACAAACGAGAAACTTTTTTCACACAAAAGATTCAAAACATGTTGTTTTATATAGGTCTAAAGTGTCATAATGTTTATATGGACTAATTTTTTTCATAAACGTTTTAAGTTTAAAATTGACATAAAAATAATCAATTCAGTTAAAACTGTATAATAATTTATGTAAACGTTTATGAAAAAAATCCTGAATCTCGATTTTTGAAATATTTCAGTATTTATAGTTAAGCGTAGGGTAAGATCATATCACATGTCCAAAACTTTTTGTCAAATATTAAAAATTTCATGAGAGATAAACTTAAAAAAAAGTATATTCAAAGTTCTATTTTAGATCAAAAAGTGTCAATTTTGTTTTTCAAACATTCATAATATATGTAAAAATATACTTTTTAACATACAATGACAATTTCAAGTTTCTTGAAATATTGCTTCCCGAGTTATGACTGAAAAACGAAAATCAATTTAGCGAAAGTGTTGTTTACGACAAATTTTACCGTTTTTCCTTGGTTTTACGGCGGCTTCACCTCATGCCTGGAAAAACTCGAAAATAGAATAATAATCACAATAAAGTTTCACCTACGTGCAATTTTTGATCTATTAAGTTTTTGGATGACATTTTTGGGGCATTTTTTATTTCTGTTGCTCAAATGAAATTGAGGTTTTACATTTTTTAATGAATTGTTTAGTGTTTTTTTTTTTTTTTTTTTTTTTTTTATGATTGTTCTAAACATATCGATTCTAGAATCTTGAGGGCTATGAAATCAATGACTGAGTCTTAGACATTTTTAATAGAATTTTAGAATGCATAGTTAATAAACTAAACACATGTTTAAATGAAAAACGTATAATTGTAGATTTATCTGTGAAATCACAATAACATTATTATTTTGTTTAATATAAACATGAATAGGCTATAGTTTTAGATATGTAGTGAAATTGCATATTCATAACGCCGTGTATCTGTTTATAATGATATTATCTTATTAGAATTTTTTCCGTGTGATCAGTACGATGATACGGAGGCTTATGAAGGCCTTGCCGTACGCAAATAATTACTCGATGGTTTAGGTAATCAGGTTTTATCTATATTAAAATAATGTGTGTACAATATATATATATATATCATAAGATATTGGGGGGGACAAGTTAACCCGGGCCGCGCGGCAAGCTTGGAGAAGCGGCCGCGACGGGCGGTCCTGGGCCTGAGGAGGCGCAGTAATGAAACAGTGTCAGGTTATATCAATATACTTATAAATTATAATACAAATTAGGGTAGAAACCAGCACTACCGTCCCGCGAACTCGATGAAGTTGCAGGTTGATCGAGTGGCTTCTTGACGATCGCCTAGAGAGGCGCGCCGGGGGGGATTGGTTTTGGTGGCCCTGAAAAGTGCCGTTTTAGGTTGTTCGCAGTCCAGACGGGATCGGCGTCGTCACTTCGCAGGTGCTCGGGTCCCACTGGCAGCGGGCGGTATATCAGCACGCCGAGACGCTCACAATCTCCTAGAGACGGTTACTGATTCCGGCGGCGAGAGTGACCGGTACGTATGAAATTGGTGATATAGCCGCGGCAAGTCCGGCCAAGGCAGCGGGTGGCAGAACGGTAGATAGCCGTCGAACACTGGAGCACTTCGGGCTGGCTGGGCCGAGTCGTCGATACCGTATGGGTAGAGAGCCGTTGAATACTGGAGCACTTCGGGCTGGCTGGGCCGGGTCGTCGATACCGTATAGGTAGAGAGCCGTTGAATACTGGATCGGCTGCGCTTGGTTGCTTGCTTGTTTTGGCTCCGGGCTTCAAAGTGAATCTTGAAAGTTATTGACAGTTTGAAGGAAGTTGATGGAGTGAGTGTTCGTCGAGAACGCACCCGTATTTATACTACTCGAGCGCGTTCTCGTTGACCCGTGTGTTGTGTTGATGACATAAAACATGCTTTTTCCCTTTTTGATGTCGTTTGTTCCGGGATGTTTTATCGCGTTATTTCTTGCGTGTTGTGATTATTATCGATAGGCGCCGCGGTTTTTCCCGTGTGGTCGCTTATCGATGATAAACACTAAGTTGTCGTCTTGTTGTTCTTTTTGGTGGCCCTGAGAAGGGCCGTTTCATTTGTTCCGTAACAACGAGTATAATAATAACTTAACTATAATAACAGGAATTCATTCTAATAAATTACTCAATAAAATCAAAAAACATTTATAAATGATTTTCACTTTAAAAGAATAAATGATAAATACTTTCGAAAATAAAATGAAAACTAGTTGAACATACTTCGCTACATGGGTACTCGGTCGAGATAATGGTATTGGGTGTAGAGAACCATAGGTGTTTGATAAGTCACATTGAAGATTATCAATCCTTACGTATGTATGGTATTATTTTAAAATTTAAAGCAATTATAAATAATTGATTTAGTGAATGTATTATTTACGATAAATTTTATCGTTTTTCCTTAGTTTTTCGGCAGTTTTCTTCATGTCTAGAAAAACTATCAAGAATAGAAAAAAATGATCACTTTCAAAATAACTTAAAGTTCCACCTACGTGCAATTTTGGGTGTATAGAGTTTTTGGAAGACATTTTTGGAGCATTTGGATAGTATGACGATCCAAAAAAAAATGTTAACAGGAAAAAAATAATCATGATTGTAAAACCACAAGATTCTTCATCTCATTCAGAATCTAAAAACTTAAGTTCAGCAATAGTAAATATCATTGTAAAACCACAAGTTCCTTCATTGAAAATCTAAAATTTTGTAATAACGTGATATTACCGTTGTTGTAACGCATTAAGATTAATAATGATTAAGATTAATGAATTTAGTTATGTATTTATTTATTTATTTACGCCCGAATGCAAGAGAGTGTACAATGTTAAAATATAAACCTTGACGGATATATCTAAGTTAAGAATATAGAATATTTCCGTGGAAATTATCATCTGAAATCGAAACGAAAATTACGTTTCTAAAGTTTACTATTTTAAGTAGCTATTTCTTATGTTTTGAAAACGTGCCACAAACAGTTTCTACGGTACTTCTCGAGCACATTTTTCTCTTTAAACTCGGTCATAGATGTATGAATTCTAATTTAAACTAAAAGGCTATGGTTTGATCGCCACTCGAAATCATTTACTACATTATATCGAGACGGATAACTTTTAAAGTAAAGCCGTAACGTGTGTCAAATATTCCAACGCACTAAGCAGACGAATGTCGAAACGGACAGAGAAAACTGTAATACATTACACATTAAACACTCGTATGATGTCTTTTCACTGACGTCTCCATGATCCTGCACGACGCAGTTTGTATCGTTTATCCCAACACGACCGCATAATTAGCACATTAACGGTGGGTCGACGAACCTCGTCTGGTAAATCGTATAAAACGGACGAATGTTTTGAATTTCAGTACGAAATATGTGCAAGGCGAATGTAACGACGAATGGATGAAAGTCGGACAAACGATACGGAATAAACATACACAAATTCGATTTGAGTCGAGAGATGGGCACCGTCTGCGTGACCCTCGAAACGAACAAAACGTATACGTATAGCGAATATTTTCAAAAACCTTACGCGTCATATCTCTTTGCTCGTGTATTACAATATGATACTCGACGAAATCGCTAGGGTAAAACATGGTATTATTTAAATTACAGTTCACGGCATCCGGTCGTTTAATACGACAACGTAAAACACAAGTACCACACACAATGTTGAAAAATAGAAAAATTTTTTTTTTTAACGGTGCTGAATCGACGCCGTCGAGGACCGATGGTCAATAAGTAAACGTGATTTCTATCCAACGGTCGGCGGCGTCAATCACTACGGTATCAGTTCGTGATTTCTACAGCTACGAATCGAAACGTTGTGATCCGGAGATCGTCCGGACGCACGTTTCCGTAGATCGGCGGATCACAGGGTAAGGGAATCGGGGGGCAATGGTGGGGGCACAGTGGAGGACTCGTCGCTCGCACGACGTGTCTTCCGCGTACATAAGGCGGGGGGCCGGGGAAAACGTTCTCACGCGACGTCCCGCCAACACGCCGCCCCCCTCAACCCCGCTCGCCATGCACGCGCGTATTGAACGCCGGAGGCGGCGTGTCGGCGGCGGTCGAAATAATGGCGGGAAAAATCACACGCGCGCGAGACGTGTGACGGTCACAACGAGCACCGTCCGCCGGGTCAAAGACCCGCTCCGGTCCGTGTGCGTCCACATCAAACGCGCGAAAGCAAATTGTAAAGTGACACGTGTGTGTGTGTGTATGTGTATGTGTGTGTGTGTGTGTGTGTGTGTGTGTGTGTGTGTGTGTGTGTACGTTTGTTTATACATGTATATATATATATGTATATACTCACGTGTGCGTGTGCTCTCGACGATCGCCGCTACGCACGGCTCTGGCCACGGACCGGCATTTGGAAACGATGACGGACTGTCCGGACGTTTCCGTAATTGTTTTTGTATTTATTTCTTTGTTCGTTTAGTTTTTTCGCACGAGTGCGCTCGCGAATCGATCACGATACTAGGTCCGCGTGGTCCGGTCGCCGCGAACGGGACACACTCGTTCGCGCGTCGCACCGATGCAGAGACGACGACCGTCACCGGGTGTCCTCGTGTCGTCGTGATGGCGCGCGACGGTCGTGTGCCGTTGCCGAGGACGTTAGAGACACGCGGCACACTCGGACGACAGCGACAGCGGTGACGACGACTGTGCGTGTGTACGTGTGAGTATGCACAACACGTCCGGGCGATACGTGTGGCCGCGGCGGCGAGCGTGGAGCGTGAGGTGTGAGGCGTGACGTCGCGGTCGTCGTCGCGTTCGTAACTGCCCCCGTCGGCCGTGGACGACGCGCAAAACGTAGTGCAGTGGTGACGGCGGCGGCGCCCGAACCGACCCCGGAGCCGACCGACCACGGTGGGCACGGCGCGGCGCGGTGGTGGGGCGGTGAAACGGGGGCAGGAAGGACGCGAGTGCGGCCGCACGCACGCGAAGGAGCCGGCGCTCGCGGGCGTGCGCGCGCGCGCGCGCGCGTGGACTTTTCACTACGAAAACGGCGGCGTGCGTATAATGTACCGTTGTTGAAGCGACGGCGGCGCGGGCGATGGTGACGGTGCCGGCGCACGGTGGTGTAGCGGACGCGGTGGTGCTGCTGGCGGGAACGGCGGCGGCCAGTGGTGACGGCAGCCCTTACGACGGCGCGGCGGACCGCTGTACTACGGCGGTTTACGTACGACCACCGCCACCCCGGCCCGCCTCAAACAGTACGCACGCACGCGCACTCACACACACACACACACACACACACACACATACGAGTGAGCCGCGTGCACGCAACGCGTCCACCCGCCCGCCCACCGAAAGTTCCGTCTCTCCATGCCGCGCCACCGTCCGCCCTGCGACCACGCCACCGCCGGCGTCGGTCTGCCTCCCGTCCGCCGCCGCAGCCGGAGCCGTCGGTCGTTTCTTGTCGAGCTTTTACCGTGCCGACGAAACGCGCGCTCTGCGGCCGAGGGGACGACACGACGACGACGACGACGACGATGACGACGACCGCCGCCGCCAACGCCGCCGCCGCCGCCAAAGGGCACGTTGTACGCGTGTGGCGCACGCGGTCGTATAATGTCGTAATAATATTATATCGTTACGGTCGTTTGTTTTAATGTCATAAGCGTCGGTGCGCGCGTGTCGCGCGTATACGCACGGAATAACAATATCCCGGGGCGGGCGCGTGCGCGCTATCGACGCTCGGAGCGCTGGGCCGGCGGTCTCGTCGCGACCGGCCGTTTCGGTCTTCAACCGGACACGCGCGTCGGAATGGCTCGAACCGGCAGAGGGACGGGTACCGAGGGCGCGGGTACCTCGGATCTTTTTTGTTTTTGAAATCGTTTCTAAAAGTTGTTTTTGAAATTAGAATTATTATCGCTGAATCGTGGAAAGAGAATCGTATTATGTAATTGACCTCTTCACGCTATCTCTCTCTCTCTCTCTCTCTCTCTCTCTCTCTCTCTCTCTCTCTCTCTCTCCCTCGCACTTTCTCTGTACCTCTGTAGCTCATTAGAGCGCTGGTATCATGGTGTCCCGTCGTTTCGTTTATCGGATTAACTATGCTGGCGGATCAGAAATTTCCTACTTGAAAACAGTTACCGGTCTCTAATTTTGCATCCAGAGAGTTTTAAATTGCCACCCTTTCTTACCCCCGGGTCGAGACCCGTAATAACAGGACGGACGGCAGGAGACCGAATTACGCGTTATTCGTGTGCGTAATGGGCAGTGGCGGCTCGTATTTATGTGCACAAGTGCACGTGCATCACCTACCAACATCACAAGAAATTAAAAATACTAAATCATATTAATGCTACTAAGTACCTAAAAAGATTTCTAGAAACTCAGATTATGAAAATGTGTTTGAATTTGATTATTTACTAGGTGAAACAGCGGTTGTCGTTAATAACGCTGACGCGCATCAAATTACTATAGGTAGTTCACACAATCGTTGTGTACATTCTAACAGTGTAAAAATTAAAACAAATCATAACACGTCACGTGCATTATAATGGAATAGATGGACAAAGTTGTGTCTGTGCACGTATCACCAATCGGTTATTTGAACTAATTGTTATCAGAAGATTATTTTGGACGCGACGGTCACGGTTGACTTTATTACTTATTTTTACTTTTCCTCGTTTTTGATATTCCGATTATCTAATATAATTCGTAAATCATTTATCACTAAAACAATCGTGTTTTTGATGTATCTTATTGTATTTTGTACAGACAAGTGATGGTTATTAATTAATTTTTAACTTTATTAAAATTAATACAATACTGCAAGTGTAAAAGTATCCATTTCAGATTAAAAAAAAGTTGTTAATTAAAATCGGTAAACAATTGTTTAATATCACTGTGTGTATGTGTGTGTGTGTGTGTGTGTGTGTGTGTGTGTGTGTGTGTGTGTGTGTGTGTGTGTGTATGTGTGTTCATTAAATTATATTTTTGAATGTGCACTACTTCTTTAAAAACTCACGAGCCGCCACTGGTAATAGGATTTGTGTACAGGCCTTAGCGTGTGTCGTCGTATGGCACTGGCTGGCGCTGGTGATCGACATTTTAAATATAAATTTGAAATCGTCACTGCGGTGGGTGCGAAATATTGACTTGAAATTCAATCTATAAGATTTGTCAAGAGAATGTTGTACGTAATCAATACTTCGGTTGTGGTGCCTTCGTAATATGTTGATTGAAAATCATACTGATATTGAACCATTATTGAAAATAAACTAAAATTGTGGTTTTACGCTTTTTAATGAATTGTATAGATTTTTTTTTTTTTTATGTTTGTTCTAAACATATCAATTTTAAAAACACGAATGCATCAATGACTGAGATTTTATGTCTTAATGACATTTTAGAATGCACGGTAAATAATATAAAATATAATAAAATGAAAAACGTATAATTATTGTAAATTTATCTGTGAAATTACAATAACATTTTTATTTTACATAAACATGAATAGGCTACAATTATAGATATGTAGTGAAATTGCATATTCACAACGCCGTATATCTTATTATACTCATATTTTCTTATTAGAATTTTTTCACGTCAGAACAGTACGAGTATCTATTGGTACCTAAAAGAAAATGTTTACTGGACAAATATTTCTAAATTTTATAAATGGTTTTTATTTGAAAATATCACTAATTTACGTAAATAATAAATTTCATCAAAATTCAAACTTCAAATGCGTACAAAAAAAATATTTTTGAAATTTTTTTGGTACTGTTTTTTTAACGTAATATAAAAGAGTTGTTATTACATTTTTGGACTTTGTGTCAAGTGTTTAAAATTGTTTTTTTAATTAAGATAAAAATTTTCAAAAACCATATATTTCAAACGATTGAAAAGTTCTATGTTAAGTCCAAAAACGGTAAAATGTTTTCAAAACGTTAGTCAAATATGTATTATGTTGATATTAAATAAAATGGCAAGTTTCTAGTACCTTTATTTTTGAATTTATGTCTAAATTTAAAAAAATGGGTTACATGAAAACCTCGTGTACAGAAAATTTTACCATATCCCCTTAATATTTTGGTTATTTTTCCATGGGCTTTTAAAACTATTGAGAATAAAGGAAAATTCTTCTTCAAAGTACCAACTATAGTTGAGTCACTGAATAAAATTTTTGGTTGATTATTTCTACCAGAAAAATGATAATGAGCATAAAAAATAAAAAAGCTGGTAAGTGATGGTGGTACAAGTTCGTCCTTCGTCCCTTCGGTCCTCGGACAAGATATTGGTGATGAATGTATTAAGTTTTAAAGAAATGATAACTCATTTCTTTAGTATAAAACGATTCTGAGCAAAGCTTCAGTGTAATATAATATATTATAATTTAAATACTGTTCACGTATTTTACGGTTATTTGTATAATTTTTGGTGAGTTTTTTTTGTAATTAAACCCTCAAAAAATAATCAATTAGATATAACTCATTTAAACTTCAATTGTTATAACAATTATAACTCATTAGAAATTTTCCGTCGCCAAAAGATTCAAAAAATGTTTTTATATCTATGTTCCAAGTTTTATTGTGATCAGATACACCAAATAAGTTTTAAACAGATTTTAAGCAGCAAAATTAACGTAAAAACAGCCAATATTTTCGTATACGAATTTATTAATGTGTGTATAAAAAAAAATCCTGAGTCACGAGTTTTGAATTTTCGTTAGGATAATTAGGTAGGTATATGAGTAAGGTCATATTAAATTTTCAGAACTTTTTGTCAAATATTTAAAATTATATTACATAAAAACTTTCAAACAATTTGGTAAATTAAAAGTTCTATATTTAAGTCAAAAGTGCTATAATTGTTCTGAAAATGTTGTTCAATAAAAAAAAGTATGTATTTGATATTAGATAAGTTTCTAGCTTCAATACTTTTCGATTTATGACTAAATACCTAAAATCTGAACAGTGAAAATTTTGTTTATGGCAGATTTTTACCGATTTTACCGTTTTTACTCAGTTTTTTGATCGTTATTCTTGACTACTGGAAAAACTATGGAGATTTTGGAAAAATGACCTCTTTAAAGTACCATCTCAGTTCAATTTCAAATCTAAAAAGTTGCTGGACGAAACTTTTGGACAAGGATTTCTATACGAAAAAGTGTTTACAGAAAAAAAAAATAAACATAATTTTAAAACCATAAGATCCTTCGCTTCACTCAGAATCTAAAATGTATGAATATGAATATATTATTATACCTTTAAGCGAGATGACGATCCGAGGTTTATAGGTGATTTTAATGTTGTGTATTGATTATAAGTCGATTATTACCTCAGTATATGAATTATATTATTATCTATTCATATACTATCAGGTTTTTTATTAACTTTGAGATTTATGGAAATCATCTATAAATCCCTTGATGACGATCGACGCGTGGCAGGTACAGGCGGATTTGACTTTTTTTCACGGAACGCGTGTGAGTGGACCACCGGAAAAAAAACAATCCATTCGTGTTTGGGCTGTACCCGAACGTCCGAGCGTCTTCCGACCACCAAAGATAATAGCAAACTCTCCTGCGCCACGCGCGTGTTGTCGGCACTGTCGGCACTGTCGCGCTTGCCGACGACGGTTCCAAGGTCGTTGTAGATAAATAATGCAAATACGTGTTTACACTGACCTTGGGTGGACGCGACCCGCAGGGAAATAAACTTATTTTTCCATGACTTCGATGAACGCGTGGCATTTTCGTCGTGCGCCGCCATTTAGTGACACTCGATTGAGAAGTAAAAAAAAAAATGCAACTTCAGAAATAATAAAATCCATCTGGACACTTCGCCATTACATTATTTTACGACAAACATGTGAGTACGCGTAGGTACCAAGTTTAATTCGTTGATGACGAATTATTCTTGTCGACTATTGTGTAACGCCGTCGTCGTCGTTAGATAATTCTTCAATCTTTTAAGACATGAAAATGTTCGTTCCGGTGTGGCCGTACACAGGTAGTGTACAAAATATTTTTAGTAAATTATAAATATTTGGAAATATTTCATTTTTACAAAGTCTCAAAGCTTCCTTTTTTACAAACCGTAAAAAAGTCAGTGATTTTTTTTGCCATTTTTTTTAACGTCACAACACTCACAATTGGGTAAAGACTGAAATACTTATATACAAATTACAAAACTTTTGGCAAATAAGATAATAATCAACGTGCTCTAAACACAGTGTAAGAATAATATAATATAAGATAATATAACGAATAACGATGGATAATTTGATACGATAACTCTAAAGTTTATAACGATTAACGGTAACGCGTTCCGATTACACAGATATAATATATTTATATATATATATATATATACCTATCAGTGCCGAATGCCGATTATTACGAGGACCAAGCGCATGAAATAATGAAATTAAATATTGTAACAATACTTACTCTTATCACGGGGGCCTAAATGTACCCATCCTACAAATACTACTAACAATACTACGCCGATTATTCAATTAACACAACATTTTAAAACCAACAACATTCTTCGTTTCATAATCTAAAATTATTCCTTGATTTATTTTTTAAACATTTTTAGTTTGACCATTTTGTAAATTTATTTTCACATAGATCACTTAATACCAAGCTACATTATTTCATTTAAGTTTACAACTAATATCGAGTAATATGTATAACGTGACAGCATGTTGAAATCCATCAAGGTCACTGATATAGTGATGCTGATAAAGTTTATCATAAATAAGATGTACGTAAAAATATAAAATAATAAATAATGTATTACATACAATTATATCATATTGAGTGTATTACAAGCATTTCAATGATTGACTTTAATTTATTTTTATTATTTCTGTTTCATTAAAATAAATATTTATGCTTGGAATTCACATTAAATCTTTACACCCACACATACCAAAAACACTTTGTTGTCAACGTTTGGTAAGGATTTACTCTGAGTTACTTAATAACTACGCATTATTTGCTTTCCTTAATAAAAATATGCATTCTCTGTAATGATGTAAATAAAAAGTGATTCAATATACTGTATATTATAATTTTCGTTTATCGTGTTGTTTAAACTTTTGACGTATATACTACAGCATAGTAAAATGTACGATACATATTTATGAAAACTATAATGATATCTTATTACATACATTCAAGAAAAAAAATAACTGTACAAATGTAATGATATAATATTTAATATGGATTTTAATGTAAAAAAATTAATTTCGATATATTTATTCCTATTAATTTCACCTGATTGTATACTTAATCATAGCATAACTTTCAAAATTGTATAAATTAATTTAATGAATAATGTCACAATTGACATTATTTTATTATTCATTGATGTCGATAACAGTAAAATTGTGATTAAAATAAATTGAAAATAAATACATGCATTTAAAATAAGAAAGGTTTGCATTAAAAAATAAATTGAAATAATTGATACCACTCGATCTAGATTTAAGTATAATATACTGTAAAATTGGTAGCTACATAGTTTAATGTGAAAATTAGAGTATAAATATTTGTGAAAAAAAATCCAGTGACTGGTTATTTAACCTAACTCAACATGAAATACCCGGCGTTTCAATTAAAAAAAATACATCAAAGCTGATTACATGCATATATAGACATTTATAAACTTATTTCGGCTACAAAACATGCATTTGGTTTGAAAATAATTGAAACTCACAGCTTCTGCAATAAAGAGATAATGCATAAAAAAAATCAAGTATTTAAAATCAATCAAAAAGTCATTCAAGGGGTCTCTTTAAACAACTAAGCTATTTATACATATTTGCACACCCTTAAGCTTAACCCATTGAACTGATTCAGACTGTATTTATTTAGTTCTCACCCAACAGAATTTTTTTTGTTTTTTTTGTAGCTATAGAATTATTTTAAAATATTAAAATCCCTATAACAATATTTTGATATTGAAAAATATATTAAAGATTTTAATTTCTTGAGTAAAATGTACGATAACATTAATATATAATATTGTTAGAAAAATACATTAATACATTAGAAATCCCAAGAGTTTTGATATGTCATTTGAGTTTATCAACCAATAACCTAAAAACAATGATAAATCAATAAATGTCATCAGTTAATAACTACCGGTGTTATTTGAATGGATTTGGTTTAAACAATGTCATTAAGCAATTGGTATTGAACAACTCTTTACTTTGGCTATGAATTGTATTGACTTAAAAGTATTCATAGAGAATACATTATAAGTAGCATAAATCTTCATCCTGTTTTTTGTTTTTTTTTTTTTTTTACTTGTACGTCTAACAATTGTAATCGCAACTTATAAGTAATTTCCCACTTAAAATTATTATCATTTTAACTACTTTGTTTCGAGTATCTGACTGACATGTTATATAATATGATATATCATACATATTATAACTGAATTTCTTATATGAATATGAGTGTGTGAATGCGTAAAAATGGTCAGAATTTTGATTTTTCTTCATACTTCAATAGTTAAAAGTCTGATGTCCAAAGAGCAAAAGTTTAAAATGAAATCCACTTCAAGTCGTGGTGGTTAAAACTTATTAACACGTGCCGTAAATCATTACGGTAAACTATTGGTGCCTACCAATGGCAAATCCAAGAATATATTTTAAAGTGTTTTTTTTTCATTTCACTATGTCTCACTCTTACAAAAGTATATACGTATGATGTACAATAATACCAAACCATACATTACAGTCATTAATTGTACAAAATGACGAAGTCATTTCTGGTGTCTATTTTTAACTCAAATTTATATTCAGAGTATCAATTATAGAGTTGTTGATACTTTTTGGTAGATACTATCTACATATGGACTACAGTTGATTTTTTTTATCACGAGCATCTGAATAAACACGAAATCTTCTTCCTTAAAGATTTTTAAATAACTCGTGAACACTATATCTTCACTGTAAATACTTCACTTTTTTAATAAATAACACCTTTATTAAGGCGGAATATTCTTCATTTCCCTTCAATAACTGTTTTACAATATTGAGATAATTTCACTGTGTCTATTTGAGTATTCTCTGATAAAGGATTTCAGCCGTTCATTTTTATTTTTTATTTTTTGAATCAAAAAACATTGTACGGTAAAAAAAACAATGTGGCACATTAAAATAAATGAAACCATAGGTATTTTTATTTTTTCATGATAGTTCCCTCTTATCAACTCATACCAAAATTCAGAATACGTGTGTACCATACACCTAGATTAAACACGATCATAAATATTATGACCAAGTACGGACTACGTAAATACTAAACTAGATCTACCAAAAAAAAAAAAATGAAATAACTGACAGGAAAGAAAGTATGTAAATATAAATACCTCTATTCATGTAAAACACACAAAAACATATGTTTGCATCATCAAAGACGTATTTACAGTGGGCTCGGTACTTGACTTCTCTTTCGAAGCCAACAAAAATAAAATAAGTTAAATTTTGCTGCAATATTCTATTAGTTAAGTAATCAATATACAAAGTGATGAGTTTATGTTAAAGTAATATAATCGTATGAATATTGTATACAAATCACGTATACTAGGTATTGACTTTTTTTTTTCGGGAAATCAAAAACGATTTACACATTTTATATATTTTCAAAATGTTTAAGGAGGTGCATTTTGGGTATCGACTTTTGAAAATCAAATAGAAACTTAAACGTTTTCCGTAAACAAAACTAAATACATTTTTTATAAATCTTCAACTATAAGTGGTAGAAAAAATATATATACGGTTTTATACAAACTCTTTTTTAAGATAGATTTTCAAATTTTCCCGATCTATACAGACAGATGACGAAAGGTCGTGAGTACTCGAAAACGACGTGTAAAGACGCGTAATCGTAATTAAAAACATAACGATGACGAGTAGGTCTCGACTTTGACGTGAAATCGCTGCGAAGGGTGGCGGTGGGTGAGTGCCGTCGTGTTTCGTCGGTATTGTATGCGCGTGATACCCGCGGTCAGACAACCGCACGCGCGTGGTCAGGTAGGTACTAACGTACGGTAGCAGTCAAATGAAAGTAACAATGTTATGCACGCGTCGGCCGCCAACGGCCCAAAAACCTTGGACCGGGTGTGTGCGTCCGCGGAGGTGAAAATTAATAGTGTTTGTCCAACGTTTCGAAAAAAAAAATGTTGAACAAATATATAACTAAGCTATTGCATAGCTTTTATCGCGGGCTTTGAGCGCGGCGACCTAATCAAGAAATTCCGTAACGAAAAAAACCTAACACGCATTTTTTTTTTATGTATGGAGGCAATTTTTCTTATCGAAATACTGGTTCAAAATTTCCATCCAGCAACTTTTTAGAACGAACATTTTGTCGAGATAGTACATTTGAGAGCTCATTTTTCGAATTTAACGATAGTTTTCCAAGTGTGGGCAATAACTACTGAAAAATTGACAAAAACGGGGAAAATGCCGTATTCTCGATTTTCGTGAAATCTATTTTAGTTTTTTTTCCATAACTCCATTAATAATAGAGCTAGAAACTTGAAAATTTTAATAACTACTAATAATAGTCACGCACATACTAAATGTATATTTCAAAAATATTAAACAACTTTTGACTTATATATAGAACTTTGAAAATATTGAAAATTTCTCATTTTTTGGAAGTTTCTGCTTCGTAAAATTTTAACCTTTGGATAATATTAAGAGCTGAAAATTTAACGCAATAATACTCATAAGTATTCCTATCGACGATGAAAAAATATCGAAAATCGTTACTCACAATATTTTTTTACATACGTTTAAAGTTTGCGTTTTGACGAAATTTCTTATTTTTACATCGAATTACACACTTAAACGCACGTAAAAAATAATTGGTGCTTCCAAAGTTGATCAAAATGCTATGCAAAAACTTTACCACGGCAGCCCCCGAGTGTCACGCGTATTTTTTAAATTATGAAAATGAAAACGCTCGTCATCGTGTGTGACGGACTGCGCGCGCCGAACCCGGACCGCTACGTACTCAGGCAGAAAATGACGCACGTGAGATCAAATGAGCGCTTCTCGAGCGTCCGACACGCGAACGTTTCGCATCCGACGACGACGGCGGCGGCGTGAGTGACCATACGGCGGGGGACGATGCGAGAATTAACGCGCGGCCACGCGGCCCGTACCGCCGCTTCCGTTCCGGACGACGTCGACGCCGCCGCCGCAGCCGCCGCGAGATCGGTGACCGCGAAAAACTGCGAACCCGCCGCGCCTGCGCCGTCCAGGCCGGCGGCGGCGGCGGCCCATTCGATCTCGGGCGTGACCTCTTCCGCGGAAGTTCGCGTCTCCGCGTCTGTCTGCACGCTCGGCCGCGTCCGATCTAATCTCGTCACCACCGCGGCACGCGTGCGATCCCGACCCGGCGACGGGCCACCGTGGCCCGGTGGTCTACCGTACCGTAGGCCGGTGTCGTCGGTCGAGTCGTGGGCCGGTGCCTGGCGTGTGGCGCGATTGTGTCGTACGCGCGAGCGTAGGACGACGACGTGGACAAGATTGTTTTTCGGACGGGGTTTTAAGCGAAAATAAACGGTTTTACGTGCATTGTGAAAAAAAAATATATACATGAATCGGAATTTTAATAGATCAAACTTTATACTTCAGGCGAGTTGAACCCCTAACTTGTATTCACCCCCGAGAGATGAGACTCGATGACTGAAAAGCGATAAGTAAAAGGACGTCTGTGAATTGTTACAATTTCGAGAATTTATTTTCAGTGTGTCACAACAGTTAGTTTAATTACTTTGCTCAAAACGAATAAAAGTTCTTTTTAATTTTGCCTCTTGCCTTTTGCCCTTTTAATCGTACCTCTAAATCATTAGATTTGCGCATTTATACGTCAAAAGCTTGGGTTGTTTTTTTTTTTTTAATCTACAATATAAAATATCAAACATAAAAGCTTTTTGGTGAAAAAAAAATTGAGTGAGGGTTGATCTTCTAGGTGTCTTTGAAATTATTAAAAAATCTTCGTCGCTATTAATGACATTGTTAACATAAAGTTAAATTATTTTTATTTCATTTTTTTTTTCTTAAGTCGTCTTCGTAAATAGTGATATTGAAAGAAAGTTACTAGATTGTTTACTAAACACAATGATGTATTTTTAGTATTGGTAAACAATATATGAAGTGACGATAAGAAAAGAACTTGGTATGAGGGGAGGGGGAGGTGTCGTAACAAATAATAATCTTTAAATACTTATAACTTATTTTTATATTATAAAAAACTTATTAAGATTTCGAAAATTGTGCTCTTCCGGCACTCACTTTGTACATTTGATAAGTGTGTACAATTTTTGGATATCGTGGATCGTTGAATCGGAGCAAATGGCATTATAGGCCATCGTTATGATTGAAACAGTGGGTAGGTCTCTACCCAGTACGCATCTGAATCCCATTGACCGAGTCGTCCCCTAAGCAGTGTTCGCGAGCCGTACGCCACAACGACGCGTTCGCGGTCGATCCGTCGACAAGAAACCGGTTGATTTGATCGTTCTTCTAAAACGGTCACCGACAATGTTCCTCTAAGAAAAATTCAACGTATGTAACGATAATAAATTGTAACAATGAAATAAACAATTATCAATATCACTAGGTTTTGAAGACTTTTGGCGCTGACGTCACGTGGCGTCAAGGTGTGCCGGTGGTGTTTGAAAATTTAAAAAATCGTGCGATACATCAAAATAGGAGAAACGCTTTTCATTAAAACTCATTTTTGCACGAATAACAAAACAATTATTAGCCCGAGTACTTTTTAAAAATTCATGTTCACCAAATTCAGAATCGGTATTCAATTCCTTCACCAACCTGAGAATTAACGACGATTTTCTAAATTATACTGCATCATAATAAATCATCATTTAACTTCCACAAAGTTTTGAAATTTTAAATAAAGTTCTTGGTTTTTTTTTTTTTACATAAACTTATAAGATGATTACAACACGTTTTTAAGCCTGTATAATTCAATTTACGCGTGATAAAAATGTCAACAGCGTTATTTTCCTTATTTTAAATGTTCTTGACAATACGAGACTAATGAAACATTGTGATAAGAAAAATATCCAAAGCAAATCGATGTTTGTTTCTAGTTATGGAATGTTGAAATATCGTGACTGCAATTATATGGTGAACCGATATCGATGAAACGGTATAGACGTGTTGGGATTCACCGAACTGGGAATCGGTGAACTGGGAAAAATAATGTATCGGTGGCGAATTGGGAAAACGCGATCCTCGCATTACACGAACAACCGGGCGTCGGAAAAAAAACAACGTAGGAAATCAGCACAGGCTTAGCACACTAAATTATTCTTATTCCCACTGGGAAGAAAATACTCGAAAAAGTCGCCGTTCATTCCGTACGGGAACGACGTTCTTTCTTCCGGTGGTTTGTGTACCTACCTAGTACGTGATTCGACAGACACGAGCTTAGATTATTAAAAAGTAAGAGTATCGTAAGAGGGGAGAGGCGAACTTGGTGGATCCAGAAACCGAACTATGAGAAGGGCGAAGGGGACAGTCTTCGAATCTAAATCTCCCCCAGCCAAGTGAGTCACACAAGGGTTGACAAGCGTGTATAAGTAGTAGTAGTAGTAGTTGTAGAGGCAATACGTGTGGACTGTGGACGTCACGCGTACAGTCACAAGAGTCAACTGCAGGGTTATCTTGTAATCGTGGTAACATTATTTTGGCCAAAATTACTCGACCTAATCTGAACACTACCCCTCCAAAACATAAAAAATGCAAGTCTGATTTCACGCATGGCCTGTGAAATAACAATGAATAAAACTCGGTTATACCTATATAATTTTTTTTTTTTTTGAAACAGGTTGAAATGTTTTAAATTCAGTAAAATGGAAAATTTCTATGAATATTATTAAATTAACATGGGTTAATGTGTTATTATTTCGTTACTATTTTTTTATTAGGAACTTGAAAATTACATCAATAAATTGTCTCTCATTCATTTTTCATTATTTTTTATTTATTTATTTATTTATTTTTTTTTTTTAACGAAACTAGTAAATGGTTTAATTGTTCTTTGAGTATCACTCAGAATCGTTTCCATAAATAATGCTTTATCATTGGTATCTAATTTAGAATAATATGCAGAATATTATTATGTATTTATACGTATAAATCATTCATTTATGAAAGGTCAAATGCGTATGATATTTATTTTTATTGTGCTGACAAAATATTACACAATTCAATAAAATTGAAGTCGGAAAAAGTTACCGTCACATGAAATATGTGTTTTAATCATAATAAAATATATTGGTAAAGTAGTTTTGATTTACACAGGGCCGGATTAAGACATGTTGCACCTTGGGACATAGGTATACGTATATTCTAGACCCATATGCGTACGCAAACTTTGATGGCAGGGGGAGCAACATTTTTTTTCTGTCACCTACTTGGGTGGTTTGGCAATTGAAAAAATGGCCGATCTGAGGTTCTCTAAACTTAACGCTATAATCCTATCGTGAGACCAAACGACGAATATTCATCGTTATTCTCTTATTCAATTTTTTTTTTCCATTTACTTTCGTCCTTAAATATTTGCATTTTAACTAAAATGTTTGTGCTTGAAGTTCACACACAATGAAATATTAACTTAATAATCATCATTGAAGTGATACTCATTAATAAATAGTATATAATAATACCTGATTATTAAACATTGTATTTAAGTCACACACATCTATATTAATTATTGATTTTCTAGAACGAAATGTATTGCCCGTAAATAAAAATAAATGTTTTATCGCCTCATATAACTTCACGATTTAACTGGAAATTAGTTCTATTCCCCAGTTTAAATTATTGTGAAATATGCATATTTATTGTCTCTCTATATACGCGTACACCAATAAACGTAAAAACTTAATTAAATAATGTTTTTGTTATTGAGCTGTATATCACTATTTTGTAACCGAATTGAATAACATTTTGCACCTACGGAACAAATTTATTCAAAAATCTGATGATATTTTAACATTTAAATTAGACATGACGAATGGACGATATTACTTGTTATCTATTTATATTTAGTAGTTTAAGTTGAAAATATTTTCTCAAAGTTACTCAAAATTATTATTTTATTTTTTGACAATGTGTTTTAATACTCAATAGCAAATTTTTCAACGAACCTGGTCAACATTATTATTTATTTATAATTTGTATTTCATGAAATTTCAAACATTATCTATTTGTAGAATATTATATACTGTAATAAAACCGAGATAAAATACCTATCAAAGTTTAAGTCAAATTTAAATAGTATATCCAATATGAATTTGTTTATATCTTATGAAAGTATTGTCACTCTTAAAAATCTGCGGCCCAGAGCGTCTCATTCGGATTTCCCTGTATATAAACGATCAACACAAATAAAAAATATATATCGTTTTTTTTTCATATTATTATATATTTCTCGATAAAATACTCTAAAACAAATGTCTCAACAGTCTAGAATACTGTAAAAATTCTGAAAATAAAATCCAGTCTATCGACTTTAATCATATACAAATTGATATGATTTTCATATCCTATTTGTATAGTTCTACGATTACACGTGAGCTACACGATTTCACAATGAGATGAGAAAACGTGCGCAACAAAACTTATTGCATGAATAAAGAGCGACTAGCGTATTATATAGTCTACAGTGCATTTAATATTCTCCGGAAGTGAATTGCAATACCACAGGTACTATTTACCTTAAGTTTTCGAATAGCTTTATTAAGTGCGTTTTGATTGGGTGAAAATATAATATCTTAATGTCCCTTATGTATGATAATACTCCAATGAAATGGACATTTGACTCTACCAGTGTTTGTGATACTTATACTTAGAACAACGAGTTTTCGAGAACCACATGACAAAATATCTCAAATAGTACACACTGAATGTGAGGCTTTTAGAATTCACTTTGAAAATGCATAAATCACTACAAAGGTTAATTGTGAATCGTGAATAACATCACGCAGAAAATGTCAAAATATGTTGTTCGTTAAAATATAACAACATACCATTTAATCTAGTTTTAAATTTTACATTTAGCTGTATAGTATCATTCATACCCGCACTAAATACAAACGTCTTTTTTTTTTCTAACGGTCGAATAGATAGGAATTTTGTCTGCATATTCGGATAATATTTTAAATTATTATTTAATGTTGATACACACACACACACACACACACACACACACACACACACACACACACACACACACACACACACACACACACACACACACACACACACACGCACACACACACACATACATATGTATGATAAATTACTTACACTTAACCTATTTCTTTCGGAGAAGTGTAATATTACTGATATCCACCCAATGAGTAATGTGATAATAACATAATATATTAAATGAAACGAGAAAAAATCGATTTGCAAAAAATGCTGTGGTGAACAAAGCATGGAGAAGATGGGGGGACATGGACGAAAACAATAGTAGATTTAATTCTCACAATTATAAAAAAACGAATGGTACAGTTTCTAAACGAAATGTTATATTATATCGAACAAAGTAAGACCATATAGCATATGTTTCTTTTATAAATTGGAAAGTTGTATTAATTATTGTTATTTCTTTGAAGCCAAATAAAAAATATAATAAATGTATTATGAATATGTATTGAGAAGTATAGGTTGTTTTTTTTCATGTACTTACGATGAATTTAATTACCCCATTTCGATTTAAATTTTTTTAACTATACAAAATATTCAGTGAAAATATAGTTAAAAAAATTTGTTTTTTTTCTACTCTGTCCCATTTGTGTAATATTCTGTTTGTATTTACTTATTGTATCTTAACCTTTTATTTTGTATTTTACAAATAATTTTATATCGCACAATTTTTCAATTTTATTGTAAATCCTTGAAAATGCCTTGGTTTAATTTTAATAGTTTATTTTATTTTTATTTCTCTAATGGACCAGTAATAACATCAAATATAAAATTCTATTTCCATTGTTTATTTTCAACTTATAAAATGGCTACCTTAACTTTAAAGCATATCATTCAATAAATATATTATTATTCATAATTCAAACAGACAATAAAATATTAACTATAAAAATTAATTTAATTAAAACAATGAAAATGGGGTCTCGTTCCGCCGAGGTTTCGACCATATCTCATACGAGAATGTATAAAATAATTTGGTTAATTAATATAATTGTACTAGTAAGTGTTGAATGTAATAATATAATAAGTTCTTTTTCACTAGGACTAGAGTATTCGTGACATTGGTATCGAGTGCATGTCATGTTGAAATATTAAATGAAACCAATTTTGGAATTTAAAACAAACTATAGTTAGAGTATTCTACATATTATCAGGACAACGTGAGACTAGAGTTTAATAATGAAAGTTCTTATAACGTATTCGTTAAGTTTTGTTCTAAAATGTTCAAGCATGATGTTAATAGTATTTATAATAATTAAACTTCAAAAATGGTTACCATCGTGATCTCAAATCGGCGTATGTACAGTTTGTAAGGAATTTAATTTGTATCCTTATTGTATTTACGGTATCTTTTCAGTAGAACGTTTGATGTAGCATCTTGAAGAGAATTTTTAAAAAATTCCAAAAAAACCAGTTTCTACTCTGAAAACACAAAGAAGAGTTTGATTTCTTTGTTTCGTAGCTGATACCAAATGATTATAAACGAATTATATTAGATTTAATGTTTTCAACATTGAATTATTACAAAACAAAAACAACCTTTTCCAAATTCCAATATAAAACAATTGAGAATGTAGTAATTCATTGTCAAGAAAACAAATAACCTATATTCTGTTTTCAGCGTGTTATAACTATGCATGTAATCAAGTTATGGTGCACGTGCATAGTAATAATTATTTTTCTATTGAACTTAAAATAGCAAAGCATTCCTAAGCATCTATTAAAAATCAAGCAAGCATTTATGGTAAAAAAAACCATTCTTTGAGTAGCTTTCCTGAATAGGATTAGACTTACGAGTAAAAACTTTGAATTCGATTGGTGTCATAAATTAATAATCAAATGTTTGTTTTCACTGCATAAATAAAATACGTACTTCAATATATTATTATTTCCTCAATCATTTGATTGGTTTTGTATTTTTAAGAAGTGTTTACTTATACAATTTCAAAATTAAAAAAATCAAATAAATAAGTTAGAAACAGTCAGCTGCTGCTGAATAAATTTCGTGGTGGTATCAAAAATGGTCAGAAAAATAATCTTATATCTTATAACAATACATTAAATCAAAATATTGTGTATTTAAATCACTTAAAATGTCAATTAAAAATAGTTTAATATTGTTTTTTTTTTTTTAATTTAGTATACGTTACAGTGTTGTTATATACAGTAATTGTGCTCGTACACACACACACACACACACACACACACACACACACACACACACACACACACACACACACACAAAACACAATGTATTCCTCCAAAGCCTTTTTTTTTTTTTATCACACAAATCAGAATACAGTAATTAGGATTTATCACTAACCCCAATACGGATAAAAGACAAACCTTAAAAAATACACACAACTCGCATCAAATCACGTAACCAATATGACATTTGATGTATTAATAAATAATATACTGAACACTTTTGATGAGTACAAATAGTAACAGTCACGATGAATCGTGCCTCATCGCTAATAAAAATGTTGATTACTTTCAACGTTACAATTTACTTGACGATATCTCCCTGGGTGCGTTCCTTCGCAACAACGTGCCTAATGCACCAAACGCATTACTCGAAGATACTGTAGCAGATTACATTTACATTGAACTGAATGCGCATCGATGCCGTGTTCAGACCTTATGATGTTCTAATCGACCGATACACCAAGCACATATTTCCGAAATCAACAGAAGATTATATTGATCATTTGATTATAATAAATGAACGCTCGCGTTTAGTATCACATTTTTGCAACGGATTCAAATAAAACGCACATTCGCGGAGTGTAATAGTATGTTATTTGCAATGGAACACAAAAGAACTCACTATGATTCTTGAGATGAACCTTTTCATGCCAAAACGGTTTGTCCAATGATTACGTCACCTAAATATTCTATGCGCTTCTTGATAAAACGATATATTGTTTTCGTCAATAATCCGCTAAACAGTAAATATCATCAATGTTTAACGTGCATGTATGCCGTGCTGACTAATTAATTTTGACGTACGAGCGTACGTTAACCCGGGATTATCCGAGCACAAATTCACTTGACTCAACGCGATCAATTCACGTGACGCGTACGCGCCCGTAACACGACTTGTCAGAAGCAGTTAGTGGACTTTTCGAGTGGTAAAAATTGTTTATTTTGAAAAATGTTCCGCCATCACGAATACCACATTTGCCCGGTGGAAACGACGCCCGTACGCGGTATAATACAATATTTATTGATAATGTCAAATTTTCTTACCGCGCGCGCCTCTTCTCGTGGCCGAGAATAAAGGTTACAATAAAGGTTACAAAATAAAGATTGCAACGGACGCGGTGGTTGTACATTAAACCCCGTCTGCCGGAGCGCTTTTAAAGCCTGCGATAACAGTGAACGTCGTTGCACGGGCGGTGTGCACTCGCGTGACGTTTATCACGCTTCGGCCGCCGTTATCTACGGACACTTGATGGACGCGATACTCCGATCGGCCGGGCGGCCAATAGCCTCGCGTTTACCGTGTGCCTGTGCGTTTCGTTCCCCGTGCTTTTTTTTCCGTCTCGATCGCGAAATACGAAAACTTTAAAAAGTGAAATAAACATCTATTGATAAACACACGCATTCGTCGTATTGTTCGTGCACTAAAAACACGTGACCATTTCAAGTGTAAACCGTTGATGAAATAACAGTTTAAAAAAAAACAAAAAAAACAAAAAAATTATAATAATCACTTGTATATCCGTGTAATTTTGAAACATTGAAAAAATAATAACCTCAAACTTGTATGTCATTACTGTGTGAATTAGATAATCTAAAGATGTCGCTATAATCGGAAATTTTTCATGATACGCACTGTGATTTGATTGGAAAAATATAATTGTCCTAATTTTAAACAACATAGACACAGTAGATAATATACTCACGCCGATTCGTTTGATCAAAATATGGTTTTCGTTTTAAATGTAAAACAAAGGCATAGTCCCTTTGAGAACTATTCGAGTTGATTAAACATAAATTATGTATAATAATATATCATTAATACGTGTGAACGTAAATAATAGTTTTATTAAAACAGCTCATATTATCACGTACCTTTCGCTTTACTTGTTACTCGATCACGTTACCATTTTCGTAATACCAGCTTAAAACGGGTGTTAAACAATACGTTATTGAGTTAAATTTTACGAAACTTGGACTGTTAGTAAAAACTATGAATCACTTGGAAAAACTAATATTTAAGGACATAATACTGTAAAACTATCTTTTACCGGCAAACTCTACTTGAAACAGAATTGAAGATTTTGATTTTTACTGCATAATATTTGTAATACATATATATATATATAAATATATATATATATATATATATATATATATATATATATATATATATATATATATATATATATATATACACAAATCCTCGGACAAGATATTGGTGATGAATGTATTAAGTTTTAAAGAAATGATGACTCATTTCTTTAGTATAAAACGATTCTGAGCAAAGCTTCAGTGTAATATAATATATTATTATTTAAATACTGTTTACGTATTTTACGGTTATTTGTATAATTTTTGGTGAGGTTTTTTGTAATTAAACCCTCATGAAATATTCAATTAGATATAACTCATTTAAACTTCAATTGTCATAACAATTATAACTCATTAGAAATAAACTTAAAAGAAATCAGACAATATCGAAAAAAATCGTATAATAATTTATTAAAGTGTGTATAAAAAAAAATCCTGACTAACGATTTTTGAAATTTTGTTAGGATAATTAGGTAGGTATATGAGTAAGATCATATTAAATTTTCAGAACTTTTTGTCAAATATTTAAAATTATATTACATAAAAACTTTCAAACAATTTGGTAAATTAAAAGTTCTATATTTAAGTCAAAAGTGCTATAATTGTTCTGAAAATGTTGTCCGATATAAAAAAGTATGTATTTGATATTGGATAAAATTTTCAAGTTTCTAGCTTCAATACTTTTCGATTTGTGACTAAATACCTAAAATCTGAACAGTGAAAATCTCGTTTACGGCGGATTTTTACCGATTTTACCGTTTTTACTCAGTTTTTCGATCGTTATTCTTGATTACTGGAAAAACTATGGAGATTTTGGAAAAATGACCTCTCTAAAGTACCACCTCAGTTCAATTTCGAATCTAAAAAGTTGCTGGACGAAACTTTTGGACAAGGATTTCTATACGAAAAAGTGTTTACAGAAAAAAAAAAAAGAGAAAAAAAAAATAATAATCATAAACATCATTGTAAAACCATAAGATCCTTCGCTTCACTCAGAATCTAAAAAAATAAACATCATTGTAAAACCATAAGATCCTTCGCTTCACTCAGAATCTAAAAAAAGTAAAGAATTGGTAAATAATATAAATGTCGTAAATGATATTGCGGAGAGAGGAGTTAAGTTGATTGAAGATTATAACAAGCTATTAACCAAAAACGAAGATCAGAAGCAATATTTACTGCAAGTAGTCAGCATTCGATGAAGCACTTTATCCAAGAACTATTAAATAATCATAAATATCACCATTTCACCAACCGTTATTCTAATAAAATATGTAAATAACCTTATAAAAATCAATTTTTTAAATATATTAAAAATGTTGTATTTTATAATTTTTCTTGAAAAATAATAAATTCATAAGAAATTTTATAAATACCTTTATTATCAAAAATATAAATATCTATAATTTAAGTTCTATGAATTTTATCGATAAGTGCAATATTTATTCGATAAAACTCAAAAAATGACAAAAAACCCCTATTTTGCATTTTTAGCCCCCTTGGGGCACGTGAAGGGGGTGAACAATCATGATCAAATTTAACAAAAATTACTTTTTTATAGTAATGAACAAAATGAGGGGGTGAGAAATTTAAAATATTAAATTTTTTTTTCATCTCTGACTAAGGGCCACCCTAATATATATATATATATATATGTATATACCGTTTAGTTTTTCATTGCTCCATCATGGTTACAATGAAAACATTTACTAATTAAAAAATCAAATGAACATATTAATAATAACTATATGTATTACAAAAATTAATGACGATATAAAATAAAAATATGATCATGACATTTATGGATTTAATTTTGAAACTTATTCTTTATGTTTACCAAACTTTATCAAGGGAAATTATTTATTATGTTTTATTTGTTAACTTTTTTTGTCATTGTATTTTTTAAACAAAACGAATTGACATAATATTACTTTCACTTATTAAATCTTCTGAAAAATATAAAGTGTGTGTGCCATGAATTATAAATTGAATTATTTGAATTTAACAGGAATAGTTCAAGTTACTTTAAATTGTTTCACGTATTTCATTTAATCCGTCCCTGCCCCAAAGCCAGTGGTATACATTATTCTAGGTACTCTGAGAGTTTACGTTTCTGTTTCGAATCTTTACACGATAAACAAATTATCTAGAGTTTCTCCGAGTTAAATTTGACTTTCTGATAATTGTTATTTGAGAAACACATTGTATACTATGTACATACGAGTATATGCAACACACACACAATTAGTGTTTTTAACGTTTCGTTACTTTACAGCCGATTTAGTGTAACATCATACTTCCGTTCAAATGGATAGTTCAAGTACATGAAAAATCGAGTGAAATAAATTACAGCCGAGCGGATAAAATGTCAAATTTAATATACACTTAATATTGATGATACGTAATTTAATTTGTGTGTCAGGTACCAACAAGTAGAAAATTTAATTTTCACATTTGTCACATGTTCTCGATGATACTCCAAAATAAATATTTAACCATTTTATTTTCATCGTGATAAATCCATTTTAATCCAACTTTTAAGCCATTATTGAGATGTCATTATTTTATCTGAATATATTTAAAATAACTAGGACAACCAGCATGATACTCCGTCGGTTTATTTTAACGATTTTTTTTTTTTTTTATATATATATATAAGTATATTTAAATAATTCATTGTAGTTATTAATTTTAATGAAAACAGATGAGCGTTTTATATATTGATGAATCAGGCGTTTTAATTACACAAATCGATATATATATATATATATATATATATATATATATATATATATATAAACATACATTTTTTTTTTAACAATAAAATTAAAGAATGAATCAAACACAAGAAATAAATAATTAAAATAATGTTTTATTCTTATGTTAGCAAATGTAAGCACAACATTTTAAAACAAATATTGTTCTAAAAAGTTTACATAGAAAAAAAAACTTATTTTGAATAAAAAATTTTTTTATGCATTATGATAAACAGGGTGATTTTTTAAGCAAACTCGTCCATTTTGAACTCGGTTGGTGATATGTTTATATTTCGATTCGGTTTCATTGAAAATATAAAAGACAACTACTTTTTGTATGGAAAATGTTTCAATTTTGTATTAATGTTTTTTATCATGGTAATTTTTTAAGATTTTAGTTTTCTGAAAAAGTGATCTCTATTTTTAACATAACACTATAAAAATAATACCTTTTTAAAAAAATGTTTTCTCATTTAAATTTATATTATTGTACTTAAACTATTGATCGAATAATAAAAATAAAAATATTAAATGTTCTAAAAAAAGAGATTCTCTTTCATTATATTGTGTTATAAAAAATAGCTGTCATTTAAAAAAAAAAACAGAAAAATTAAAAATCAAACTGATAAAACATAAAGTTTTGTGTAAAAGTTTAATTTATATCAGAGTCCATTATATTATTTTTTTGAATTAACTCAATTTCGAGTATTATACAAGGTTCTAAATGGGATGAGTATGTTTAAAAAAATAAAATAATAAATGTCATTATTTATTATTTTTGTCACGCAACTTTATTTGATACCAATTTTTTTAATTAATAATAAATTCTTTTAAAATATTTAAAATAATAAAAATATCCCATATCATTGTTGTCATTTCATTTTCAATTTTGTTTTCAGCCCAAGTACATCATAAAATTCATATGTAAAATCATTTTTATTATAAAATATCCGTTTGAGTAAAAAGAATGAATTTTCATTAATTATACACATACATAGATACTGCGTGATTTTAGATTCACAGTGAAACAAAGGCTCTGTTTGTTTTACAATGATATTTATTTTATTTTGTATTCTGAATATAACGAAAACTGTATTGGTTTTACAATGATGTGTTTTTTGTTTTTGTTCCTTTTTTTTCTATGCATGTTATCATGTTTTCGGGTAATAATAATTGTTTAAAAGTTTCATTCAGCAACTCTATAGATAAAAAAATGCATCTAGTTGTTACTTTATAAAGTAATTTTTCTTCACTCTCGATATTTTTTCCGATCGTATGGAAAACTATCTAGAAATTGAGTAAAAACAATACAGTTTGATGTACATGGGATTCCCGTACAATTCTTTTTTGATATTTGACCACAAAATAATTAATAATGGTGTTAAACACTTGATAATTTAACATATATCAAAATTACTCATATATTGAACTGACAAATGTTTCAAAAGTATTTAACAACTTTTGGGCTGCAAATTTAACGTTAAAAATACTTCGTTATTTTAAAGTTAAACCATAATAAAATTTTCAATACTTGACAAAAGTTTCTGAAAATTTCTTATGATCTTACTCATAAATTTTACTTAACGATAGTAAAAAATTTCAAAAATCGTGACTCCAAATTATATTTTTTTATTATTTTTTAAATAAATTCTTACATGATTTTTACAGAATGTTATGTTTTTCAATTTTCAAATATAAAATGTATGTAAAAAATTATTGAACCCCATCATTATGAACTTTTGAATACAGATAGAACAGGTACGTGAAGTTGGCACTACAAAGTCTTCAAAACTTTCCAAAAACACTCCAACAATCCCTACTCCGACTTGTTGGACATTGTTGGACATTTGTTGGAATTTGTTGGAAAAGTTTAAAAAAGTTATTAGACTTTCAAGTTCATGGTGCCAAGTACATGGCCAACACTACAATCTTCTTGAAAGTTTCAAAATCATAACCAACAATTTGAATAAACCATTGTTGGACATTGTTGGAAGATTGTTGGAAAATGTTGGTCAAAATTGAAAGCTCTATAAGAAAAATAAAATGTAGTGCTGGAAGTTGGCACCACGAAACAGTATTTTGGATAAAATTAATTTTTTATCTACAGAAAACTTCCAAAAACTATTAAAAACGGTCCAACAAACTTATTTGAACCCTCTAGAATAAAAGACAAGTTTCCAACAACCTTTATCCATTTATAAATGAGCATTTTCATCTAGCACTACAACTCATATAATCATGATATACGTATGCGTAATTGGAAAAAAAATTAAAAAATTAATTTCTCAATTCACAATTCCAACAACTTTTAAAAACGGTCCAACAAACTTATTTGGACCTTTTAGATTGAAAAACAAAGGCCCAACAACCTATGTCCATTTATAAATGAGCATTTTCATCTAGCACTACAACTCATGATATACGTATGTGAAATGAAAAAAAAAATGTTAAAAATTAATTTCTCAATTCACAATTCCAACAACTTTTAAAAACGGTCCAACAAACTTATTTGGACCTTATAGATTGAAAAACAAAGGCCCAACAACCTTTATCCATTTATAAATGAGCATTTTCATCTAGCACTACAACTCATGATATACGTATGTGAAATGAAAAAAAAAATGTTAAAAATTAATTTCTTAATTCACAATTCCAACAACTTTAAAAAACGGTCCAACAAACTTATTTGAACCCTTTAGATTGAAAAACAAAGGCCCAACAACCTTTGTCCATTTATAAATGAGCATTTTCATCTAGCACTACAACTCATGATATACGTATGTGAAATGAAAAAAAAAAAAATGTTAAAAATTAAATTCTCAATTCACAATTCCAACAACTTTTAAAAACGGTCCAACAAACTTATTTGGACCTTTTAGATTGAAAAACAAAGGCCCAACAACCTTTGTCCATTTATAAATGAGCATTTTCATCTAGCACTACAACTCATGATATACGTATGTGAAATGAAAAAAAAAATGTTAAAAATTGATTTCTCAATTCACAATTCCAACAACTTTTAAAAACGGTCCAACAAACTTATTTGAACCTTTTAGATTCAAAAACAAAGGCCCAACAACCTTTATCCATTTATAAATGAGCATTTTCATCTAGCACTACAACTCATGATATACGTATGTGAAATGAAAAAAACAATGTTAAAAATTAATTTCTCAATTCACAATTCCAACAACTTTTAAAAACGGTCCAACAAACTTATTTAAACCCTTTAGAATGAAAAACAAGTGTCCAACAACCTTTATCCATTTATAAATGAGCATTTTCATCTAGCACTACAACTCATGATATACGTATGTGAAATGAAAAAAAAAAAATGTTAAAAATTAAATTCTCAATTCACAATTCCAACAACTTTTAAAAACGGTCCAACAAACTTATTTGGACCTTTTAGATTGAAAAACAAAGGCCCAACAACCTTTGTCCATTTATAAATGAGCATTTTCATCTAGCACTACAACTCATGATATACGTATGTGAAATGAAAAAAAAAATGTTAAAAATTGATTTCTCAATTCACAATTCCAACAACTTTTAAAAACGGTCCAACAAACTTATTTGAACCTTTTAGATTCAAAAACAAAGGCCCAACAACCTTTATCCATTTATAAATGAGCATTTTCATCTAGCACTACAACTCATATAATCATGATATACGTATGCGTAATTGGAAAAAAAATTAAAAAATTAATTTCTCAATTCACAATTCCAACAACTTTTAAAAACGGTCCAACAAACTTATTTGAACCTTTTAGATTGAAAAACAAAGGCCCAACAACCTTTGTCCATTTATAAATGAGCATTTTCATCTAGCACTACAATTCATGATATACGTATGTGAAATGAAAAAAAAAATGTTAAAAATTAATTTCTCAATTCACAATTCCAACAACTTTTAAAAACGGTCCAACAAACTTATTTAAACCCTTTAGAATGAAAAACAAGTGTCCAACAACCTTTATCCATTTATAAATGAGCATTTTCATCTAGCACTACAACTCATATAATCATGATATACGTATGCGTAATTGGAAAAAAAATTAAAAAATTAATTTCTCAATTCACAATTCCAACAACTTTTAAAAACGGTTCAACAAACTTATTTTTTTAAATTAATAATAATTTACTTATTTTTAGAAATTAATTTTTAACATTTTTTTTTTCATTTCACATACGTATATCATGAGTTGTAGTGCTAGATGAAAATGCTCATTTATAAATGGATAAAGGTTGTTGGACACTTGTTTTTCATTCTAAAGGGTTTAAATAAGTTTGTTGGACCGTTTTTAAAAGTTGTTGGAATTGTGAATTGAGAAATTAATGTTTAACATTTTTTTTTTCATTTCACATACGTATATCATGAGTTGTAGTGCTAGATGAAAATGCTCATTTATAAATGGACAAAGGTTGTTGGGCCTTTGTTTTTGAATCTAAAAGGTTCAAATAAGTTTGTTGGACCGTTTTTAAAAGTTGTTGGAATTTTGAATTGAGAAATCAATTTTTAACATTTTTTTTTTCATTTCACATACGTATATCATGAGTTGTAGTGCTAGATGAAAATGCTCATTTATAAATGGACAAAGGTTGTTGGGCCTTTGTTTTTCAATCTAAAGGGTTCAAATAAGTTTGTTGGACCGTTTTTTAAAGTTGTTGGAATTGGGAATTAAGAAATTAATTTTTAACATTTTTTTTTTCATTTCACATACGTATATCATGAGTTGTAGTGCTAGATGAAAATGCTCATTTATAAATGGACAAAGGTTGTTGGGCCTTTGTTTTTCAATCTAAAAGGTTCAAATAAGTTTGTTGGACCGTTTTTAAAAGTTGTTGGAATTGTGAATTGAGAAATTAATTTTTAACATTTTTTTTTTTCATTTCACATACGTATATCATGAGTTGTAGTGCTAGATGAAAATGCTCATTTATAAATGGACAAAGGTTGTTGGGCCTTTGTTTTTCAATCTAAAGGGTTCAAATAAGTTTGTTGGACCGTTTTTAAAAGTTGTTGGAATTGTGAATTGAGAAATTAATTTTTAACATTTTTTTTTTCATTTCACATACGTATATCATGAGTTGTAGTGCTAGATGAAAATGCTCATTTATAAATGGACAAAGGTTGTTGGGCCTTTGTTTTTCAATCTTAAAGGTTCAAATAAGTTTGTTGGACCGTTTTTAAAAGTTGTTGGAATTGTGAATTGAGAAATTAATTTTTAACATTTTTTTTTCATTTCACATACGTATATCATGAGTTGTAGTGCTAGATGAAAATGCTCATTTATAAATGGACAAAGGTTGTTGGGCCTTTGTTTTTCAATCTAAAGGGTTCAAATAAGTTTGTTGGACCGTTTTTAAAAGTTGTTGGAATTGTGAATTGAGAAATTAATTTTTAACATTTTTTTTTTCATTTCACATACGTATATCATGAGTTGTAGTGCTAGATGAAAATGCTCATTTATAAATGGACAAAGGTTGTTGGGCCTTTGTTTTTCAATCTAAAAGGTTCAAATAAGTTTGTTGGACCGTTTTTAAAAGTTGTTGGAATTGTGAATTGAGAAATTAATTTTTTAATTTTTTTTCCAATTACGCATACGTATATCATGATTATATGAGTTGTAGTGCTAGATGAAAATGCTCATTTATAAATGGACAAAGGTTGTTGGGCCTTTGTTTTTCAATCTAAAGGGTTCAAATAAGTTTGTTGGACCATTTTTAAAAGTTGTTGGAATTGTGAATTGAGAAATTAATTTTTAACATTTTTTTTTTCATTTCACATACGTATATCATGAGTTGTAGTGCTAGATGAAAATGCTCATTTATAAATGGACAAAGGTTGTTGGGCCTTTGTTTTTCAATCTAAAAGGTTCAAATAAGTTTGTTGGACCGTTTTTAAAAGTTGTTGGAATTGTGAATTGAGAAATTAATTTTTAACATTTTTTTTTTTCATTTCACATACGTATATCATGAGTTGTAGTGCTAGATGAAAATGCTCATTTATAAATGGACAAAGGTTGTTGGGCCTTTGTTTTTCAATCTAAAGGGTTCAAATAAGTTTGTTGGACCGTTTTTAAAAGTTGTTGGAATTGTGAATTGAGAAATTAATTTTTAACATTTTTTTTTTCATTTCACATACGTATATCATGAGTTGTAGTGCTAGATGAAAATGCTCATTTATAAATGGACAAAGGTTGTTGGGCCTTTGTTTTTCAATCTTAAAGGTTCAAATAAGTTTGTTGGACCGTTTTTAAAAGTTGTTGGAATTGTGAATTGAGAAATTAATTTTTTAATTTTTTTTCCAATTACGCATACGTATATCATGATTATATGAGTTGTAGTGCTAGATGAAAATGCTCATTTATAAATGGACAAAGGTTGTTGGGCCTTTGTTTTTCAATCTAAAGGGTTCAAATAAGTTTGTTGGACCGTTTTTAAAAGTTGTTGGAATTGTGAATTGAGAAATTAATTTTTAACATTTTTTTTTTCATTTCACATACGTATATCATGAGTTGTAGTGCTAGATGAAAATGCTCATTTATAAATGGACAAAGGTTGTTTGGCCTTTGTTTTTCAATCTAAAAGGTTCAAATAAGTTTGTTGGACCGTTTTTAAAAGTTGTTGGAATTGTGAATTGAGAAATTAATTTTTTAATTTTTTTTCCAATTACGCATACGTATATCATGATTATATGAGTTGTAGTGCTAGATGAAAATGCTCATTTATAAATGGATAAAGGTTGTTGGAAACTTGTCTTTCATTCTAGAGGGTTCAAATAAGTTTGTTGGACCGTTTTTAATAGTTTTTGGAAGTTTTCTGTAGATAAAAAATTAATTTTATCCAAAATACTGTTTCGTGGTGCCAACTTCCAGCACTACATTTTATTTTTCTTATAGAGCTTTCAATTTTGACCAACATTTTCCAACAATCTTCCAACAATGTCCAACAATGGTTTATTCAAATTGTTGGTTATGATTTTGAAACTTTCAAGAAGATTGTAGTGTTGGCCATGTACTTGGCACCATGAACTTGAAAGTCTAATAACTTTTTTAAACTTTTCCAACAAATTCCAACAAATGTCCAACAATGTCCAACAAGTCGGAGTAGGGATTGTTGGAGTGTTTTTGGAAAGTTTTGAAGACTTTGTAGTGCCAACTTCACGTACCTAGATAGAACAGCATGATTTGAATCTTTTGGTAAAATATGTCTACTTGTCAAATAAAAAAAAAAAAATGGTTTGAAAAAAATAAACCTAACCTAATTATATTAAATAATAAATTTTAAAAATTTTTATTTTTTTAATAATTTTAAAATTTAAAAAACAAAATTTTAATCAATCATGATTTTGACTTGTGGAAAAAACATTCGTACTTTACAAATCTATAGTCTAATATTGTAGTTATGTCAAAGTTATTAAAAACTATTATAGACATATCATGTTAGTTTAATAATAACTGTATTAATATTTCTCCTATTGTTATAAATTACATTAATTATTATAATTATACGGATACAATAATTAAAAACGTAATTTGTCATGTAAGTTTCGTCTTTCGTTATTTTCAAAATGAATTTTATCAATATTGAAAACTGAGAATAATACTAGTTATTAGGTATCGATAAAAAAAAAATTATATATTATAATAATTTATGATGTATACCCTAAGAATATACAGACATACTATTTTACAATGTACCATACATATTATTTTTATTATTATCGATGGTTTATCTATAAATAATATAGATTTAAATTATTTCAGTGTATTAACTAGTCCTAATAAATTGTACTATGTTTTTTTTTTTTTATGATTAGGTAACCAACACCCTGGGAATTGTTTAAAACTATTTATTTGAAAAATAAGTCCGAAAACATTGTTATAGCCTTACTGTATTTTTTATGTAATGAATTGCAAATTGTTCACTTTTTTTTAGACTTTAAGTGATGTGAAAATAAATGAAATATCACACGAAACCGGCTGTGAGCCAATTGAAAAAACTGTCTATCTTATGTGCTATAACACCAATCACCAATATCTTGTCCAAAAAAATAAAGCGATAAATACGTACGTCTATCAAAATTTTCTTATAGAATACTTTTTTTTTTCGTACATTTCTAGGAATTTCTCAACGAAAAACACTGATGTATTTCTATGCGTACCCATATAACTTTCTATTACCAACCATTTGTATCAATCAACGCTAAGAAATTTTTTAACAACATTTTACTTAATACTTGATTTTCTGTGAATGAATATGGTATTTAGAAGTCGCATCTCGAGATGGATTGTATAAAAGAGGGGTGAATTTTCAAATAAAATATTCTAGAATTCGTAAAATTTACATCGAGTCCTAATTGGCAAAAGGGTGAAACTTTGGCTAAAATTACATTTCATATCAAAAAATTCAGAAAAATCAGCTTTATCGATAATTTAAAGATATAAGTGATTACTTCGTTAGTCTTAGGTTAAAATGGTACTAAAACTTTTCATTATAGTGCATAAAATATTAAATTTTTAGTGCGTTTTTTTAGTTTTCTTGAACATTCGTCTAAATATAACTTATGCCCTTTTGACTATTAAGGCTCAATATTACGAACAATGAATTCTTTATTACCAATGTAATATAGATACGTAGCAAAAAAAAAAAACATCTTCTTTTAGGAGGGTTAAGGTAATTAATTTGTTTAATATTAAAATACATTGAAATTTGAAAATCTTAAAAATAAGTACATAAATATATTATTAATTTAATAAATATATAATTAACTGTAAAACACATAAATAACTTTACATTGTTAGAGTTGATGTATGACTATAGAGTTTAGCTTAATATTATTATTTTTAGAATATTATTAGGTACTTTTCGATTATATCAACTACCAATGATGTATTTCACAACGTCTACGTCTGAACAAGTGAAATGAGTGATGTCGGCTTGCCGAGTAAACGTCGCCAATATTGTAAATAAGTTATGAAATTTTGGTAAAAATTACATTTTATAATACTACTTTACCAGTCGTAACTCATCAAACCCATCAAACATATCTTTATTTTTGGACGTGGCTTAGATTACACAATCTTTTTTTCGGTTGTTCGTTTATGACCCGAATAAATTGCATACACCCATTAAAAAAACATGTAAATACATTTTTTTTCTTCGAGTATTTGAAAATCGATGTACTACTTCTTCAAAAAATTACAGATAATGTGTCTTAGAAACAACATGTATATGCACCAACATGGCTAGATATCCGATTATAAAACATTTAAGGAGAGGAGAGCAAAATTTTAACTCCACTGGCTACGATTTTTTAAGATATAAATTATTATAAAAGGAAATTTAATATTTTTTTAAGTAAGAAATGGGTCGATTATTATTTATATTGTCTGTAGACATATATAAAATACTAAGCCCATAAGTCTATTGTGGCCTTTTGACTCCGCATCCGTGTTTTCAATTTAAAAAGCAATCAAAATAGCGCAAAATAAAATAATTAATATTAATATAAACAATAAATATACATGCATTAATTTATTTACAATGCAAATGATGGATTTTATTTGGTTGTTTACGAATAATTAAAACGAAATAAAAAAAAAAAAAAAAAAAAAAAAAAAAGGTGTTATTGATGAACTAAAATGTATGCAATGTTGTCCTGCAGTATTTACAGTAAACTACATTTATTAATAAATATTCGATATCGATCATTTCAAATACAGGTACAACCTGACAACTTGCGGAAGGAAAAAAATCTACGTTCGAATGTAGCCAAAAATCGTATAACAAATTTGTATTGTGAAAAAAACCTATTATTGTAATGTTACGGCTGTAGTTTTCACTACCCTCGTAGGGATATGACTGGTATTCAGTTCATAAGATAATTTGGGAAGTATAAGACGTATATTATCATTCCCCTGGAACGTTAATGTAACTATTGTTTAGCGAACGTGAACTTAACACAGCAACGTGTCGTAAGTTAACGTTTACACTTTTCGTGTCTTCGTCTTTGATGTCAGAGTTAATACGCTTACAGCGTCTGTCATGCCGACAATCATCCAACGAATACATTCTTGTTATTAATACGGAACAGTGGCGTGGCGAATATAGGTTCAAAACGGGCAATTGCCCGTGGCAAATTTTGAGGGGATACCCCCTCAGGATGCCTCAGAACTAATATGTTAGTGGAGCAACTTCCATATATAGTGTATACTTAATTTTCAATAATGCCAGATAATACGGGATACTTTGAGCAAACTATAAATCGCAGAGTCAATAATAGTTTTCAAGTTTCTTTATTTTTATTTAGTATTTGGTAAAAAATAAAAATTTGTAAAACATTTGGGTGTTCTAAAACGTCATGCATAATATTTAAAAATATAAATATCTGTATAATTTGATACTTAATTTTTATTTTCCAATTCAGTTATATTCAAAGAAAAGTCTTACGTATTATAATCTTATGCATAACATAAACAGTTATAAAAATATGGTTCTTGTATCTGCCATGTATTTCAATTATTTTAAACATTTTAACAAATTTTAAATGTAATTATAGTGAAGTTAATCAATAACCATATAAATGTAATATATTTTTTGCTTTATTAAAATGTATGTACTGAGTGTCAAGACAAAGCAAAAAAAAAAAAAAAAAAACTCTTATAACCAACCCAAAAACATATCCTTATGCAGTTATGAAACTTTGTAGGTATTTAATATAAATGTCAAATAAAACTAATAATACCTATTTTTATTTTTGTAATTTTTTAAATAACTAACTTGCTTTGATACATTTAGTATCTCTTAAATTGTGTTAATCTTGAAAAAAGGTTTTAGGGGGGAGGGGTGTCTTTAGTTATGTATTTGACCGTAATTAATATATCACTCACCATGCCACTGATACGGAATAAAATTATGAATTCACAAACGTTGTGGATATACAGAGTACCGGAAAAGTTTACTTCAAATAAAGCCACATTTTCAATCAATGTGGACACTCGCAAGAATAATTTGAAATGACAGACTAAGAATAAGATTTACATTAATAATTATTGAATGATTGATTTCACCCATATTTTAAATGAATTTGAAAAGTTGTTCCGGAATAATTCGTACGTCGTCCGTTTAAATATATGAAATCCGTCAATACGTGTTTATTATATTTTACGTAGGTATCGGTTTTATTTTTACGGACTCTATAAAAATAAAATCATATTTTCTGAGATAAGCGATTTTTATTCGTTACGGAAAGAGGTGAAATAAGAAAACTATAATATTACCTTTGGAATGTGACCCTTTTTCGTTAATATAATTGTTATTTACGGTTATTGCAAGCCGTGTTGTTATCGCCGTTGTTTAAAAAATATCAACGATATTACCAGTGGATAAAATAACGTAACGTCAACGGGCACACCGACAATATTGCGGTCGCACAGCGATGGTTTTTACGGTCAAATTTTTAACGACTGTGCCCGAATAAAAATATCTCGATTTCATGCCTAGTTCACAAAGATATTTCTGGTATTTATTACCTCCGACGAGTGTTATGTCCAAGAAAGTTAAAAATTTTCGTATCGCCAGTAAATATAAAATCTACCGAATACAATCTCAGTATAGTGTAATGTACATATATTACAATGGAAATATTATGAATTTTTAAGCTTAAAATAATGATTCTTCGATTTATTTTTGGTCATTTTTTCGATTATTTTGATCACACAATGTGGTGATTTTATGATATACCGTTAATATTATTATTAATGGTCGTGCACATTTTTGTAAACACTGTGTACGACATATATATTGTTACATTATATACTATTATAAGATCATCAACGATCAAAATCACAAAACTTATTTCATCTCAACAATTGGTCATCGTTCAAAATACAAAACATTTTTAAACAAAAATTATATGATCGTACACAAAAATGCCCGTGTGTTAAGTGTACATAATAAACAAATTCAATATGGTTTTCAACATTTCAAATCAGATAAATGAAATGTCTTTGGATCATGATAAATTTAATTTATCTTTATTTATTTATTTTTTGATTGAAAGTAGCGGAATGATGATATTGAGATGTAGATGATGTGAAATACCATGTAAAAATATACTTCTGCTTTTCCGATGCAATAAATTTTGAACGCTAACACTTTTTTAAGTATCAATTCAATTTGGTATATAAATTTAAAGAAACAAATTTCCAAATAAATGCGTATTATAGTTATTTCCATTTAAGATAATTAAAAAAACTGCAGATAAAATGTAATACAAATTATTTTTTCATAAAATGTAGAGCTATTTACTTTCAGAATATTTTATAAAATTCAAAGTTTATCGAAAAAACGAGTGTTGGTAAAATTTTGAATAAGATACTCGATGTCTTTATTGAATAAATTGACTTTTAACTGATTTAGAGTACTATATTTTTCAGGTGTGACTATGTGAAGCTAATAAGATCACTAATATCTTACGAAATCACAGTATGACAAACGATTTAAACACACTGATTTGCGTTTTATGAAATTTAAATTACATAGTAAATTATTATCTTTATAGTATATTTATTATTTTTACATAGCACATTTGAACCGAAAATTTGTCATTTTTACACATTGGGATAGACATGTGCATAATCGTATGTAGTGAATTATCTTCAGTTCCACAACAAATTATACTTTCTTTTTATTATTTTAAATAAAACCAATGAATTTAGAAAATGTGTTTCTTATAAAACAAAATTAAGCTTCATAAAACAAATGGATAAGTACTTTATTCATGAGAAATTATACGTATATAACCGTAAAACGGATAACGTGGTTTGTGACTGAGGACAATTTAAGGGAGAAATATTGTTCAGGGCAGGTCAAGGCCGTACGTAATTTTATATGTTGTGATCCACTGCTACATAACTCCTGCAATAATATGAGTATGATAGCAAGATACTCTGAAAAATTCACCAAACGTTCAATTGCATCACATGTTCAACAGCAGTAATGTGGAATTAAATTTACCATACGTTACCGCCAACGGTCAGCCATCCGAGTATTACAAAATCACAGTCGGATAAGAAATCGTTTAGTGATTCCTCTCAAACGCAGATGCACGAAACCGTCAACAGTAGGTTAATCTGAATGTTTTTTTTTACAGTGAACCACCATTAAACTCCTTGCCCTAATTCGAGCACACTCAGTTCAATCAAATAAATACTGCTCTGTTCTAGAATGTCGTTATCATAATTTATTATAACTGATGTATGGTTACTTTACAAGGAATTTACATCCATGAGTTATAATACTCGTATTTTAAATCATTATTTGTTTTTAATATCTATAGGTAATTTTTTCAAATACTAATCAAAGGGGTAGTAATATAATTGTTACGTATTGTATTGATAATGAAAACAACAAAATCTTTAATTAAAAACAGGTTTTTGAAAAAAGCAGGCTATTGTGGGCGTCGAAAATTCTCACGGATTTGTGAACTATTTGATGTATTTGGTGTAGCAGTATCCAAAGAGTTTCAGAGCGAAATACTTATACAACGCATCGTAAAGTTACTTATTGTTGTCTACTTAACTATTCTAACTAGAACTATTTCAATATATTTATGAGATTTAACTAGTTTGTATGATGTAATCGAATTTCAATTTGTTTCTATTGAATTCAAGAATACAAAAAAAGAAAAACAAAACACAGTCGTTGAGTTAGCGCTGATTTCATGTTAATATTTCATCATTTCAATATGTAAATTATTATTGATTTCGGAGTGTTATCAATCTATCTGAAATTGGAAAATGTATCGTTGACTTAATTCCGAAACGATCTCGCACGTGTTGGCACGCATGGTTATTGTTTATTTTTTTTACCAGCCGGTACTAAGGTGTCCTATAGCAATGCAATTTTCTACAGCTTAATCGAATGCGGTTTAAATCGAAGACGCAAACTGACAGACAACGGACACAATAGCAATGGATCAATAAAACGATTTCAATTTCCATTCGCCGTTGTCGCATTAATATTCCCGTATGATACTCATAAGTAATAATAATAATAATAATAATATCATTTTACTGATTATTACATTTGATATTACATTTTTATAGGTCAAATAAAAAAAAAAAAAGGACCACCGATTGTCGACCCTTGCCGCTTCTCCATACTCGTGTGGACTGTAATGCATAACGTGTTTCACAAAGTTTTTACGTTATTTTCAGATTCACTCTACCGCCGTACCTCGTACCCGGTACTACTAATTAATTATGTATGAATGACTACCTGCATCACGTGGCATTTCACATATTTATAAAACACACCGATTGATTTTTTTTTTTTTTTTTTTGTAGTTTACAAATCATTTGTTCTGTGAATTTTCAGTTTTTTCCAAACGTTTAGCTTCTATGTAGATCGAAAATTGCTTTCTTAGTATACTTTGTGTGTATTTTTTCTGTATTTTTCAACGTTTTTTCAATATTTTGGAAAAACCGTCGTACAAACAGTAAAAGCGTGTTCAGTAAACGAGATTTTCGGGAAATGTATTTTAGTTATTTGGTAATAACTCATCGTAGGAACTTAAAATTTTTACTTGACAACTATCACAGTACATATTTGATGAACATTAAAAAAAAAAAGTGCGAACACTTTAAGACTAAGTCTAGAATTTTCAAAATATTTTTTACATTATAAAATGTTTATTTCTTAATATTAAGACCTGAATATTTTATATAACCTTGTTCGTATACTTTCTTAAGAAAACCATGAAATTGAAAATTGATTATTTTATATAGGTTTAAAGTTATAATTTTAAAACCTTTGTATTTACAGAGAAAATTTGTTCAGAATAGTTCTTCTAAGTAAATTATTTGTCTTTTTTTTAAACTTATACATTTACTATCAATATAATATTAACTGAGGAAGATAAAACATCCCTGGTACAAAGTGTAACTGACTGTTGTTGATATCAAGTTATGAAATGGTAGAAATAATAGAAACTGAAATTGAAATATTACTTAATAAATACGAGTAGGTATGACAGTTGTTTTTTTTCGTTTATTATTATAAAATCGCAAAATTAAATTTATATTCCAATCGTATTTATTGTTTAAATCCATGATGATTCAACGTTAATATAGATTGTTAAACATCACACTAGGATTGATCATTATGTCTGTTGAACGTACGAGTACGTGATGTGCGTAATTATTTTACGACTCAGAGATGAATTAGTATGTGAAACAAAATACGTTTATTATGATTTTTAGTGTACATCAAATGCTTTTCTGTAAGTAATACTTGTTTCAAGTACGACTGTATGACCCCACAAAGTAATTTTTCGTCGAAATTAAAATCAAAACAAATCGATGAATACTATGTGGTTTATTGTTGCCAGTGACTCGTAAAATATTTACCATCAGTCAATATTCATCTAGATTGTCGGCAGCAATACTGTGACTGACGGCGAAAAAAACCAACGAAAACAAACGAATCGAATACGTCAAGTCATTCGTTTATACTCGAACGTATTCACGCGCAATCCGACCGACAATAACGGGGCAGGACCCGTTTGGACCAATTTTCCTAAAACACAACTCGTTTGGACCAATTTTGAAGACCCGTTTGGACTAAAAAATATTAGTTTTATACAACTCGTTTGGACCAGCATTTTCCTTCCCATTTTATTTTTAACAGGCTTAGGACTGTCTTTGGCATGATTAAAAATGCTGCTTCTTATTTTTATTACTATTATTGATTTTTTAAATATATATATATATATATGTATACTAATATGAGTGATTACTTTGTTTTAGAAATAAGCATAAAAATATAAATATATAATTTTATATTATATTATGTTAAATTCGAACGGCTTGAAACATTTGTCCAATGATCTTCAAGTACGTCAATTGAGATATATGACCATTTTTATATTGTGTCCATCGTGTGTGTAGTATGTTGTGTTTTTGAAGTGTATCATTTCTTTGTATATTAATTAAAATAAAAAATTGGACCAAACGGGTTCACAAAATCCTGGTCCAAACGAGTTGCATTTTTATTAGTGGCCCAAACGTCCCTGGTCCAAACGTGCCTCGACCCAATAACGACATCGACGACGGAACGATATTAACGCTTACTATTTCACGTGCTCGCGTCGATTGAAATCATTGTGGCCGGAGAACGCTGCAGCGACAATATTATTCAACCGTCGACCCGCGATGAAATCGCACTAAAGTGTTTGCACAACGAATTAATATGGTGTCTGGAAAAAAAGGTTCGCCGAGACCGTGGTGTTTAATTGAGCGGTACCGAACGAGCGTACGACATGGGGACGGAACAGTGGTGACCGCGGTGTATTCTGGTACATTTGGATATTTTTCTTTTTCTTTTGCCGTTTCGTTTCTAAAACCTGTCACAACCGCCGGACTCGCAGACGAAGATCGTTCGATCTCGACTCGTCACACTACGACGTGAAAATATGAGCGAAACGACCACGCGACGGCTGCGGCGACGCGATTACAGGCGTGGTGAACACAGTATCACACGCGGACGTTCTTTTTTTTCGAACCATAAAAAAAAATCTTCTTTCTTTTTGGTGTTATTTGAATTCTATTCTTTGATTATTTTGATTTTCGGCCAAAACGAATACACAAAAACATACCAAACACCTTTGAAAACACACTTGTGAAGGGATTTGCGTCAAAGCGTTAACCGAAAATCGTCTGGGCCACAATCGATATTCTACACTTATTTGCGATAAAATTGTTGCTCGACAACCAGGTCAAAATGGAAACATCTCGTCTGATAGTTTCGCAAACGTATAAGTGAAAATTTTCTACAACTTAATTTTACTAATTCGTAATAAATGTATTCATTGCGTCTTAAGTTTTAAAAAAGGTTATTTGAAATATTTTTATAAAATTTTTTGTCATTATTATTATTTTTTTTGTAATTTAATGAATTCATTTTGTTTAGTGGATTAATTGCTAACAATTATTATTTTTTTTTTTAGATTTATCCACGAATTCAGAACGGCGTGTCCACTAATCCAAAATCCCCCCAAAAAAAAACTAATATTCATTAATTGTATATTTTAAAATACTTTTACAGGCGATTAAACGTTTTATTCACTTGATTCACGTCAAAAAAATGGTTTGAACGCCTAATATAAAAAATGAAAAAATAAATTATTAAAAATTTTACTGGCGAACCACTATCGTACATGCAAATCATTTTTGTGTAAACATAAAAAAATAACATGCCAATAATTTTTTACTAGCGATCGACACAATATGATAACGATAACTGTGTGTTGGTACACCATCGCGTGTGGTAAGACACGTGATGTGCAATACACGATGCTAATAATTATTTCATGATCGCCATACACGTAATAATATAACACTGTACGTGTCAAAATTAAATCTGACTTCGTTTTTCATTTGTTTTCCGATACTTAGATCATCACAAAAAAGCTTGGACGTAGTTTGCAGTTCGTCGTTTACGATACGACACCGCGCAATAGCCTCGTACGCATTCGGCGTTTTCGGTCTCAGCAATCGAAACGTTCTGATAGCTCTGACGTATTATTGAAATGTTCAATTGCGATTTGCCAATAATCGTACGTGCAACACAGTCGTACAGAACAACGAAAACGATAACTATTTAAGGCCGAAGCGTACGTGTTGTGTTCAGTATTTACAACATACGGTATGTGATGTTATGTAAATAACTTTGTAACACATGTTTGAATACTGTTGTACATTTAAATGTCCAACTGCCAAACGACTTAATAAATAACCGCTGAGGCCGTGACGAATATGAGATGATAATAAATTTAAGACAGAAAAATCAGACACGGGTACCTACTATATTTTTTCATTCGAATTTCATTCGAGGGTCAATGTCATTCATTTATGTACCATTGAGATGCATTAAAATTAAAAAACTTTCATGACAAGTACACTAAAATTAATGTACATATAATATTATTAAAAAAGTACATTGGAAATTTATTTGATACATTTTATGTTTTGTTCATTTTAAGAACTTCATAAGATGCAAGAACATTACTCATGATATTTTTATACACGAACAAATTTCGGAAGAGGGTTCTAACCTTTCTATCTACAACTGTTGGTACGATTCAAGTAGACTTTACCTTTTAAAATCGCATTTGGTAACAAAAATGAGTTCATATGAGGAAAATGATTTATCCGCTCCCTTAAATCTACCACCGGGACCAGTTTATCGGTATGGGTCGAAACGGTTACTGTGAGGTATAAAATTTAATATTCCACACAACGTGTACCGTCATGGAGTCCATATTTCCGAAATAGTTGTTTACCGTCAACGGGAGTTACAATGTCACTAGACGTGAAAATAATGATGTCGATAATGATAATGTTAATGACTACAAAAACAGTGTATGTACTTGGAGTTAGCGTACACTATCGTCATAAGGGTTTTTAGAAAACTCCATGCTATATTATCGTTATTGTTATGGTTATTATTATTATTATTATTATTATTTTTATTGATTAATCGAATCCCCAACCAAACACTCCACGAAACGTCCGTGATTGTTATTTTTTCAATTTTAGACCAACCGAACACCGTATAGGGGTGAGTATGTGCTCTGTTTTAACTAAAAAAATTATACCAGAATAAAATGGAATTCGCCCAGAATAATGCCCACTAATCGCTATTATTTATGCGTTATATCTTACATAGTTCAATAAAATCCCAATAGTTAACTCGTCGTCGTCGTCGTTAAAAATACAAAAAAGCGGTAAACCGTGCCGGCTAGACCGGCCACGCCGTCGACGTGATTGTGTTTACTGTCCACGGTGATCACGACGAAACGTACGCGATTTTCACGGAGGAAAACGCTCCGCCATCAATAACGAACACTAACGCTGTGCGTATTACCAATATCTGGCACGCGTACAACGTTCGGGGTGTTCCGATTCGACCTCATTCCCCGGGAAATGAAAGGCTCGTTCGGCTCGACTTCGAGCCAGGCCAAGACGCGTGTTTGGCAAAATATTTATAAATCATAAATCACAGAGAACGATAAAATTATTGATTCGTCAAGCAGTTTGCACGAAGATTGTCCTCTAGTTGTTTCCATTATTGGATCTCGAGTTTTTACAATTTTTCCGAACGATTTACGTTCGTTTATTTCATTGATTTTTTAATATGTAAAAAAAAGTGTACAACACGGACAGTGTTTTGTTTTCAAATTGATTGTGCTCACGACTAAACTACGATCGGTAATGAGACGAGAATGTCTCAAACGTCAGAAACTCGTGTTTGATTACGTTCTTTTTTTTCACCAAACAATGTATTATAATCGCTGATGCAAAACTTCGAGATATAATGAACAGTAGTTTAAAACTCTTGTCTCGTTAACTCAACGTAAAATGAATTTATTAATTAGAAACTAGGAAGACCGAAGGAATGTTACTCGCCGCTCTATTGTTATTTTAGAAATGTAAAGATTGTTTCACTTTGTTTCACTGGAGTATTATTTATAGCACATTATACAAAACATCAAAACTAATCAGATTCGAATCAAAAAAAAATTTTAAAAGTATACGGTATGTAAATCCACACTATAGTTGTGCGTTTTGAAAACACTACTGTACAAAAAGTGTTGCACGATATTTAAATAAAATAAACATAGGGATTTGCTTTTTTTTCTAAAGGCTTATTCAAATAACAGAAACTGCCCTGCACGCGTTCAAAGTAATTTCACAATGCACAGATTTGGGTTCCCCACGGAATCACACCGTATCCAATTTATCGCAAGTAATTATTATAGTACCTAACGATACGAAACGCTAATCGATTAAACGAGTCCATTTCATAATGTCTTTATTTAATTCTGTATACGATGATATTTCTGATTATTTTCTATTTAATAACGACAAAATGTTTTTTTTTTTTTTAATAGTAGTAGTTATTTATTTACCCACCCGATGAACTGAACTCTGTCTTATTGAAGATCAATCAAGCAATCAGTTGCATTTGTTGATTGAAAAACGAGAAAATTTTTGAGTGACAGATAAACACGGGAAAAACGTGTAGGTATTTGGAGAGTTGTTGTAGCGTCTGCAATATTTTATGATCGAGACATTTTCTTTCTGACAACAGGAAATTAAAACTACGATTTCTAATAAATGTGTTTCGTATCATATTAAGAAACGGGCCACTGCATCTTCAGGAGCACCCTTATGAATGCGGTGAAAAAACACGCTGACGACCATTCTGTACACTCTATTAATTGCCGACTGTTGTATTACACTCTATTATTTTTGATCAATAGAAAAAAAAAATCACTCAGATTTTTAAGCAAATAATAATATTTATTTCAGAAACATATGTCAGAAGTATAAAAAAAAAAATTATTTCCTTGGTTGATTAAATTTTCAAATGCACCCATATAGATATAAGTAAAACAAATGATAAAGTAAATTATTTATGCCTCAGTTACACGTTTTTGTGATTAACGGCAAAAGGATTTGTTTAACTTAAGGCTCCTTGAAAGTTAAAATCACAATCTGAAAAATTTGATTAAGTGTACTCGAAGTTCATTTTTTAATATTTTTTTTTATCTCAAACCGTGAAATTTTTATAATGACGAGTGTCATAACAGACGTTTGAAATTTAAATTTGAACGTGAAATTTATTGTAATTTATGAACGCTCTTTGGTTTAAAATATCTTTTCTATCATTTTATGACCTCAATTCCGTTGGAAAATGTGTTTTAAAAATAACGTATTGATTAGTTTTAAATTAAATTAACAACGATACAACACTGGCTTGCACCCAAGTGAACTGGACGAGTGCACGGCAGCGCATGGCAATCCGTATCCTGGAGGTCTTCATCCCCTTGCTTTTATATTAATTTTATTTATAATGAAGACATTGTGACGGGAATACATTTCATATTATACATTTTGCTCCGCATCGAAACAATAACTGTGACGTCACGTATACGTAACATTTAAAAATAAACTCGAGCGTGTTGATTTTAATTTAATAACAATTATTAACACCGATGGAAAGTAATATAAATTAGAGACTTTATCGTTAGCTGGACTTATTGTTTCGGTCGTTATTATTTTGCTCACGGACAGGTGTGTTTTATGATTTACGTGCAGTGCTTCGAATTTAGGTTTAACGCGCGAGGGGCGGGATAACTTTTACTATTTTTCAATACATCGAACGCACTTTCTTAGTACTTACGGGTTTAGAACATCGCGTTTGATAAATTATTTTGATTCAAAATAGAAAATTATTTTTCCAATTTCTATGGTGTAGTATAATAAAAAACATTCTAGATATTTATACTATGTTTATAATATTCCAATTAAGCCGTCTTTAGTATAATGCGTTTCTGATACAGAATGAATTACACTCTCTGCCAATACCAATACAGTAATTCTCATAATGCACATTTCTTACAGAACTGTCAGTATTTGCCAAGCACCCAATTTAATTATTATGTCATCCATACGAATGTTAATAATTTCATTTCATACATGGATATAAAGTTTTGAAATTCTATCCGGCACAATAACAATACATTTTATGTTTCTTTTAAATTTGAATCACATCAAGTAGTAACTGTACACAAATTCAAAAAAATTGTTAGATATTCCTTTTATTTTTATGTGAGTTTTTCACTAAACCGTTATACTTTAACAATTATTCAGTACATTTTTTTTTCTTCACTTCAGCTATTATAAACAGTAATCGGTGGTATTTCTTGGAAATCATTGAATATTTTTAATATTGAAAAGTATGTAAAGTTCTAACGAAAAAACGTTGTGCACTTTTTTTTAAGTAAATAAAATTGTACCTTGTATATAAATGAAGAAAAAATAAGGTAAAAACAAACAAAACTACATCGTTTTATAATTCTATTGCTTTTTCACAAAATCGACCATTTATTATAATTGGTCAATATAAATGCTATGTTTTATTGGACATGATTTTTTTTTTTTTTGTCTCGTCGTCACATGAATATACGTAAATTAGGATCTTACTTGTATTAATTACGGGTATTTCATTAAACATAAACGTCAAACCTGGTTAAATACTAAACCTAATACTAAAGATAAATATTATATACGTACATGAAAAAATGAATGTACTGATGTCAAAATTTATTCAGAATCAATATAAACCTTTTCATTGTATCATAATATAATTTTAATTTACATTTACCGGAATCACGGAATTCATTAATTTTTGGATGGTTTTGAAACAATTATTTTAATTTATTTCAATTTTTTTTTCGTTCATCTTATATGCTAATGGTGATGCATCGAATGCAAATATTTCTAACGTCAATGCTAAGCAAGAATTATAACATAACAACTTTTAAAATTTCAAATTGCCACTTTCTCCTGCATTAAATTATAGAACTTAAGCAAATTTTATGTACATTATGAAAATTGTCATCAAACTTATTTTATTTTGTAATGAATTTCAAAAAATTAATAATCCGAAAAAACTAAAAAAAAATGCATTAATAATAATTTAATTCATCCAAAATGATGAATAGCAATAAACTAATATGGTGATTACAATATACCGTATTGTAATCATTGCTTAAATATAAATTATGATTATATTTTTTTTTAGTCATAGAAGAGATACTTACCGTAAGACAAAATTTTTTAAATGCGAATTCTTACATTTTCAAGAACATGTATTATTCATAAATATACCATTAACCATATGGATAAATAAATATTTTAAAAAATGTAATAAATTCTTCATCGTTGTTTTCCCATCCTAGGGCTTTAAAATATCGACTGTTACATTCTAAACTAATAAATAATATACTATAATAGTTTTTTTGCGTTTTAATATCCATCGGACTGTAATAATCTTATAATCTTGTAAAAAAATTTTAATTTAAAATTATCATAGTATTATTAGCAGTATTTATAATATACGCGTACATTTTGATAATTTCGATCAGCGTAATATAGATACGAGAAATAAAGAACGTACTTCGTGCTTTGGTTATATTTTTCGCTACTCGGACCATATAATGGTAATGAAGATATTGAATTTTGAAGAAATTATAGTTTATTTCTATAGTTGAATGATTCTGAGCAAAGTTTCTGTATAGAAATATAACGTATATATTATATTTTTCCATTTTTAGTCCAATATTCGTTAGTTTTTTTTTTTTTAATTTCTTTATTCGGAAAAAAGACCGAAAGATTCAAAAAATATTGTTCTATCTATATCCAATGAACATTGGATATATTATGATTAGATGGGCCAATTTTTTTTTCATAAACATTTAATGATGTAAAAACAGCTGATTCCGTAAAAATTTTAAAATAATTAACTTAAACTCTTATAAAAAATATTTCTGTGTCACGATTTTTCATTATTGTTAGTGAAATAGATGAGTAAGGTCATATTAAATTTTCGAAACTTTTTATAAAATATTAAAAATTGTATAACAAGTAAACTTAAAAATATAGGATATTATCAAATTTCTATTTTTAGCCCAAAAGTAGTTTTGTTTGAATTTTTGTAAAGTAGGTAGCAATATACCATTAATATATAGTGGGCCTTTTTAGTTTTTAACAACTTTAATTCAAAAATTATGATTAAGCAACTAAAATCAATTTAGTGAAATTTAGTGTCATTTACGCCAATTGTGCCATTTTATTTGGTTTTTCAGAATTTTGCCTCATAACTAAAAAAAACTATTGAGAGGAGAGAAAAATTATCCTCAAAATTCCGTATATATGCGATTTCCAATCTACATAATTGCTGGATGAAATTTTGAACAAAGTTGAGTATACCTAAATGAGTCTCAAAAAAAAAAAATTTAAAACTTCATGGTAAAACCAATAGATCCTTGGCTTCGCTCAGAATCAAAAACAATTATTCATAAAACGATCAACTAGCAAATACAATTAAAACACGTAAAATACGAGAATAAAACATATTGACGATTATGATGTTGATGAAACGTCTTCTTTCATAAGGTACTAAAAATTAATTTGACTCGAAATGATCGACAGTTTACAACTTCGATCGATGGTTTTAGATTATAATCAGAGATTATTGTGAAATAGTATTTAGTCGCCGAACGATGTTAGTTAATACCTTATAGTAATGATCGTATTATTATTATTATTATACGACGCGTCGGTAGCGGTTAAACAGTTAATCGAACTATATTATACTAATCATTTGACGGTGACTTGAAAATCTATCGCCAGTTTGTCGGACCCGTATCAGACTCATTGCCGGAATTTCGTTTCTATACTCAAACAAATAGGCGTCACTAAAGCCATTTACCGAACGAACATTAAGTCAATATTCAAAAGCTGCACAATTAATAGTTAACCTAGTGACTGGGTTAAACGAGAACGTACTTGAATGTATTTTAAATGTACGTGAATAATAATAATAATAATAATAATATACTAAGCACCACGTTTACGACTGTATTTTTTTTATGAAAAATAAAAAAATCACCCAATATAATAGCGCTTGTTCGTCCTGAAACAGAAACGAGTTCACGTTGAATCGTCCGGAGCGAAGTATGCATATAAGTTTATTATTATAATCTCGTGTCGATCGTATACCGAGGCTAGGTATACGTTTTCAATTACACGCATGTAAATACACGGGCACCGTATAATATTCTACGCCGTGCGAAACGGACGTTTTAATAATTTACCTTACCGTTTCCCCGTCGTTACGTTCTTCGGCTCTAATTGGGACGGTGCCATATCGGGCGTTTCTCCGGCAGACTCCGCTGAACACAATAGCTCGCGCGGAGCACGCGAGTCAGCGGTTTTCGGACCCCACATCTCGATACGGAAAACCGTGTACCACGGGCACACTCACGGGGTTTTCGAGGTGGGAAAAAAAACATTCGACGATTCCGTAGTGCTGCTCAAGTACCAAACGGCGTTGAATTTATTTCCCAGAATTCCACTATTCGATTTGATTTTCATTGTTATTTTACATTCGTAACGCAGTGAGGGGATTTTTAACGCACCTGTGTGATAATTATACAAATCATACCATGAGTATATAAGCTCTCAAATGGCTCTGATCCCTAAAAATGATTCAAGTCTTTTATTTCATCAAAGTCAACCTTTCCGACATTTTTTAAGTATAAGGTGCATGTATTTAAAATAAATGTAGACAAATTTGTAGTCGAAAATTTTCAGTCAAGAATTATTGATCGCAAATTTCAAGTTAAAAATTTTAAGTACAGGCATGTTTTGTAGTACCTACGCATTTGGTATTTTAGTTGCGTTAGGCATTGCAAACTAGTTTTGTCATAGAGATATGACTATTATTCCAGGCATGTTTGGTAATACGTACGCGAAATATATGTTATGTTACCCACGTGTTTGGTAATACAGATATGAACATTTTAGGACCTGATTAATTTTGGATTTCAAAATTAAGTAATTGAAAATTTCTCAAAATTGGAAAAATGTATGATTTGAGAATGTTAAAATTCAAAAATTGACTGGTTAGAATATTTTCCAATTTGAAAATGTATGGTATTTATATGAATATTAAATGGTTTTTAGTAGTTTTAGTGGTTAATCATTTTTTATGTAATATTTATTTGTCAATTACATATTATTAAATATATCGACTCAAATAACTTGCATTATTATATTTCACATTACATCACGTGCGTGAATCATCACTAATTAATTTATTTACGTTTATAGCAAATTTTACCGTTTTTTCTCGGGTTTTCGGTAGTTTTTCCTCGCATCTGAAAGAACTATTGAGATGAGTGAAAATGACCTCCTAAAAGTACAATTTAAATACAATGTCCAATCTATAAAGTTGTTGAATGAAATTTATGAAGCATAATTACTGCCCAAAAAAGCGCTTACAAAAAAAAAAAAACTTAATTCTAAAACCAGTAGATCCTTCGCTTCACTCAGAATCTAAAAAAATGAAACAAATCTAATTTAACACCTTGTCAAATTTTTTGAACTTTTTTTCACATACATATTACGCAAATAAAAACTGCGATGGTCGAAAATCACTCGGTCAACTACCCTAACAATCGCTTCACTCATTCGGCAGAGAACTCACTACCCAATCACATCGATAATGACCCTCGATTTGTTGTGAAACGCCGAGACCCAATTAGTGTATTACCTAAAATATTCCGGAACTTAATTTATATACGTAGTACTTAAAATACTCCGGGACCCAATTAGTGTACTACCTGTGATTTACTCAATGGCCTGGGACCCAACTCGGATTCACCGAGATAGACCTGTGCGTAAATGAAAAGGAAAAAAACCGAACTCAGATATGGGTAGGACGAAACGCCAACATCAAAGAACACACGAGACACACACACACACACACGAGTATCTCCCATTGAAATAACTTTAACGATACGATTTTAAATATATATAAAATAATATTTTTATGTATTACACACACTGACGAAAACTCCGACGGAAAAAATATTTATTTATCGTTTTTTAATTTAGAAAATTGCATAGCCTTTGTTACTCGCTTTTGTATAGCAATTACTTATTATAAACATCATCATGTTTGGTTCGGCAGATGAAGAGCCTATATATAATGATAAACATATTAACACTTGTTTTCATAATTTCGATTTTTATAATGGAGCCAAAAAAGCTATAGCCGATTATAATTTATATTTTATTGACTTAAAGCAGATATTTCGTATAAATTCATTTGTTTGCTATTTGTGTTGCTTTGAATACGAATTGTCAATAAATTTTCATCATGATTAATTAAAATACAGCAACACAGTAACCGTATATGATAATAATATACCCTTCTTTATTATTTTAGTAACCTTTTTTTTGTGTATAGTTTTAAGTTACACACTCATACACGTACTAAAATAAACACCTGTACTCCCACCTGCACTTCAAAGCTCTTTAGATTTATGCGTCGACCCCTACTATTCTGATAGAGCTACAACCTCACACATATATGTATATATACTCACAATTTGGCCAACCAAGTCGATACTTGCCGCAGAAAGGTAGATGACCAAGTGCGCGTACTAAGATTGCACGCTCCCGACCTTCACGGATTAGCCAGTTTTCAAGTACTTTTTGTGGATAGATATACTCTAATCTAATATTTTAATTTTCGGGAATAGTATTTTTATAATCTATTTTTTATATACTCGTGCCAGATGTATTTTACACTTAACTCATGATCTCTCGTCTTGTGCTATAGGTCTTTATTATAACAACTTTGATCGTAATAAGTACATTTTATTTTTTCTAAACGCATCGCGTCGTGCGTTGAATGGCACGATCGTGGTACGCGCGGTTTTCTGAAATCGCGTGGCACCCCGTCAGCCGCTACTGCACGAGCGCGTCATGCGATAAAAATATTACGGGCAGCGGGCAGTGTGAATCGCTCTGAAAAAGGTATGACGTTTAAAACCTCGTTTTACTAGCCCACTCGTCACGGGCGAAAGTCCTTTAGAAATTCTCTAGTGGCTAATATTTAGCAGTAGCGTAATAGCGTGAATAGAAAATATTTTACACACGCGCGTGAGGACGTGTGTAATAAATTGTAGAACACACATTCGCACTCGTACAGACGGACGAAAAGCTGCTTGCTGCGTAGCCAAGGTTTTTTTTCTCGCACCTCGATGAAACCCACAGAGTGAAGTGATTCACCACCTTTCAGACTGGGCGTGTATAATATTGTGTGTATGCATAGGTTTATGGTCGCTATCGACGTCCGAGTGAAACTTTTTGATTTGGACGTGGTAAAAACGTTCAAACCTATGAGTATAATGTAGTAATGGAATATATAGTATACTATAAAATAGCGAATCTAATAGCAACGTGTACTAACCTATAGATATCAGAGTTGAATAGGTTTTGTTTACATTGAGAGCACTGCTCTACGATAATATCCCTACGAGTAAGTCGGTTCTTCCTCTCGACGTTTTGGAATCCTAACGTTCGTGTAACAACATTTACAGTACGAAATAAGCGCTGTGTAATTATTATGCAGATACCGAGCGTCCAAAAGATTAGCGGTCGTACCCGTGTACGCAGAATCTATTTTTAATGTAAATGCTGTCGAGAAATGAGGTGATTTCAATATCCAAATATCCCCTACGCCGTTTCGCGCAGAAGTCTAGAGCCGAGTGAATGGACGAATACATTAAAATACCCACTATGCACACACACACACACACACACACACACACACACACACACACACACACACACACACACACACACACACACACACACACACACACACACACACACAGACACACACACACACAATGTGTGTATAATACACGCGTACTTGCGCAAATACTGCATGTTCGTCGAGTAAACGTACTGTGTTTTAGCGAATATCATGTATCGAATCTCAGTAATCGTAAATACTATTTACATATATTATTATGGCCTTGGAACCGTCTGCAGTTACGAGTTTCACGAATCCCGTATGGCTGTAAAAAAAAAATAATAAATAAAACTAAAAAACAAAAAATACACGTATGCGCCTACCGTCTTGCGCCGTGATGGAACAAGTATAAAATACTATATAAATCGTTAATACGTATACCTTGTAATACTCTAGTGGTGTAAGTCAAAACACGTACATCACCGTGGTAATTCAACTGCCCGACTTGAAATCTCGCGAACTCGTATTAATTACTATTGAAAACGAAATCTCGCGTGTTTTTAATAACCGTACCTCGTAATACACGGTTTGCGTAGTTTGATCAGGCTAAATGCAGTATGAATATAAATGCGTAATAATACGCCTTTCGCGTGTCACATCGATGATTCTTCGCGTTTTCAGAACGACGGAACACTTGAAATATTTTGAGATTTTCGAGAAACTCGGTCGTGAAATAAAACAGTATCTATACTTGAAATATATTTATTTTAAATAACATAAAACATTAAAAATTACGTACATGCTACTTCATACATTAGTCCGGTGTTTCTCAAACTTTAGGCCACGACCCGCTGGTAAATCCCGAACCAAAATTTGGTGGGTCACAAGAAGTTAAGATTTTTTGAATTATTTATAACATAAATAAAATTATATCCACTGAATATACAAATACGATATTCATCATTCTAGTATTTTTGCTCCAGTAGAACTATTCTTTTGCCCTGTAAATCCATGTGAATCGTGATATATTTTCAGGATAAAATGTAGGTGAAGATACCAAAAAGATAGAGAATCATTGCAATAGACCAATAAGATAAAATAAAGTAACCTAATTAAACTAAATAAGATGAAAAAATATCACCATTTTTAAAGAAATTATTTGGGATATTTAAAAAGTAAAAATAAGTATAGAAGATGATAGTAAAAATTAGCATCTGAATAATATTTTGCATTTTTCACTGACTTTAACATTTTGTTGATACACTTATTCTAAGATCTCGAAAAGTCTGTGCTACGTGGACCCTTTAAACCATTGAATTCAATATTGAATAGTTTCCGGAAAGAAGCAGATCCTGAATACGAGGATGATTAAAAGTTAGAATTGATCAAGGACTTAAACTCTCAGAAAACCCATTTTTTTCTAAGAGAGACAGACATAAATACACGTTCGTTGTCCGGTATAAATATGAGATGGGTCTCGCAGACATAGAAAGACAGGCGATTCAGACCAACTGTCCCTCAAATAACATCAAACGAATAGTCGACGTTACAAAAGAAACAAGTTAACGTATTCGAGCTGTGTATGAAGCATTGTGTTGGTTGAGCTTCTCCACGAAATCGCCAGTGCTACTTGCAAGTCAAAGGACCTCAATTCACCGCTGTAATAGGTATAACAACTCAAAATCCCCGCTCTTTCATAATTGCATACAATATATTATTTATGCTGATGATCGTAATTTTGTTTTTGATTTTTTTTTTTTTTATTAGTAAACTTACAATCTGTATTTGATAAAACACAATAAGTAAATATAATGACTTTGTACATGAATTAAAATAACTACAACATAATAGCTTAATCAGGTAGGCTATCCAGTGATAGAACCCCTCGGATAGTGATATTCAAAATGATTTAACAGATATCGACACCATCGTCGTCTTTTAAGTTTTTTAAGTTTTTAAAACCCACGTGGGGATTGAGGAAAAGTCTGAAATGAGAAGAGTTAGGTGACACTTTAGTTTGGCATGAAATTCAGTGTATTATTTTTTAGCTAGTTGGTCAACTGTATCGATTAATGGTAATTTTGTTAATGGCTAAACACAACGAACAAATTCGAACATCGATTTAAACATTGATATGAGAGACAATCGCTTGTGGCGCGCTACAATGTATAGACTTTTTACCTACTTTTTCGATTGATTCAAACAACTATTTTAAAATCTACCAAACATTTAGTTTTGTTTATCATAAAAATGGTTTATTTTTGTGTAACGACAGAATAACTTAAATTATGCAAAAATAGTCTTAAAACGGCGTTCTTTCGGCTGTTAATACGTAAATTATGATTGTTGTATACACAATATTATAATTGTTAACAAAAATTTTACTTACATTGCTCTAAACGAATTTTTATATTGCGTATTTTATGATATACAAAATAAATTCTTGAAGTCGATATGAAAAATTGAAAACTATGAAAATAAAATTATAAAAATGCACCTAACAATAGTATTAAGATTACTAGTAATTTTTTCAATTTGGAATATTATAGTTAATATATTGGTTCAATACTAATAATTTATTAATAAGCTGAATGTAGTTTGTGAGCACTTCGACAGGCGTATAAATACGTTAGGTAGTACATAGGTGTAAGTTCAACTGGTATGAACTGTAATAGGAAATCCGATAAGTTAGAACACCACTCGTTAATATCTGATGTAATTACCTTAATGATTTTTTTTTAATCTTATTTATTTAAAAACTATAAAATAAATCAAAAAACGGTTAAATAGCAAATTATTTATTTTTACTTTATTACCCTCACCTATATCTTCCTTAGTAACCCAGCAAATTACAATGTTCCGGCTTACGGCGTATCATAAAAATATCTTTATGGCTCAAGTTTTTAAAACATTGAGAATGGCTACCCGAGACATTCGATGTAATTTTTAAATAAATAATTGTGGGTTCATTTACCGAGGTTGTATTCATCAGAGCCTATTCCGTATTATGGAAAATTTCGTTCGAGTTTTCATTATACTCATTAACGAAGAGGCATACTAAGGTTTTATTTTTTTATACTTTTTTTAATAAAATTTCGAATTTGAATCTTTACTATGGAAGTAAAAAGTATATTTTGCAAAAATTACGTTCTTAACATACGTCTTTTTTGGTAAAACTACACCTCAATAGATACGTCCATCTGTAAACTAAATATTTTAAACTATATATTTTGATTATTATTCGGTTTGTTTGGAAAATAAAGTTTTGTTTAGAAAGTATTATCCTATTTCGTATAATATATTTTGATAAAGTTATTTGGCTTTGGTATGTATATTATATACATATACATATATATATTATACATATATGTGTGTATATGTATAAACTTATATAAAGTAAGATACATGCACAGTTTGCTTTTGCTTACGGAAACTTTTGGTGCAAGTTTCGATTAATATACTGATGAAACATTTACTTACCGAAGACCCGTTTTGATAATTCGAGAAACCAATTATAATAATAATTATAACTATCCATTACAATAATTCCTTAGGAACACGTAAACGTTGTTTCAAGTCGATTTCTATTACTGTGGAAATTATAACAATAATATTCATGAATCACGTTTCATCCGTGAAGTTTGTGATGCCAAAATATCTTTTTTACATCCAAAGTAGTCTAATTATGTGTCGAATAAACCTAAACGACCGCCTCGTAATGTAATATTATAGTTCACAGTTGTGCGTATACATTACGTACGTATCTGCTATCTATAAAATATATTATACCTATGTGGAATTTCGGTACTACACATTTTTTACGACTACGCAGACTCTGTGTGTATATATAAAAAAAAACAAAAACAAAACAGCTGGGTTATATAAAAAGTAATTTCGGCTCGGCAGGCGGTAGACGTCTGTGACGACACACAGGCGTCTGCGTACGTATAATATGCACCTGCAGCCATCAGTACATAAAAGCTCTATAGGTATACACGGTGGAGTGCCCCCGACGTATTCGAATGGAATTTATACCGGCGCGGCGAGTAGCGTTGTTCACACCCGAGACTTTTTTCAGTCACGTACTGTCCCGGACGAAAAGCTACGAACAAATAAACAACACAATAATAATGATATTATGTTCGTACGCGCGCGAATTTTTCAAATTTTATCGTGAAAATCGTACCAAAAATTTATTACGGGTATATCATTTAAAAGCAAAAAAAAAAAATAATAATAATAACAATATCACGACCGTATCGTTAAAGTTATTTCAATGGAAGATACTCGTGTGTGTGTGTGTGTATGTATGTATGTGTGTGTGTGTGTTATTTCTTTACTATTGTATTATTTTTTTTCCAGACATGAACGTCTGTTGTCATCATGAGTTACGCGAAAAGTCATCACACCGTTTATTTAGATTTCACAGGCCGGAATCTTTTGCGCAGTATTATGGTTCACTTAAAGTTATTGTGTTCAGCCTTAATTTTAAATTATAACAGGTGGCAGGGCTTAGGTAGGACAAAAGGAAATGCCGAAAAGTCAGTTGACACAATAAATATGGACGGTTGAAATAACTGAAATATTTCCAAATTCCATTTCACCGAACATTTAAAATACCTGTCAATTAAATCGAGGATTAAAATTATATTTGTTAACACATCGTGTCTTGTAAAATTATTTCAATAGATAGACACGTGGTGTTTTTTAAACAAAAAGAATATTTGTTGGGTGTTTGGTGATGTCTAGTGTGTTGAGATAAACATCGAGTCACGTGTTATCATGTACGACAACGACTGTACAGGTAAAAATCCCTTGACCCGTCGACAGTTTTGTCGTCATCGGCCCGTCATACGTGCGACGCAGACGTCGACGGTGGCGTATTAAAGGCGATCCCGTGGCGGATACGAAGAACTTTTGACGAGACTTCTCGGACATCCGACTGCGGTGTCGACAACCCATTCGCGGAGACGTTCATGCCGACGTCTACGGAAACCTCACGACGAACACGACACCCCGTACGTTCAACGCGCGCGTGCAATCGCTCTAGCCAGCGCCGGTGGAAGAGCAGGGCAGAAAGGGCAGCTGCCCCGGGCCCCGACATTTTAGAGGCCTCATGCCTTTCACGAAATCTAACGATTTGTCAGTCGAAAATTATGTTTTTCAAACTACTTAACAAGTTCCGTCTATTTTGTGAAAATTTGAATGGTGTTTTAATATTTAACATAAATATTATGTTTCATATTCAGGAACTTATAGCAAAATCGTCTATATTACTCATTTCTTCGAACCTATAGTGAATGATATTGTTTAAAAATCTACAAAAAAAAATATTTCACTGCTTTTTTTTTAAGTCGGTCGATCGTTTATTTCCATAAGTAGGTCGGTCGGGACCGATTCGTGTACCGTACCCGCAACACGGCCGGGAACACCGATTCGTACGGATTTCGTTGACCCGTCGTAACCGGTTCCACGTGCGAGACTCTCGTGCGCACGTGGACCGTGCCGTAGGTAAACTGTGCGGCGCGTGTATGACATCCCGACCGTGTACACACCGCGTACGCGTACTCGGACGGCGCGAACAGTTTTCGGAACGAGACGACGTTTAAAATGCGCCCCCACGCGTCCTCGAAGGATTAACGCGCATAGCCGGCGAGTGCGCACGGAGAACTTTGCCGCCGCCGCCGCCGCCCGAGCCGCACTCGCGGCAGCGTACGATCCCCGTCGAGGCCAGGCAGGGGTACGCGTAGACGAGCAATGGCGGCGGGTGGTGGTCGCGGGGGGGATAAAGTGCGCGGATCGTTGTGATGTGGTTACCACGGGCCCGGCTGACCCGAACGGAATCCCATTACCTACCCCCGCGTGCGGCGCCCCGCCCGTGCACCCTGCGCGCTCGTCGAGTTTTATTAAATCGTCCGCGAGATCGACGGGAACAATATAAATGATAACACACCGTTGTGCGTTTTATCGTACAGTGCCCTCACTCGATGACCGACGGTCGATTATACGCGCGAAAAGGACGAATCCTCCTCCCGTTCGTCCGTCTAATGGCTAATCCCTAAAATACCGATATTATAGCGGTACGTATATCGTATATACGTCATACCATGAGTAGGGCCCATACTTTGAGACAAAGAGCTTTTTTTTTTTTTTTTAGGTTATAGATAATCTAAGACTGAGTATATTATACGATTCGTGTAAAGCACGTTTTAACAGTGAAATTTCTATTTTACATTTATCACTGTTTTTTTACCATTTTCAAGACATATTTTATTAATTTTTAACGCGTTACACCGGTTTTCAATAAAAACTAGGTAATTTTATACATTGTGCGATCATTCGATGCAACCCGTACATTGTAACAAATAAAATAGCTGAACTTAAAATGTACAGTAATCTTAAATTTATATTTTAGCATCTATTTTTAGAATAAAAAACCAGTCCCCATAAGAATCCTTGGCAAGGTTAAGTCATGTAAATGTTTCTCTTTTATAATTTATTGTATTATTTTTATTATATTTTTTACAATAGTAAAGTAATTTCCAATAACTAAATATTAAAACGTGTATAAAATTGATTTATCGTAACGTCGAAGACATTTTTGTAGGACGTTTTCGGTTATTTTTTAGACAACTTAGTGATCATTTTTAGGACATTTAAATCCGGACATTAAACATCTAGGTTTAATATCTACAGCCGTAATTATTAAAACATGAAACAGTAGTATTTTGTGGAGATGAGGGGTCTAACATATTGTTGGTTTGTGTAAACATATATCTTAGTCAAAACGTAATTTTCATAACATTGAAAAAAATTTTTTTTTCATTCCTTTTTAAAAGGATGTAGAATAATGTTTGTCTTAAGATTAAATAATGATAAAAAAAAAAAAAACTTTGTATTTGAGAAAATCGTTATTTGTGGTATTTTGATGAATAAAAAAATGAGTCATACGTTCCTATAGAGTCCACAATGTTCAACAATTTCTTTCAAAATTCATGCAAAAAACGAACAAAAAAACTATCTATCGTGACCAATAAATTGATTCAAAAGCCATGAGTTTGAATGGGAATTTTTAGAAAATAATCACTTTTGATTGATATGTGTGCAATATTTTACTTCCCTTCCCTTGTGCGGGTTTGTCAAGAAATGCCTTCGAGTCACATATTACATACACGTACAACGATAATATTGTATACATGTATATTATGTATACACATACGTGCGGACGCGATTAATCGATAAACATGAGCGTCTGTAACGTGACCTGCAACAATAATAAATAATAATAATTACCAGAATTCGAATTTGGTCGCCCGTCAATTATATTTACATTAATATTGAATTACATATTGGTTATTCACGCATAGATATGGCAGCAAAAGTATCGGGTACGCGTACACACGAACGGCTATAATAATATGTACGTATGCCGTTTTATCATTAAAATTATAGTATTTACGTGTATTACTTGTTTTTTATTGACATTATTATTAAATTACCGGATATTATAGTAAAAAAATTACTATTTTATCTATTTTTTCTTGTCGCAAGCTATAGAATCGATATTATTATTATTATTTATTTATTTATTTTAATTTAAACAATCTGATGTCTAATAATTGCACAGTAAGGGTAAGTGAGGAAAAATGTTTCGACAAGAGTGACGGATTAAAGAAACTTTTCAGCGAAGGCACTTTAACTATAGAACCGTTAATAATCGTTTAATGTTAAAAATCAATGCGATTCTGACGAAACCACTCGCAAAAGCAATATACCCATCAGATAGTGATTACTGTGTCTATTGATATAAATATATTACTTGATGCATGACAAATAAAAAAAAAATGGTGTCCAAAAGCCATGAAAGCTTATAGTATTTTGCACACGTGCATGACGTTTATGGTTTTAATAATATTTATACAGGCATACGTGATACGATGAAATAAAAACACAAATTTATTAAATAACAAATAAACATAATTTTAAAACCAATAGATCCTTCACTTTAACCCTCAACAGTCAAGGCCGGTCACCCGTGACTGAAACAAGTTTTAAAATACTCCGTATTAGAAAATATTATCCATAACAGGTCCTCCCTCTTCATACCCTTTCATCGACCATCGGCTTGAATGATTTAAAAAAAAAAATTTTTTTTGAAAATAAAAAAATTTATGAATACATAAAAAAAAACTTTTTTCTTAGTGTTTCACCTTAAAAACACTTTTAAGTAGGTATCAGTTAGGTTTAGGTTCACCTTACCCCCAACTATATGTTCAGTTGATTCAAATGCAAAATAAATGCATCTTAAAAAAGTCCCAATATTATGCTTAATTAATTTTTCAAAAGCCCCTCAGAAATTTTTCTCTGCATCTATTCCAAGATCAAGAGTTCAAAAATTAACATTGATTTATACTGAAAAAAGATTTAATTTAGTCATTCATATTCTGCCAAATACACAAAACTCCGTTGAAAATTACGTATGAGAAAAAGGTTAGTAAATAATAAGTTATCGACTTAAGGTTATAACACGATACTTTAAATGTTTAAAACAACAAAATATATTATTTTACTAAGCTTAAGTATAAAAAAACATACTGTTTTTACATTAATCCGTTTTTAATTTTAACTGGCGGTATGTTTATTTTATCAAACCTGTTTAAAGTTCTCTTCATCGATAAATGAGAAATTCTTTTCTATCAAGATTCAAAGCGTGTTATTCTATATGTGTCAAAAGTTTCATAATTATTGGTAGAGGTAATTTTTTTTTTATAAACAATTAAAATTGAAAATGTATCTGAAAACAGTCAATTCCGAAAAAGTTGAATTATAATTTACTTACACTTATAAAAAAAAATCCTCGGTCATGGTTGTTGTATTTTTTCTAGTATCATTATATAAGTATATGAGTCCTTACTTAATCCTTACTCATATTATATTTTCAGAACTTTTTCTCAAGTATTAAAAATGTTATCAAAGATAAACTTTAAAAAACAAGGTATTTAAAAAGTTATATTATTTATCCCAAAGAAAAAAAAACATCGTTGCAAAACCAATAGACTCTTCACTTCACTCAAAGTCTAAAAATTTAAAAAAAAAGTAAATAAAAATGTATATTGTAAAATGTTTTATTCCAATACACAATCATTATAATATTATGATATTTTTCATAAATAAAAAGCTGGTAAGTGAGATGATGGTGGTACAAGTTCGTCCTTCGTCCCTTCGGTCCTCGAACAAGATATTGGTGATGAATGTATTAAGTTTTAAAGAAATGATGACTCATTTCTTTAGTATAAAACGATTCTGAGCAAAGCTTCAGTGTTATATAATATATTATTATTTAAATACTGTTTACGTATTTTACGGTTATTTGTATAATTTTTGGTGAGTTTTTTTGTAATTAAACCCTCATAAAATATTCAATTAGATATAACTCATTTAAACTTCAATTGTTATAACAATTATAACTCATTAAAAATAAACTTAAAAGAAATCAGACAATATCGAAAAAATCGTATGATAATTTATTAAAGTGTGTATAAAAAAAAAATCCTGACTAACGATTTTTGAACTTTTGTTAGGATAATTAGGTAGGTATATGAGTAAGGTCATATTACATTTTCAGAACTTTTTGTCAAATATATAAAATTATATTACATAAAAACTTTCAAACAATTTGGTAAATTAAAAGTTCTATATTTAAGTCAAAAGTGCTATAATTGTTCTGAAAATGTTGTCCAATATAAAAAAGTATGTATTTGATATTGTATAAAATTTTCAAGTGTCTAGCTTCAATACTTTTTGATTTATGACTAAATAACTAAAATCTGAACAGTGAAAATCTCGTTTACGGCGGATTTTTACCGATTTTACCGTTTTTACTCAGTTTTTCGATCGTTATTCTTGATTACTGGAAAAACTATGGAGATTTTGGAAAAATGACCTCTCTAAAGTACCATCTCAGTTCAATTTCAAATCTAAAGAGTTGCTGGACGAAACTTTTGGACAAGGATTTCTATACGAAAAAGTGTTTACAGAAAAAAAATAAATAAAAAAAATAAACATCATTGTAAAACCATAAGATCCTTCGCTTCACTCAGAATCTAAAAAAATCCTCGATTACTATTTTCAAATAAAACATTCAAATTCAGGCATTTTCACAAAATTAAGTAGAATACTTATTCGAAACTAAAATTTCGATTAATTACGGAAAAGTATGGAAAAACGCAAAAATGTGTGAATTTGTGAAGAACATTGAAACATGTAATTACGCATATTATGCCTTAACATTTAGATTCTGAGTGAATCGAAAAACCTATTAGTTTTATAATAGGGTTTTTTTTTTTTTCGATAAACTCTTTTCCGTATACTTCAATTAGTCCAAATTTTTCATGCAGCAACTCTATAAATCGAAAATTGCATGAATATCATACTTTATGGTTTTATTTTCTCTGGTCTCATTAGTATTTACAGGTGTGAGGAAAAACTCAAAAAAAAAAACCAAGTGAAAACAGTAATAATTGATAAAAACGACTTTCATTTTATCAATTTTAGTTGAGTCCCAACTCGGAAATGTATGCTGCTAGAAACTTGAAAATTTCGTTATATATTAATGACATATTCCTACATAATTTTCCTAAGTTTCAAAAAAATGACAACTCCTGAGCTAAAAATAGAACTTTTAAAATACCTTGTTTTTAAAAGTTCATCTTTAATAACATTTTTGATATTTGACATAAAATTCTGAAAATTGGATCATACTCATACACTTAACTAACGATACTTTACTGATAAATTAAAAAAATCGTGACCAAGGATTTTTTTCAAGTGTCTAAGTAAATTATTTTACAATTTTTACGAAATCTATTATTTTTACATCAATTTTCAACTTTATATGTTGCTTAAACAAATTTAGTTCATTCAATAGTAATGCAACTTTGGGTACAAATAGAACAACATGGTTTGAATTTATTGGTGAAAAAAAATGTCTTCTTTGTCCAACAAGGAAACTAAAAACAAATTTGAAAAAAAAAACCTATCTACAACTATATTGAAAATGGTAAAATATATAAAAGGAATTTTTGTATACTGAAGCTTGACTCAGAATCGTTTTGTTAGAGAAGTGATCTATCGTTTCTTTAAAATGGAATACATTTTGGAAATACGGAAAATGGAATACGGTTTTTTTAAATAATTGATGAATAAATTAAATTTAGTTTCTACGTGCATTTATATTATATCTTAATGCATTGGGTGAGATTGGAGAAGGTACTTATAGTGGAGTGTATATTCATAATTTTTTTTCTTTACGCAATAATAATCATAATATTTTAAAACTAATAAATATTTGGAAGATTTGGAACATGGGACATAATATACCGTAAATATTTCTTAGTATATACATTGCCGTATCGGTACAACTTATAAGTCATTTCGTATTAATACGTGTCTTCAATGTGTTTTGAATTTTTGATACGATATAATATTTAAGAATATCAACCTACTTGACGGGTCGCTAAATCCTCCAGTGTAATGTTTTTTCAATCACTACGATCCAAGAGCCTTTGATTTAAATAGAAACCAAAACAAATTAGATTCATGGTTATAATTAGATAGGTATTAACGATATATTTTACGATATGAAATGTTTTCAATTATATTAACCTTATTAGTAGAGTAGAAACCACGGGCTTTGACCATATTATATTGAAATCATTTTTTTCATCAATAATAATACTATAATAGGTTAGTGATTTTGATAATTTTATTCTGTATTTTTGTAATATCATCACAAATAATATAATATAAAACAATTTTATACATCAGTAAATATGTTTTTTTTTTTTTAAATTCAAGCAGGATCTATCTTTCATATTCCCTCCGTAAATACACCACTAACCCACCCACCCACACACACACACACACACATATATAAAGTATATTTCATGTCAACTTAAAATAAAACCGCCTCTGGTGCAGGATAGTTCACTCTGCTGAGTTATACAGTCAAATAATGCAAATTAAATGTTAGCTTAAATGACAAAAACCAAAAGCCGATTCACAAACGAAGGTGAAAAGAAGAGAACGAAAAGATTCGCTAATAATCACATAATATTTACTTAGTAATTGCAAAATGATACTTGAAGTATAAAAATCATTTGAGATAAAAGTAAAAATAGTGTAATATGATTGTTGATATTATATTTACAAGACGTCAAACTCAAAACAATGTAACCTTATTCTTCATGCATTAATTTTAGGAGGTTTAAGTTTAAGTAACAAAATAATGTTTTGATATATATATTTGTACATATATGTTCGCTCATGTAATATAAATTATATTATTATATTGTTACACGACTACAGTCATATATATATATATATATACAGTCCAAGTTTTTTTTTTTTTTGGACTTTCTGATTCAACTTGCTCGGTAAACTATATATAATATTTGACAAATTCTACATTATGCTAAATAGTAGGTTTACAATAGGACCTTTATAACTATAGACAAACAAATAACTACAGTTATGATCAAAGTGAAACAATAAAAACTAAACTGATTCCGACTTTCGGAGTCTAGATAATAATACAATAATACAATTGTGTTAAATATGAATATATGATGGATACACCAACTACTTATGACGCTTATTATTCTAGTTGTAATTCATCATTATATAAGTATCTTTGTACCTACCTTTGTGTTATATATATTTTTAATTTTTTTAACATCACATTCAATATTCAAATCGCTAGCCCAAACTAAATGGCAATAGAACAAAAAAATAAAAGTACCAATCTCAGTAGAATAACTACACGAAATCAGTGATACACTTTGGGGAGAGAAATAAATCCCCCTAAAAAAAGGCAATTGTACAATGTTTTAAATGAAACATACAAGCCTTGAAGCTTGTATTTCATAAAGTTTGAACAAATTATTTTCCAATGAGGCTGTAAACATAAGGTGACCATACGTCCCGCTTTGGGCGGGACAGTCCCGCTTTCGAGCTAAGTGTCCCGCTGTCCCCAAAGAACTTAAAAATGTCCCGCTTTAAGAAAAGTCGACTTGTGGTAAGCATTTATTGATCACAAATCACAATCACACAAATACATTAGTTAACTACTTAGGTAGTTACTTTAGTTACTTAGGTAGATTACCATTATTAATTATTACTGCAATTTATATTATTCGTTTGAATGAATTAGTTTTTAAAACTCACTGCTCGAATTTCACTTTACACATAGATTATGATTGTACTTATTATTATAGAGTACAAAATGAACAATTCTACTTTTTTTCTATATAATTATGATTATACACGATAAAATTGTGTTCATAGGAATATTAAAAAAATGTTTTCCCAGTTCAATTACTAAAACAAAATAAATAATCAGATGGGTCATAGAGGCGGAACATGTCCGTGAAACTGGGAGACTGGGACTATCCCGGTAAAACTGGAACGTCTAACGACCTTATTCTAAAGTTATGTTTATTTACGTTGTAACTATTTCTGAAATTAATGAATGAATAGTACCCGGAGACATATTTTCTAAACAATTCAAATGTGTAGTAAAAATCTAAAAAAAAACTACGCATTATTATTTCTTAATTCTACAGGCACTTATTGTTACATGGATTTCAATATTTTCATTGCACTAAATGTATTGTATGTTCAATATTCTCTTAACCGAAATTTGTATGAAAATTAAGTTTAAAAAATTAGTAAACGTTTATGATATTTTTTTTTTAACACCTAGGTATATATTTTAAAGATACTAATTACCCATTATACAAATGTGATAGTTAATATAAATACTTTAAAATACAAGTAGGTACGCAGGAATACTAAAAATATAATAATAATTGGTATGCATTATGTCATCGGAAAATTATATAATATGCATTATGAATCAAACAAATTTCTCCAAATATGCAAAAATATTAATATTATGTATCAAATCTCGACTATTTGCTCATTAGGTCTAAATTAAAAGGTCTATTTTAATTAGCTAATTTTTAAAGTAGTTAATACAAAATATAAATATGAAATATACATTAACCTTTTCACTGCCAAAAATTTATTTATGGTATTACATAGCCAGGCCCAATTAAAATTATGTTTTAGAAATTTCAAAATATGTCATAAAAACAATCAATTGTTATGATATAAAACTTAAAAAAATATTTTTTTTTAAATTTCTCTAATAACAAAATGGTATTTAGCAAGTTTTTAAATCCATCGGCCAAGGGTTCCCAACATTGTTCAACAACCGTTATAACGTATCGTAAATTTCTCAATTTTATGAATTTTTTTGTAATTCAAAAATAAAATAATTCAACATATTGTAACAATTTTTTTTTTTTTTTAATAAATATAAAACAAATATTATCATAATCCTTATTATACAGTAACATTTTAATACAATATAAATTAAAACATATGATAAAAATGTAATAAACTTTATATTACTAAAAAATAACAAGTTTATTGATAGGATAATTTATTAACTTGTATATAAAATTAATAAAATATGGGTTAAACATGTACTTGTATTTTAGTATTCTCACTAGACAGTATTAAAATGAAAATTATATTGTTTTAATTAAAATACAAATCAATCAATCAAAAAAAAATTTTAAATATAATGATATATGGTATTTTATGTAAATAATTTTTTTTTGTAGAACAGAGATCAAACATTTAACATATAACAAAAATTGTTTTTTTTATATAAAAATAAAACAAAAATATGATTATTTCATAAAACAACAACATTTTTATACAAAATAAATAGAAACTTATAATTAAAGTTTAATACGATTTATAATACTCAAAAAATAACAAGTTGCTAGGTAGGATAATTTATAAACTAGAATATAAAATTAACAAGCTATAGGTAATAACATACATTTTAATATTCTCCCCAGAGATATTTTTTTTAAAGAAAATGATGGAATTTTAATTAAAATACAAGTCAAAAATTTAAGTTAAATTACTACTGAAAAATTATAAAATTATAAAAGTTTAAAAATATGATGATTTTACATAATTAAAAATATTAAATAATGGACTAGATGTCAAACAATTATTTTTTTGTATGGAAGTTCTTAAAGCAATGAGTGGGACATAAACCTACATCACATATTTTACACATACACTCGTACTTAGTGTCAGTTATTTTTTTATTAATTTTACATACAACACATTTCCTTCTGCCTAATTTACCTGATGTTGTCGATAGAACATCACTAGGAAAATGTCTTGATACTCGTCTCAATGGTCCTGTTGTTGTCGAAGTTGGCCTTCCTCTCTTAGGTGTTTGTACTGTTTTATATTTCTCAACAATTTGCTTTATTAGATCCAGTTGAAATTCAGCTAATGGTATTTTCTTACCAGTTATTGTTGAATATACTGAATATGCGTTCAATAATGACAAATCTATTAGATGGAAATATACTTTCTTATACCATTTAACAGTCTTTCTAATACATTCAATACTACTCAACAACATATCTGTTTTATCAATTGATCCCATACTTTGATTGTACTTCAATACACATTCTGGTTTGAAGATTGGTTCTCCATTTCTATTCTTTTTTTCAGTAGGTGATAGAATATTATTATGAAATGTTGTTAACATATATACTTCTCGTCGATCCATCCATTTAAGTACCATCATTTTATTTGTGTGCTGACTCTCAGTTTTACCAATTATTAGCTTAGATTTTAACTGAGGAATTCCACGTCTAGTTTTGCGCACTGTGCCACAAGAGTTGATCTTCTTTTTATGTAAATATTTACTAAGAATAGGAGAAGTATACCAATTGTCGGTGAATAAGCAGTGTCCTTTATTGAAGTATTTAAGCATAAGTATTTTTACAATTGCACCAGATATGCCTAAATCACATGAAACAATTTTGGTTGATTTTCCTATGTATATTATGATGTCAAGAATAAAATCAGTTTCAACGTCACATAAAACAAAAAATTTTATGATTTTGACTTGATTGAATTCTCTTCTTTTCATCTCAATTTAAACACCGATTTGGGAAATATATGGTGAAATTTGTAGGATTAAACCATATACATGTCAATAATTATTATCTATGTTATTAAAGTAAATTTCGGTCCAATTATTTTATGACCATCTAAATATGAATAAACATATCATAAAAATGGATACAATAAAGTAACATAAAGAAATTTAATGTATTAGAAAAAATCAATACCTGTCTCATTAATTTTAAAAAGTTATAATGTTTGTTTAACAATAGTACTAAATAAAGTACATAAGATAAACAAATGAAAACAAAAATTTATTCAAAATATTATGGTATAAAATTGATGTCTGTACAGAGTTTTTAAAACGTAAACATTACTAAGAATGCGTGGTGGTCTGATATGCATGATGCGGTCACACCTACTATTATTAGCTTCAAAAACTTCATATCCCGCAATTGTACATTCCTGTACAAATTACGCAATGCATATGTAGTCTAATTTTGATTTACCATAATAAATAATTATAAAATTACACCTTCTACAACAGAATCATATTTGAAATTAAGTAATTATCATATAAGTATAGATAGCCACTATAATACGAGTAATCATTAATTGGCCTTCATGACATAGCACTATTTATCTCAGACTGAACAAAATGTTCCTAAGTAAAACTATGTATTGGATCGTAACATCATGCTTTGTGAGTTTATTATTATTATTATTTTTTAATTAAGTATGTTGACTGATTTAAAAAAAAATGTATAAATTTTATAGTTGTGTGCTTCAATCAACGTATTATATGCAAACGCAAATAATTTTCATCCGTCTGTGAAAAAACGAAACATTGCATCTGACCGATTTCGTATAACCACATGGATTAAGTTGGGAATAAAAAAAAACTCAGACAATACAAAGGTGAAATTTGCATTGTCATTTAAATAAATGTTTATTAATTTTTTTTTATGCAACAATATGAGCGAATTTCAGTATGATATTTTATCGTTTTTATCTAAATAACAGTAGGTTTTATCAATGAAGACTTTATAAAATTTTGAATTTAAGTAATATAGGTATTATTAATTGTTAACCAAAAGATGGAAAGCAATTTGTTTCGATTTAATATCTTATTGTCCATAAAAGTCACCTCAACCAATTATTTTTATATATTTTAAGCTGTATAGTTTCATGTTTAAAAACAATAGATTACCTCTTAAATTATAACTGAATATTTATAAATAAAAATCAGATCTAAGAATTTGAGATCAATTCGGTAATATAAGTTAATTATATTATAGTCTATAAGTAAGATATATTAAATATCTGGTCTTTATATCAATTAATACAAATTTTATTAAAAACGTTTATAAATATTTTCAAAATTCTATACTTAACTCGAAAATGGTCAATTTGTTTCAAAATGTTTTTCAAGTCTATTACGCACTCGTGCGTTGTGGATATTTGATGAAAATTTAATAAAATATCATCATAATTTTTTATGGAACATGTTTACAACCAAAGACAATTCCATAAAAATATTATTTACAAATAATTTTACCGTTTTTATTCTGTTTTCTCTATGCCTGGTAAATCATTTTACAAAATATTATTTATTTATAGGTCTACAGATAATACATTCATATTTTTTTTTTAACCAGACTTATCAATTTATTCTTAGGTAACTATCAAACATTATTCAAATTTCAATTTACGGTTGCATTAATCAATTCACGAATACAATTAAATTGGTATGAATTATTTCATTATTCTAAAATTACATCCTTTACGGTTACACTGAAATTTAGTGTAAACACTGGTTAAGAAAATATGTGTTTCACGAAAAGTACCTATGATTCTATAAGATTTTTTATTATTTCGTTCAAAAATTGATAAATTTGATCGGTTATTTACACCGCTCTCATAATTGTAATAAAATACTTAATTTTACAAAAAAAAAAAAAAAAACTGAACGATATATTTCATGCATACGATTATTTAAATAAGTAAATAAATATGAATTAATCTAATCATTCAGTGTGGTGAAAACATTTAGAAATTCCCAATTTTATTTTAACGTACTTCTCCTTCAAAGTCTACCTTAGAAAAACTATTATATGTTGCTCATATATCTCTTCAACGTCGTGTTTAACGCTTTTCGGATGTTTTCCATGTAGTCGCTATGTATAAAATAATTTTATTAATACCGTGAACATGTATGATACAAATAAGTAAAAAAATGGGTTAAATTTGTCTAAAAAACCACAAGCATGCGGTACGAATTTAAAATATAAATGACGACTATATATAAAATATAAAAGAATGAAATAGAATGAAAAATCGATTATATTTTCACGAAGATATAATTTACTATAAGCTATAGACGAAACTGTTTTAAAAATAAGATTAGTTATCCAAGAGTTATGACAAATATGTTAATAAGTTCTCTAGTTTCAGTATCTAAAAATTTGTTGATATAGAATTTTATTTTAGCATATATTCGTACAGTTACAAAACTATTAAAATCATACATCATCTTAGTAATGATGTTATCTTACTACAGTTTTATCAAGATTCTAATGATCTTTCTTTGTAGCCTGTGATTCCGCTGGAACATTATTTGATCGAGAAATTGCAAAATGAAACATCAGCTCGCCAAAATCTTGAAAATTTATGTGTAAGTAAGATCTTGTAATGTATTTATATAAATTGTGATCCTGAAACAGGAATATATTTTTCAATATATGTTCACAGACATCATATGAAAAATTGCTTTGGATAGCCACCACGAGATCTCTTATGAAAAATTTTGAAGATACGTACGGTTATAATTCTGTCATTGATAGAAAATCCATTCCGCCTGAAATATCTTACCATGGGCGAACTAGATTAGTTCGAAAAATGAAAATGCTTTGGATCGTAAAAAATGTAAGCGACGAACCCAATGTTAGAGATTTAATTCATGAAGTTGAGAGAAGTATTGTACGAAAGGAATTTACTTCTATGGAAGACTTTGCAGAGGCCTACGCATCGTTATATTATGAATTGTCAATAATATTAAAAACAAGATTAATACTTCCGACGAGAGGGCCTGTTAAATTTGAGTATTCAGTTTGGGACAAATCTGCTAGTAAGGCAATGCCGGTTTTCATGTCATTATTCAATTTGCCTAAATGCCCAAATACCAAATAAACAATATTTTATCATTTTTAAATTGGTACTTTTTTAATATTATCATTGAAAAATGTAATTTTAATAATATTAATACGTCATTGGATTTCTGATATTATATTTAAGAAACATTTTAATCTCAATGATTATTAAGTACTATTTGATGTGTATTGATACATTTCTACATTTAGGTTTTCAATTAAGCAAAAGATCTAATGGTTTTTACATTAATGTATATTTATTATCTTTAATAATGTCATTTCATCATCGCGCAGTGTGTGTCAGTGAAGATATTAGTATAAATTATTACCATCAGACATTTGTACATGATCTCATTATGTTCGTGGACTCTTAGAGCTGGTTGTCACCATTTTTTTATTTTTTTTTATTTTATTAAAGTCATGTTTTATGACTATGTCACCAAAATTTTCGTTCATTTAATTTTAATAATAATTTATTTCGCTTAATTTTGTTTTTTTTTTCTGAAATTTTGCGTTTACAAACCACGATTTGAGTCAAATTATAACGTTTTACTCAATTCGCTATAAAATAACAAACCATTTAAAGCACATTTTGCTTATGACGTATGTAAGAAATACTATCATGACGGGCATAGATTTAATACAAATTTTAATGGACTAGGGAGTCAAATTTAACTTGTATGAACGCAAGAAAATTTCTTTATTGTGTCGAGATTTGAAAACGTAAAAGTAAACTTACAGAGTTGATAAATTACAACAACGATGTATACAACTGGTCGTGGAGCAGAAATCGATTATATGAAATGAAACGTGAAACAATTTTAAGTTGGTTAAAATAATATTTTTGGTATATTCTAGTTATTTAATTTATAATTCATAAAATACAATAAATATTTTTTTGAAAAATTTAATAGTAGTTATAATGTACGCTATATTAGTTTGTTTCATTAAAAAATATAATAACTATAAAGTTAACAAATAAAATGTAATAAATAATTTCACTTGCTAAAGTTCAGTGACTTTAAAGAAATTAAAATTAAGTTTGAAATTATAACTGAAAGTTAGGTTCAATCGAATCTTTTGATATAAAATTGTTTTCTTTTTTTTAGAACAAAATGTTTAAATGGTTTGAAAAAACAAACCTACAGACAAAAACTAAAACTAAAAAAACCATACTGGTTTAAAAAAAAACCTTCGTTCTGAAAATTAAGTTAACACGGATTTTTATTGTTAATTATGACTGTCTTAGATATAATATGTGATAACTATTGTTCATTATTATTATTGGTTTTTTATGAATTTATAATGACGATAAATTAAAAGCTATACTTATTTTGTACTAATTTTTATTTGACGTACACCTATAAATGTATGAACTCGTCAAATTTGTGTTTTATCATTTATCATATGATCACAAAAATACAAAATAAACGAAATCCTTTCCATCTGTTCCATGTTATTAATTGGTTAAGAAATTAATTTACAATTAATTGTTATTAATTGTAAGATTAAGATAACTGATAATATAGTCGACGACAAACATTCCCAATACCAATATATTTTTATTTTTTCATTTTTTTTTTTATTATTTGATAAAAATGTTTTCTGACTTAATAATCTATACTCAGGTATAGTATGAAGACTCGAAACGTTAAAATTTAATATAAACGTTAATATAAACGATACATTTTTATTCTGAGGTATTGCTCGGAATTGTTTGGCTAAAGAAATGATCTATCGTTTCTTGAAAATGTAATACACCCATCCCGTCTCGTCCGAAGAGCGAAGAACGCAACTCGTGGTGCGGACATACTTCAAATACTATGAATTAATTTAAAAATTTGGCTTATATCCTTTATGGCTTATGTAAATTCTTTTAACAGTATTTATTCAAGCATACTCCGTATGATCTTTATGCCTTTACAGTTATTTATAACACTCGAGTATTAAAAATATGTTTGTACGAAATATTTCAATTGATATCGAACATTTCTTTGTAACAGTTCTCATATCAAGTAATACAGTTATAAATTACCATTCATAATAACGATTCGAATAAATATTTCATTTTGTTTACATAATATTAAGTATGATCACGTAGGTATTTGAAATAAATACTAAATAACGTAAATTAATATTTAAATTTATAGATATATAAGGGTAGATCAGTAGATGTAACGTAATGGTAAATGTTTACTGTTTTACCTTTATATCAATGGAAAAATTCAATTCAACAAAAATGCGATAAACTACAGTAAAAATTATTAAGGATGTAAAAGCGCAGGTTTCATAAATGTATAATAATAATAACAAACTGATACTGATTAGATTGCAAAGTTTTAGAATAATTAATTATGGATGAACATTTTTTTGCATTATTTATTTATTGCCGAATAAAGTAAAATAACTGTTAACCTATAATTTGATCAATGTTTATATAATAGATACACAAAGACATTTCATTATTTAAAAACAGTAAAAGCGAATTCACTTTTTTATTTATTTTTTTTTTCATTCTGTTTGAAAATTCAAATGAATTTTAGAAAAATAATCAAGTCTTAAATTATGTAAATCTCCATAAAAAAAAAAAAAAAAAAAACGCGTACATATATTAACTAAATTACTGATGTATATAACTTTTTCTAACTTTCAATGGGGCTTTTGAATTTTTTTGTTCTTCTATAATATACTAAGATATGAACCATTATTATACAGTAGGTATAACGAGTTAAGCAATGTTGTTGTACTTTCGCATTATGGTTGATGTATCGGTCGCGTTGGTTGAAAACGATTACTGAGATTTCCTTAATTTTATTATAGAAGATTTTTTACAAATAACAAAAAATATAATTTAATTTATTTCTAAAATTTAAATACATTTTTTCTTAGAACATTTTATTGGTTGAAAAACACTAATTGATGCAAAATTCTAGATTTGAGAACGACTTAAAATTTTTAGAAATATTTTTAATACGGTTACGACGTGGTGAATGTGTAGGAGGTTGTGTGTGTGTGGTCAATACATTCAACACGTACCATGCTGCAAAGTTTAAAATCGCTATCAGATCTAGAGTTTTGTATCAAATAATTTTTTTTCAGACACTTATATGTACTAAAAACTATTTTCACAATATTTTAACAAAAAAAAAACAAATTTTAAAATAGGTTGCCATTTTATTTTCTTAAGTTGATACTCAAAATTATCCCTTAAGAGTTTTTCGAAAATATGAAATTTAATGATCGTTTTTAATTTTCCTAAATAAAGAAATGTTCGTAATATACATTTTACTCATTTTGAATATTTATATGATAAAATCGCTGCAACACAATTATTGAATCATCCTGTATATTATATTAATCAGTGTACATGTTTTGTTTTGTACAAATTAATTATATTAAAATTATATAATATTACAAACTCGAAGCAATCACTTATACGAAAAAAAAATTAAGTTATTCAGTTACGAAGCTATATTATATACGAGAAATGAGTATCTCTCTGTTCTGTGGAGACTGGCACCTAATATTCAAATATACGTCTCATAGCATTTTTCTTTCCGTTAATGTTTTTCCTTCGGTCTCTATTTTTTATTCGCTCTCAGTTGTTCCAAACTCCTAAATCCTTTTCTTCTGTAGCCTCTTATAATTACTTTCTTTCTGTATACTTCTTACCGATGTGTTCTATCAGCAACTAAAATCATTTTTCTAACTTTTAACCGAAGACCTACTCAATATAATAGTACAACAAATCAGTTATAAACGCATTGCACTTAATACATTTTACTATGTTGTCTTAACTTTTGAGTGAACCTCTATAATATATCTTCATATGACTGGCCTCTGGACATTAAAATTACACTACATTCTACGTTTTATGAATAACTTCTATAACTAAATAATAGGATACGGTTGACTTCTAAAGCGCACCAAAGCTAACCAATCTAATTCAGATTACATTGATTTAATTATTTTAATCTAAAGTATCTATATATTCTTCTACCTATACGCTATTTGAATATCTAATATTGCATATAGAGTTACTTCTAGACATATAAAATGTTTTAATATACAATTTATTGGTTATTTAATTACAATTATAATATAGGTAGTTAGGGAAATTTTCGATGTTTAAATTTACTAATTCATATAGATGTCAATAATGATTATAATAATAAATTAACCATTTCTTTTTGTAATGAAAAATAACATTTATACGTCGTATAAAATTTTAATTTATATAAACTTGAAAAACACACGCATAACTTTTTTTATTAAAATAGTTTTCATACCAACTATTTTCGATGTATTATTTTTTCTAAAAGTCTTAAATGTATTTTCATGAATAAATCAGCTTACATCTTTAATAGGAGATACAAAGACCAAAATACCTAGTTTTTTAATGAAATATCAAGCGGTTTCGATAAACCAATTGCTTATATATATATATGTATAATGTTTTAATTAAACCGCTTTGAGTATGTAGCTTTCGTGATCATATGGGCATACAAACATCAAAAATCACTGCTAATTGACCATTAGATACCGATATGTTTTTCTCCTGTATCTCATGTTTAAATGAATATTACAATCGTCACCTGTGTGCAAGAGTTCAGAAACCGAATATAGATCATATATTAAGCTATCTATTTCTATTCACGATTATCTCACTCCATCTGTATCTTGCCCACCAGGTGATTAAATTACAGCTACTTTAAAATAAAATATGTGTAAGAGTCATGATATTTAATTTTTTTCTGTATCATTTATTAAGTGTATTATAAGTATGGTCATATTGAATTTTCAATATTTTTATCAAATATTAAAAATGTTACTATAGATACACGTTGAATTACAAGAAATTTTCAATGTTCTAATTTTAGCCCGAAAATTGTCGATTTTATTATGAAATTATAGTAAAGTATATAAAAATATTTAATAAATATGAGGTAAACATTCTAAGTCTCTAGTAATATTACTATTAGAAATATGAATAAATAACTATAATAGATTTAGTAAAAGTGTCATGTACGGTAAATGTTACCTTTTTCACTATTTTTTTCATCAGTTTTTTTTCACGACTGGAAAAATTATTCAAGGAAGATAAAAATTAACCCTCAAAATACCTTTTGCATGCGATTTTCGATTAATGCTAATACGAATAGCGCAACGCATGCGTCGTCTTATTTTGATTTACCATAAAAAATAATTATAAAATAACTCATTCTGTAATGATAGAATATTAATTATTAATTATGTTATGTTTAAAATTAAGTGGTTATCATATTGGTTGATAGTCATAATAATACGAATAGTCATTAAACAGCCTTCATGGCATAACACTATTTATACCAGACTAAAAAAAATCATTAATAAGTAAAACTATGCGTTGGATCGTAACATTATGTTTTGTAAGTCTATTATTATTTTTCAAAATCATGTATGTTAACTGATTTGAAAATAGTTCATGAATTTTATAGTTATGTACCTTATTCGACATATTATGTGCAAACACAAGTCATTTTCATCCAGCTGTGAAAAAACGAAACGTTGCATCTGACCGTTCTCGTATTACCACAAGGATTATGTTGGAAATAAAAAAAAAACCGGGCAATGCAGAGGTAAGGTGTGCACTGAAATTCAAATAAATGATAAAACATTTTTTTTAATGCAACTGTTCTGAGAAAATATGCCGTATAATATTTTACTGTTTTTAGCTAAATACCAGTAGGTTTTTTCAATGAAGATTTAAAACAATTTTAAATTCTAAATGCGATTTTTTTTTACCGAAAGATGGTAAATTATTTTCTTCAATTTATATATCAAGGTTCCTAAAAGACATATAAACCAATTATTCATATATTCACTTAAAGCTGTTACTGTATGTAAAAACTTTTTATTATTCTTAAATTCTAGTGAAATACTTATAAACAAAAATTTGGTATAAGAGATTGAGATTTATTCGTTTATTATATTAGAGTATATGAAAAGTATATATTAAAGACATGGTCTTGACTCTTGATATACAGGAATAAAAATTTAATCGAAAAGTTAAATAAATATATATATTTAAAGTTTTATACTTCACTTGAAAGTGGTTAAATTCTTTATAGCTTTTTTCAAGTCTATTATACACTCGGGTGTCATCAATAATTGGTGAAAATTGTCATAAATTATTATTTTTTAATGTACGTCTTAGTAACTAAAATATTTTTCAAAAAAATCTTATTTATAATAAATTTTACCATCCTCACTCTATTTTCTCTAAGCCTAGAAAATCATTTTAAAAAAGTTAGTCATTTATAGGTTTATAATATTATAGATATTACTTGGAAATTTTATCAGATTCATCAATTTATCCCTAGTTTATAATCAACCATTATTTAAATATCATTTTACAGTTGTATTGATCAATTCTTCTATATAAATAAATTCATATGGATTATTCCGATATTACTCTTGATTGCATATATTTCGTTTCAACCGACATTTGTTATAAACACTGGTTAAGAAAATTTATGTTCATGAAAAGAATCATACTATCATAAATGTTGTTCTCTTACTGAACATTTTGATGAAATTCAAATCAACTACCATAATTGTAATATTATACTTAGTATTACAAAAAAGAACGAATCGGTGTATTTTAGTATTAGATGATTTAAAAAAGTTAATAATCATAAATTAATCTAATCATTCGGTGCAGTTACAATATTCAGAAATTTCCAATTTTATTTTAACATACTTCACCTCCTACGTCGACCCTTAGAAAAATTATCTAATTTTTCTGTTATCTTATCATGCTTCACATGCAGTTAATCTATATAATACACTAATTATATTAAAATCCATAAATATATATTTATAAACAAATAAATAAAAAAAGGACGTACTTTCATGGAGCCCTTTTCACATTTCATGGAAAAGATAATAGGGACGGATATATTAAGTTTTAAAGAAATGATAGATCATTTAGTATCTAAAAATTTGTTGATATAGGATATTATTTTTTAGATTTATTAATTATACAATTATGATATCGTAAAAACTATAAATCTTCTTAATTACAATGTTATTTTACAAAAATTTATGTTTTGTATAAATACCGAATTGTATAGACCGCTAAGGTAAGGTTAGGTTAGGTTAAGTTTATATTGGATTCTACCTAATTGCATACATTTGTTTTTTATAAAATACCATTGCACTGTAATCCTAAAGGATCACGGCAGTTTTATTGAGCTCCTGATTTTTATTTTTAGGGTTCGGTTCCACTGGAACATTATTTGATCGAGAAGTTGCAAAATGAAACATCAGCTCGTCAAAATCTTGAAAATTTATGTGTAAGTTAGATCTTGTAATGTATTTATACAAATTATGATCATGAGACAGAGATACATTTTCCAATTTATGTTCACAGAAGTCGTATGAAAAATCACTTTGGATAGCTACCGCACGGTGTCTTATGGAAAAATTTGAAGATACGTACGGTCATAATTCTGTCATAGACAGAAAATCCATCCCAGCTAAAATATCTTACTTTGGGCGAACTAGGTTAGTTCGTAAAATGAAAATACTTTGGATCGTTCAAAATCGAAGCGACGAACCCAATGTTAGAGATTTAATTGAAGAAGTCAAGAAAAGTATTGAACGAAAAGAATTTACTTCTATGGAACACTTTGCAGAGGCATACGCGTCGTTATATTATGAATTGTCAATAATATTGAAAACAAGATTAATAAATCCTTCAAGAGGGCCTGTTAGTTTTGAATATTCAGTTTGGAACAAATCTGCTAGTAAAGCATTGCCGGTTTTCTTGTCATTGTTCAATTTGCCGAAAAGTCCGCGTACCAAATAAACATTATTTTTTCATTTTTAATTCACTGCTTTTTCATTTAAAAAAAAAAAAATTTCATTAACGATTAGATTAAATAATGTATTTTTAGTAATATGCAAACTTTAAAGTTTCCAGCACCATTTTTTTTAGAATTTATGGCTTAATATCAAAAATTGATTTGATGAAAATTCCAGCAACACCAAATTTTACTATTTTTACTCAAGTTTTAGTAGTTTTTCGGAATGTTTAGAAAAACTATTCAGAAAAGAGAAAAATTATCTCTTTGATGTACATGTGTGATCTTAAAGTTTCTGAAAGAAATTTTTGGATAATTATTACAACCCGAAAAGTGAAAAAAAAAACACAAAAAAAAAACATCTTTTTAAAATTAATATATTCTTATTTTCATTCAGAATTTAAAAGAAAAAATCCAGATATACTTCGTACCATGTGTATTCTTTGCTTCTTGGATACGATTATGTTGGTGGATGTAAAGAACTTGGTGAGCTTATTTTATTATTAATGAACGATATGTGAAATATGATCTTAGTTAAAATTTGAAATCGATGATAAACCATTGACTTCGTAAAAATTCTCAATTTCACTGTGTTTAGACATTCTCAGTTTATATAAAAATAGATGGAACTAAATACTATAAAACAAAAAATAGCCTAAAATAATTTTCAAGGAGCTAGTATAAAAATTTCAAATCTAATAACCAAAAATTACTACTTAAATGATGTAAAAATGAAAATATATCTGACACATTTTATGTAAAAAGAGTTATTTCAGCCGTAATTTCAACTTAAAACGCTCGTAAAAAATAGTTTATAAAGTTAATCTTTATAAAACTCTAACTATAGGTAGGATTCACGTGGTCAGTGTGTTGATCAAAGAAAATTTTTACTGAGTTAATAATTACAAATATTATAAGCTTTTTATTGAAAAATGCCGCTAATTTACGTAATTACGTGAAATCAATTATTTTCGTCAACATTTTTTCACATACAGAAGAAAAATCCAGACAATTCTTTTTTTAAATTTGTTCAGTAAAATTTGTAAAACAGACGAATTAAATCTCATTTAAATTTTAGATTATTATATCAAATGTCTAAAAAAATTTTATATAATACTTTCAAAACAGAATATATTTCTAATAATTTAAATGTTCTATATATTGCATGAAAATGGTAAAATGTTATCAAAACTTTGGTCTTGTTGGTGAAAATTTCAAACCCCATTAATTTTGGATTTATTGTCAAACATCAAAATGGATTTATGATCTTGAGTACGCCAAATTTGTCTGATTTCACTCAAATTGTAGGTAGTTTTTCCATATGCCTGAAAAAAATATTGAGAATAGAGAAAAATGACCTGTATAAAGTTTCCACAAGATAAAATTTAAGTCCTTTAAAGTTCTACAAAGATGTTAGATGAAACTTTTGGTATTACTACCCAAAAAAGTGATTTCGAACATAAGAAATAAAAAAACAAATCACTGTAAAACCAATATATCCTCACTTCGCTCAAACTCTAAAAATATAGATAAATAAATTTATATTTATTATATAATACTCAGTAATTGTGTTGCCGCCGACAACGGCAACATTTTAATTAATAGAAAACCGCTCGGGCGGCACCGGCCTAAATATAATCAATGGTCGGCCACACACGCACAACACGCACATTACATAACACACGTAGCTTTAAGTTAATTTTAATATTTGTCTTAATTGTTATATGTGTTTGTATTATATTGTTATATATTTATTATTATTTAATCAAAGGCTAAAGACCGAAGCCGGCACGTACGCCACTGTCGTCGTTCCCCTTTCTCTGTCTTGTTCCAACCGCCGTATGCGAGTGTTGTTTAACCGCCGTACAAAAATATAGTCTGCCGTACTAATTACGTGCAATTCTTTTTATTTGACCGTTTCGAATAGTCGGTGTGTTTTTACATTATTATTATTAATATTATTTTTTTTGTATTGGCTCTATTTGTCGTATTTTTATTATTGTGTTGTTTAGCCTTTGATTATTATTCTTTACATTTTGAAGTGTGCGCGAATCGCCATTTATTATTATTATATCGCCACTTATTACTGTTATTTTTATTATTGTTGTAGGCGCGAATCGCCATTTATTATTATAGTTGTAAGCGCGAATCGCTACAAAATTATTAATATTATAAAGAACGTGCGCTAATCGCCGTATTATCATTATCATTATTTCTTTTATTTTAGTGTTAAATTATTGGTAGTGTGTGTGAATTCTATATTATTATACAGGTACAAGTAGCAGCTGGCCAGTCTGCGCACCGACAAAAAATTGTGAGTTTTATTTATTTTTATTAATTTATTTATTATAATTTATTTACTGTTGTGCCAAACAGGCAATTTATCATTATATCTTTATTTATTAATTTTTACCTGTTGGGCCAAAAGGGCCGTAATTATTATTGTATATTATTGAAAGTTATGTTGCTGTGAATTGTTATTAGCGAGTGTCTAACTTATATATTATTTATATTACCATAATACAGCAATACTAGTTACCAAATTCTTCGTCTCATTATTTATATTTATTATTAGTTACCTTTTCGTTAGTTTAAGTCTACACACCACACGTATACACACTTACACACACCACTCACATTACATAGCCGGACAGTACTTGCGCGGCGATCCCAACCACTGCTGTCCGGTCTATTTACACACATACACACATACACACAAGTGTGGCCGATCGAGCCGTTAACGACGCGGCAGTCGGCGTAAAATTATAAGTTAGGTGACCGGGCGCGCGTAATATCGCTTTACGCTCCCGGCCCGTACATTATGGTGACCTCGACGTGATTTCCTTTCTTTATTTGAATGTCGTGTAGGTGAATTTTATATTTATAGTGGTGTGAATTCTAAAATATTTATTCTGCGTTTATTTATCATCTGTGTGTTTTATCTGAGCTTACATTCTAATTAGGAACTTCATTATTTATTATCATTTTTATTTGAATATTTGAATTTGATCTCATATTTTGTTTTACATTTTGAATTTTATTTATTTGTGTGTCGTAATCTAGTCAGTCATCAATTTAATAAAATGGGTCTAGACGATAATGATCAGAAAGTTTTGGCTGAATTAAAAAAGAAACGAGCGGTAATAAAAGCAGCACTCACTCGCATTCGCACCTTCATTAGTAAATTTGACCCTAATGAACAGGCTGTATCACTACTCGAGTTTAGGCAGGAAGAGTTACCAATGATTAATCGTAAATTTGATGACGTGCAATCACAAATTGAATTGATCAATATTGATGACATGGAAGAGGGTGAAATGGAAAGAGATAGATTTGAGCAAGATTATTTCTCTATTAGGTCTCAAATACAAGAAATTACAAGCCGTGAAAAAATAATTAATAGCTCAGGTGTTAATAACACGTCTTTTAATGTCACAGCTGCACATCGCACACAACTAGCACCAATACCTCTTCCAAGGTTTAGTGGAAACATACAAGATTGGGCTTCATTTTATGATATCTTTCGAGCTATGGTGCACAATGATGAAAATTATAGTGCAGCTCAGAAATTCTATTACTTAAGATCTTGTCTAGACGGACAAGCATTGGATTTAATCCGATCGATTCCCATTAGTGATGGAAATTACGAAGCTAGTCTTAATCAACTTATTCAGCGGTATGATAATCGCAGTTTGGTAATACAGTCCCACATCCGTTCGATTCTCGAATGTCCTCGCGTGGAAGAGGCCGTACCAAATACTTTACAAAGATTATACTCCACCATTACCACTCATGTAGCTACACTAAGGGCAATGGGACGACCAGTCGAACACTGGGACGATTGGCTTGTGACCATAGTGACTAGTCGTCTGGATAAAGGTACAGCTCAAGGATGGCAGCTTCACCAACGCAATTCAGACTTACCAAAATACTCAGATTTAGAAAAATTTTTAGCGAGTCGTTGCGCTGCAATAGAGAGGTCAGAAGCAGACACACAAGGCTCAGGAGAAGCTATGTCTAGTTCCTTCAATACAAGGGATCTAAAAAGGGCACCTGTAAAAAAGAGTTTGGTCGTTACTGAGAAACCAGAAACCAAGTGTATTTGTTGTGACGGGTTTCATAAATTATTTGCATGTGAACGATTTAAAACAATGCCTGTAGGTGATCGTCTATTAAGAGTTAGAGAAGCACGGCGTTGTTTTAATTGTCTTTCTCCTCATCATGTGGTTAGCAACTGCAAATCATCTAACTACTGTCAGCATTGCAAAATGAGGCACAACACACTACTGCATTATCAGAAAGGAAATGAAACGAAGATGTCAAAGGAAGGACATAATGATGGTGTTTCGGAAACGCAACCATGTACTTCAACCTCTTTGGATAAAAATGCTATACCACTTCATTCATGTATAGCAGCAGAGTCGACCACAAACCATGTATTTCTAGTAACTGCATCTGTTTACGTGAGAGATAATTATGGTAATCTCAGAACATGTAGAGCAATTCTAGACAGTGGTTCTCAAGTGAATTTTGTTTCCAAAAAGATGGCAAGGTTACTTCAACTTGCACGTGAAAAGGTTCAATTACCGATCAGCGGCATAGGAGCAAGTAAGGTCCATTCAGTATCCAGGATTACAATCAATATGAAGTCTCGAGTTAAGGATTATGAAGTTGAGTTGCCATGTCATATCTTACCAGTAGTAATTAATGACCTGCCACGGATACGGAAACCAAACCAAGGATGGAACATTCCTACTACTCTGCTTGCTCAGCTGGCAGATCCGTCTTTCGATCAAGCAGGGTCAATTGATCTTTTAGTTGGGGCAGGCGCATTTTTTGAATTACTAGAAGCTGAACGAGTCCAGCTTGGAACCGGCTCGGTATCACTTCAAGATACGAGGTTGGGGTGGATAGTTACTGGAGAAACCAACCCAATTTGTCTTTTGAGTGTTGGTAATTCATTAGAAGAAGATTGGAAAACAATCATCAACAATGAGGATGCATATGGCAAGACATCTAAGAAAAACCAACATTGTAAGGAAGAAAACCAAGCACTTGAACATTTTCAGAATACATTCAAACGAAACGACGAAGGTCGATTCGTACTGCAACTACCTGTAAAATCTGATCTAACTAATTTAGGTCAGAGTGTTAATGTAGCGATATCCAGGTTCTTTAGTGTCGAAAGAAAATTACAGCAAGATGCAGATCTGCGAGAAGAATACATCAAGTTCATGAAGGAATACCTAAATATGGGTCACATGCGAGAAATTCCTAAGGAATTGAATATTCCTAAGCGATCATGTTATTTACCACATCACGCAGTATTCAAAACTTCAAGTCTTACAACAAAGGTTCGCATCGTGTTTGATGCTTCAGCGAAAACGTCCACAGGCGTCTCTCTCAATGACGTGCTAATGCGTGGGCCGAAAACGCAAGAAGATTTGTTCTCCATTCTTGCACGTTTTCGGAAGCATCAATTTGTCATAACATCAGACATTGAGAAGATGTTTCGACAGGTGGCTGTAGTAGAGGAGGACTGGGATTTGCAACGAATACTATGGCGATCTGATCCCAGAGAAGTTTTACGAACTTACCAACTAGTAACTGTAACGTATGGTACTACACCAGCTTCGTTTATGTCTACTCAATGTCTAGTAACATTAGCACAACAAAATGCAGACCGGTTCCCTCGTGCGTCGGAAGTCATATTGAAGGACTTCTATATGGATGATCTGATGACAGGTGGAGAAACTGAAGACGAATGTATTCAATTGGGTCAGGAAGTGACAAACATTTTAGATTCTGCGAAGCTACCACTTCGAAAATGGTGTTCGAATTCATCCATTGTACTGGAACACATAGGAAAGGATACCAGAGATCCTCTATTCACGCTAGAGATAGGAGATGAAGAAATTGTGAAGTCTCTAGGCCTGTGTTGGAAACCAGTATTGTAATATGCAGTCTAAGATAAATAATGCAATGTCATAAAGGCCATTTAATGATTACTCGTACCATTATGTCTCTCTATTTATATGATAATTACTTAATTTATGACACAGTATAATTGACAACTTATATGATTTGTTTTTCTTTTTAAAGAGATAAATTCTCGGTGGCTAGGTCCATATCGTGATACATTTTAACAATTTAGAGCACGCATTATGTGCATTATCCGTGTGAGAAATAGTGTCATGATATGCATACTTTTAATAGCAATTATTAGGAACTAGGAAGTCCAATAAAACTCATACAAACTCAATGTAATTTGTTTATTGTGTCGAGGTTCGTAAACGTAAAAGTAAACTTTTTGAGTAGATGCATGACAACAATAGTGTTGAGAACTGGTCTTGGGGTAGAAATCGATTTAATGAAATGGTACGTGAATTAATTTTAAGTTAGTTGTAATAATATTTCAGTTGAATTCAAATAATTCAATTTACATATTATAAGACACAATTAAAATTGTTCTAAAAAATGTAATAGTAATTACAATATATGGTATATTAGTTTGTTTTGTTAAAAAAATATAATGACTAAAAAGTTAACAAATGAAACGTAGGTAATAAATAATCTCACTTGCTGAAGTTCAGTGACTATAAAGAAGTTGAAATTAAGTTTTAAAATTAAAGCCATAAATTGCATTATCATTTGTATTTTACGACATTAGTTTTTATAATATATAATATCATACACACACATTTTTTTAATTATTTATTGAGATTCATAGACATAAACTAAAGACAGAACAGTTAAATATTAGAAATTAGGTATTAATGACATCAGCGACAGGTATCTTTCAAAATAGTGTCACATAAATATTTACACAATGTGATTTAAGTGAAATCGTTTAACTTTATGAATATGAATTTTTTTGTGTGCAATTTTAAACACTATAAAATACTACTTATTTTATGGAAAAAATTGTTTATTGATGTACGTGATAATCTACTAAAAATATTCTTAGATTGTAACTGTTATATAAAACATAATATTAGTTATAATATAAGAGAAAATTTATTTAGGATTTTTTTTTTTAATTTTATTATCAGGCCAACAATGAAAGAGCTATTCTAATCATATCATATGCATTTAAATCAGAGAAGTAATAGCATCATATTACTTCAATACTCTAAATGTCTACATTTTAAACGCTTATATGGATTTAACTAATCTTATCTAGTTGGAATCCTAAACTATTGGTCAGACATTTTATTGTGACTATTGAAAATTTCCAAATTAAAAAAATATATATATATATTTTATTTAAATATAACGTTATGTTATAAATATTAGTTACCGATAAAGAAAATTAAAAATACCTAGTATAGGTGAAAAAAAAATTAAAAATGTTTTTCATAATTTATTTTTACTTTTTTAGATTCTGATTGAATCAAAAACTATAAGTAAGTACCTACCTCGTGCTTTTTGGTGAAATGATGGGTGTGTTTTTTTTTAACGTAATCACTTTATTATAATGGTCCAAAAGTTTCATTCAGCATCATTATATCATTTAAATTTCATCTAGTCTGTTTTTTAGCGAGGTCATTTTCTTCATTCTCGATAGTTTTGCTAAGCGTATGTTTGGAAAAACTACCTATAAAAACGAGCATAGTCGTACTTTGAATCATGGGTATATTTTTGTTCCTCGAGCAAGATAATTGAGTTGGAATCACCGACAAAATATCGCCGGTAAAATATCGCGTGAACAAAATATCGCAACTAAAATATCGCGAAATCATTATATCGCATGGAATAAATATCGCCAGCATGAAATATAGCAGTAATTTGATTATAAATAAATAATATATTTTAACTTTTAAGCATATATAGATAATTTCGTCGTTAAAATAAATCCTTCACAAATGTTGTTTGTTTTATCCCAGTCACTCTGTATTGCCTCATATACATTCCATAGAGGTATAGGAAATAACGGAGGATATCTTCGCCCTCGTTTTTTAGTACCAATCCAAGTCTCTAAGTCAAAGCATAGTAGGAAATCCAAATACGCCAAATAAAAAGAACAAGACAGCTAGTTGGGCTGAACGAGTAAAGAAAGTAGTAGCAGATTATCATAATCGAGAGTTTGAAGATTATCTTCAAGGTATTTCATTGAATATTTACTTCCATTAATTTATTAATATACATATATTTTTTTTAATACTTATATCAATTTTATTAAATTATACATATTTTTATCATTTTTATCAATTTCACTATATATTAATAAAACGATATTGTCTATATATGCTTAAAAGTTAAAATATATTATTTATTTATAATTAAATTAATGCTATATTTCATGCTGGCGATATTTATTCCATGCGATATAATGGTTTCGCGATATTTTAGTTGTGATATTTTGTTCACGCGATATTTTACCGGCGATATTTTGTCGGGGTACCATTGAGTTGTATGTATTGAATTTTAAAGAAATATTAATCATTTCTTTTCTTAAATGGTTCTGAACAAAGCTTTAGTGTGAAAAATATATCTACCTTTAGGTTACCTAATGGTGACCTTTAAGTAACCGTTTTTAAAATAATATTTTCTATTATCCTATTATTCTATGTATTTTTTTTTTCATCAAAAAAGAAATTCTTACTACCAAAGATTCAAATCATGTTTTGAAATCTTGAACCAAAGTTTTAAAATGATTAATTGGATTAATTATTATATAAAAACATTGAAGATGAAAATTGATTAAAAACAGTCGATTCGATGAAAATCATAAAACACTTAAAAAACTAATCTTGATCAACGATTTTTGACATTGTTCAGTCTTTTTAGGCAAGTGTAAAATACGAGTAGGGTAAAATATAAATACAAATATAATATTAAATTTTCAAATCTCACTAACCAAAATTAAATATCTTACTAGAAATACACCAAAAAAAAAAAACCAGTCGATTCCGAATATTCGTATGCGGTTTTAGTTGAATGTAATGAAGCCGGACTTAATTTCAGCGCCTCCAGAACAAATAAAATTTAACGAGACATGATTGCTTTACCAAACTGTACACTTTATTTGTTTAATCTAATTTAATTCAAAAAAGGTTGGGAGATTATGTACTATAAATGTTCTGACCAAGGACCGACTGCCTGCGTGTGTCCACGCATACGAGTGGTCGTCCGGTCAAAAAGGGTTTATTCAGCATGTTCCTTAGACCAGAAGTAAGGGAGTCCCACTAGCTTTTAGTCACACACGCATCAGTTTACAAAATGTTTCTTTATTTGACAACCAGTGGCGGACTGGACGACCGGGATACCGGGAAATTTCCCGGTGGGCCGGTGCTAGTATAAAATATAAATTGTATTAGTATTTACTATTAATGATTACTTTAGTACCTTTATGCAAATATACAATAGTTATTTTATTTTGTTTTATCATAATCAATTAAAATATTTAAAAGCTAAATTGTATTTACAAAAAAAAAATGTACATATATATATTTAAGGGACCGTTAGTACGCTGAGGGCCTCTAAAATTATGATTTTCCCGGGCTGTTTTTTTCTCCCAGTCCGCCACTGTTGACAACTAAACACACTTCTACATAGGTATACTTACACTAATATATGTGAATAATATTACTAACGGTATTCAGTAGTTCTTAGCATAAAACCAATAAAAAAAAAAATCTAATTAACTTCTCATCGTCATTAGATAATCGTACGATCAAGGCCGTATTCGATTTGCAATTCTTAATGATAAAAAATAAAAACTTAATTATAAATAAACTTCAAAAATTCTTGACCCAAAAATTATCAAATTTTTTCGAAACGTTTTTCAAGTATACACAAACATATTATTGATAAATGAATTTCAAGATTCTCGCAACATTACTTTTGGAGTAATGACTAAATAACTAAAATCGATTCATGAAAGTCTCATTAACGGAAAATTTCAATGTTTATACCCGGTTTTCGGCACTTTTTCATCACCCTCGAAAAATCTTATGAGATGAAAGATAAATGAACTCTAAGTACTATCTATAGGCGATTTCCTATTAATAGAATTGCTGTATAACGCTTTTGAACAAAGTGAAGTACCTATACTAAAAAGTGACTCCAGAAAGAAAAATAAACATCATTTTAAAATCAATAGATTTTTCTATTCATTCAGATTCTAAAGTAGATTAAATCGGTAAAACGTATTGTAGAGATGAGATTTTCATAAGATTCATTTTTGATTTTCAGTCATAAATAATTTTACGAGGTACTCGATAGTTTCACCGAATATCAAAATACCTACTAGTATGCTAATTTGAACAATACTTTATAACGAATATGCTAAAAACTTTATTAAAGCCAGGCTAAATTATAAAAATACCTTATTTTTAAAAGATTTTATCTAAACAAATCTGAAATGTATGGTATAAAAACTTAAAAATTTTAAATCACCTTAATCTTGGGCAAAATTGAAAAGATTAAAAATCGTTGGACAGAATTTCTTTATACTCGATTGAAGTTAGAATTTTGATGAAAATCATTATTCACGCGAAAACTGGAGACGTATTTCAATAAAAACCTTGTAAAATTTTAAATTGTGATTTTGATATAAAATTCTTTTCACTAATATCCTCATCGTAAAGATTAAGTCAATAAATTATTTTTAACGGGCCTCCGAAGTTGAAGTTACGAATAAAATTTTTGATTCTTGGATAGGTATGAGATCTGAAAATTATATATAATAGTTTGTGTACGGAGTAGTGTCTAAATACAACAAAAGAACGAATATTATTGAATCGAAATCAAGTACCTATTCTTTCTATTATTCCAGAACTTTTTTTTTTTTTTGCTCGAGACTTGTAAATCACCCCAATTTTTCACTTTTAAGTTGATCATTTTTCGATAAGTTAACTAGTCGAAATTAAAATTATTGTTTGGGTATCGTTCCGAATCTTTCTTTGATATGATGATTAATCTTTGGTTTCAAATTTGAAAGCAAACCCTCATGTTTAGTGTATGCCTAGTGCCTACCTAGGTACTACACGTATCGTTCGTCAATCGTAAAAATGGCTAATCTAAGGTTCTCTCTACACCCGACACCGTTATTTCACCAGCATTTTTTCGAGTAGGTATTGTTTCAAGCAGCTGTGATCAAATAAAAATTATTTACGCATTTATTCCTAGGCTAAACTGCAAAGTATTTCTTCGTGAAACACTCTGTACGCTCATACTCTTATAAATATTTTTATTGACAACACTATTCCATGTTGTTCTTGCCCTTTGAACCGAAATAACATAATAATTATTGGTTTAAATGGTGTGAATTTAATTATACACACACACACACACACACTCACGCGGTAACACACCACAAATGGTTACTTATCTTCAATATTAGGTAAATAGTCTAAACTCTAAAGGATGGAACACTATTTACTTGTACATAGTATATAGTATATATGTATGTATACATACATACCTAATGATCAGAATATTTGAATTTTGTAGACATTTTTTAATGCCACAGATGAAACATGTATCCTTCTCGTATCGCCGACGAGAAACAAACAATATAGGTAGGCACGTGCAGATATCAACGTTCCAAAACGTAAGTACGTCACGCGCCCGGAACTCCGTCCGCCAGAAGTCTGTCACGGGTCAGTCTGTGCGAGTCGCGCGGTCGACTGCGAACTACGTTTATATTCGTCGTGGAAATGTGACGGTTTTTTTTCTTTAATAATAGTAGTCATCGAGCGGAGTATCTCGCGCAAAGTGATTTCAAAGTATCGATGCATTTTCGACCGTCCTCGCCCGTACGCGGGTCGGCGGCGCCTGCGAAACAAATACGAATACCTACGCAACAACGCGACCGAGGTAAGAATAAATTGACGGTTTATTTCCCGAGAACAACGGAAGAAACATACGGTCGGTCGTAATGAAATTTCCGTACGGTTTGAAAACGAGCGATTGAGAATGGTCTAAAACCAAGTAATATTGAGAATGAGCTACGGACGGGAATAAGCATGGAGAAACGTGAGCACTGAGCAGGTACATTATTTGAAAGTTCAGTATTGCCGTTGATGTCTATGAACAATGAAACGTTTTATGGTGTATCTATAGGTACAAAGCTACCAGCTAGGTATCTAATACTCTTTTGAAAAACACACATTGAAAAACTGTCCAGAAATATTGACGATTCAAGTAATATTGTTGTTGCATTAGTTCCAGAAAAAAACTTGTTGCATTCAAATTGTTTTGTTCACTGGGTACTGGTATAAAATACCCACTTTTGAGCGCATATTTCTCGTTATGTTTTAAAATGTTAAAACCTTTAATTTAAAAATATTTTATCAGTAGGTACTTTAAATCCGCTCAATGGGCCGACATAGATATATTTTGTTTTTTCTCACGTGTTAAAAACAGCAATGTAGGTAGGTAACAAATCATTAATTTGAACAAATCTTCAACTTTTATTTTTTTATTTTAACGATATGTCTTATGTAGGTACCTACCTATTCATTCAGTTTAAACTCATTGCGGAGAACTACTAATAATTAATTATCTGTAAACTCAATATTAGGCATATTATTTATTAAAACACATAATTCCCTGTTAAATTATTTAAGAAATGTATTTAGAAACGTACCTACCTACTTTGCAATTTAAAATGTCAGGGCGCCATCTGTAAAACGACTAACATTGTCAATGTTTTAATAAATACAGTTGTATAACGGTGTACCTATCAAGAAACAAATAGTAAAATAATAAACGTATCAGCATACAATTTCTATACATTTATCATCAGAGCCGTAACAAGCTCATTTGACGCCTGAGGCAAGTTTGAGTATATGCACCCCCTTCAGTCAACAAAAATAATAAATCGTCATTTTTAAAATGTTAAACTATTATGTATAATGTATATATTTGTTTATTAGAAAAGCATATAATAAGCCTCAAGTATTTATTTTAAAATTCATTTTTATTGGCACACAAAAAAATAAATCTCATAATTTGACTTTTCTTGATTTGATCGCCGCAAATTCATCAATGAATTAATCAAAACATCTTCAAAATTAATTTCTCCAGCCACTTAATTTCCTATCGACAAAATAGATAAATTCGAAAGTCTCTCCTGGCCCATAGTTGATCTCAAATAATTTTTTATGAGGTTGAATTTTTCTAAAGCTACGTTCACATGTAGCTGCAGTTACAGGCATCGTTAAAAAGATTCTAAATTTCTATGTTTGGTTACAATTCTTTTAAATTGTAGTCTTGAATCAGCTGAAGTAATTCAATAACTGTAGCAGATTTAATATGGTCAGGAATAATTGACTTCACTACGTGCTGAAAATCGGAAATCTCATCAATAAATTTTGCACCATTGATGTCTTTTTCGTATTTCATTGCTAAATCCATCCCCAAGCACTATATTGATAGAACAATATTTTAATTAAAAAAATGTATCAAAGTTTAGCGCCCCTATTTCGTTGGCGCCCGAGGCAAACGCCTCAGTCGCCTCACCCTTGCTACGGCCCTGTTTATCATTACTTAGATAGGTACCTAAATTATACCTACAGTAAAGATAGCACAGTGAATTTATTATTTCATTACGATAAATCAAGTTAAGACCAAATAAAAAACATCCATACAGTGGTTAGACACTAAAAACACTGTAAATAGATAAAAATTTACTCAAAAAACAATATTCAACATCTCTCTTTATATAGTTAATAGATATGTTTGATAACTGTTATATTCAAACTGTACAGGTAACTACAATTTAAATTTGAGTAGATGCCTAATTGCCCATATATTTGTTTTAACATTTTATTTGTTTATGTGAATTTAATACAAATAGTATTGTTGGTAAACTATGTTCCAATTTTAAGATTTGAAGTACCTACTACAGACTTGTAATTTAATCTACCGATAAGATGTTTTCTCAGTGATAGATAGCACTGGATCGGGAAGGTACCGGCCCACTGAGTTTTAAGATTTTAATCAACCCTTCATAGGTGAAATTTAATAAAATATGATAAAAAAAGGTTCTTTTATCATTTTCTATACTTGCCCATTAACTAAACCTAAAATATTACATGCGACTCATCATTTAATCGGCCAAAGAGTTTTCCTCGATAACTTGCCTGGCCAATCAGTCTGGTTATAGATAGGACTCGTGATACAAGTGTAAAAAAATAACAATAATACATTTTTGTTTTATAAACCAAACATAATTATATTTAATACAAACAACATTAATCAACAATACAGTATTTATAATAATAAGTAATTATTTTGAATGAACGCTTTAAATTGGCAATTCATACAAGTTTTAACAATATAATACCATTTAATACATTGAATTTAAAAATGTGAGGAATGATGACAGTCATAATATTTTTTAAATCAAATGCTGGCAAAATTGTCTTTTTTTTTGTCATTTTAATAATAATGATAATTTTATTTACATTCACCACATAGTTTTATTAAGGACACACTTTTATAGCATAAGCATTAAAAATAATTCTTCTAAATAATTTACCTAATTTATTCAACAAACGTTTAAACTAAAGATATTTATTTCTAATAATATTGACTAATTGACATACATAGAAAGGAAAACATATTAAATTTTATAACTTTAATAACAAAACCCACTACTAATAAATTTCAAATATATAATTTCTATAGGTGCAACTGATAAATGTTAATAAACGCTCAGATACCAATTACGTAGAATGATTATTATAAGTACTTCATATATTCGAATAGAGATCAAAAATTATAAATAATAATAATAAAAGTAATAAAGTAAAAATAATAACGGGACGGATTAAGGAGACCTAAATTTACAAAAAAAAATCAAACATTTCAGTGAAAAAATGAATTAAAATAAGTACAAATAACTTGATCAAATTTTACAAACTTTACACATATCATGGAAGCTATTAAAATTAAAACTTTAATCGATTTAAACAATTGTATGGTAACTACAAAAATTAATATCAAACATCACATTTAAATAAGATATTAAACAAAATTGTGAGTTCAAAATATTATCAACTAAAATGTATGTAACGCTGTTGAATAAATTTAAGTACTATTCCTATGTTATTCACTATGAATATTAGATGAAATAATAAATGTAATAGTAATTAGTAAGTACGGTTTCAATGGTTTTGAGTAGGTAAATAACATTGATATTTTATTAGTACACTAGTTATTATCAAATTAAATATATATTCACTACCCCAAAATCTAATATTTACATTGATTAAATACAAAAATAAATATTTGTTATATTTTTTCCTTAAGTGCTTATAAATTATAAATCAATAATACTAGAAATAGTAATACAAGATAGAAATACTATAAATATTGATTTGCTTTAATTTTTACTATTAAATGAAATAGTAAATACTTTAAATGAATAGAAATGAAAATAAATAATACTATTTAAGAACAAACATAATTATTTAGTTTTTGTTTGTTGCCAAAAAGTTATTTTTTGTGTTATTTAAAATATTGTTAAACACAAATTCTAATTATGTAATACTATATTTATTTTAATATTCATACTAGAAAAAACTAATAAATCACAGTAAATGATTAGTCAATTGTATTTTCTTAAAAATGCATTATTTGCTGTTAAAAAAATATGAATAAGTCACGAATAGTTAATTCAATGTATTTAAGTCAATTTTGGTGGCGGTCTGAGGGATAAAAAGTAAGTTATCATTTTAATTAACACATGAAAAAATACATTTTAACTCAGTCCATTATACAACTATAAAAAAATACTTATGTAGGGAATAATTAGAATTTGTTTTTCAAATTATTTTAAATATTAAATACAATAATTGATTTTAACACATCATTTCCTACAAATGTTTACAAATGGAATAAAATCCACAAAAAAAAAAAAAAAAAAATCATGGTAAATAACACTAAAAACAATAGTATTGATAACATTTGATGACATCACTATGCATTTATTCAATATAAATAAAAACCAAGTAAATAATCAAAAGGTACAAATTATGATAATTTTCAAGTTAAACATACTTTACTTTTTCACAAAAAAAAAAAATCTATACCTAATTATTAAATTTCATGTTAATTCATATGTATCGAGATTATATTTTCAAGGTAGTACATGCAAATAGACATTTACATGAAATATAACTAATGATGTCAATAGTACTTTTATCTCAATGAATTTTCTGAGTAACCTATATGTATTTAAATTGCCCTACTATGAATGTACTGTCAAAACCACCACATAATTGATTATAGGGATCAAGAAACCTGGATAGCTTAAAATATTGATTGAGCATATTCTCTTACAGAACATTTAATTTAAAATGAAATAAATTCAACTTAATTGGTGTAATTAATACTATTTAGAAATGTTTGAGTTGAAATGGGTAATTATTAATAAAAAAAAAAAAGAAAAAAAAAAGAATGTAATAACTTAAAAATATGATTTTAAATACAAATTGGCATACTATATGAAGAGTACACAAAAAAAATTTTCAAATAAATAGTAGTATAAATTATGCCTAATATACAAATATATTATACTTCTTAACATGGTGAGATTAGTTAGATGAGCTATCGAAAAAAAATTGGTGGACTTGCTTTAAGCATAGATGGTTAAGTGACATTGTTTACACGAAACAACATGTTGTGGCAACCGTGAGTAAAAACATAGACTTATCACATTAAAGTAAGTTAAAATGGGTAGGCTATTGATAAATTATTTATTTGCAAGGTGAAAGCTTGAGAAAATGATATTAATGATCTGCAATTATTTTACATGTAGATATATGTGAGTTGTACAGAATGAAATTTCATAGGAGTAAAAGCAGTTGGTTTTAAAAAATTAAGTTCATGATACATATTCTACCAGATACATCCAGTCTTTAGATATTAAACACAAATAAAGTTATGCATTATATTTAGTTTAAATATAGATTATAAACATTAATTTAAATACAAAATCATATTTTGCTAACCAACTTTCTCAAATCCAATTATTTTAAAACTGTAACACAAGTAGGTATAATATTATATAGCAACAAAAATAGTTTTAAAAACTTCTTTCGTAACAAAACAATTTTAAGACATATTTTTTTATAATTTTTGAGCAGTTTGTACAGGAAGTTCCATAAATCTGTCTATTAAATTATTTTTTACAAACAATCAAAGACATTATTTTAAGAACTTAATATGAAAAATTGAATAAAATACCTTGTTTAGATTTCAATAAACTAATTACGTGTACCAAAAAAATGGAATCAATTATTTTCTAAATTATGCTATTTTAAAAAACAAATTTTCATTGTATTCAATGTCTATTTCTAACTCTTTTCCATACAATGTTAAAATATAATTTTATTTCAAGAGATGCATGTTTAAGGATTAAACAAAAACAGTACACTAAAATTACTTTTTATATATATTCAATTTTAAAAGAAACTAAAAAGAGTAACAATTTATTAAAAGGGCTATTGAAAAAGTTTATTATTGCACTCAAAAATTGAAAGTGTGCATACAAATATACACAAAATTACTTACAAACTAGTAATAAATCTATTAAAACAACTTTGAACAACACTCGAATGACTCAATTATTCACTATTCAATTAAAATATCTAAAAATGAAAACAAACAAAATTTAATTTTCTATTTAGTAATTAAAAGATATTTTTAAAAAAATTTGATTCCTGAAATACATATAGAATTCATCATAAAATATAGAAAACCAAATAAGTTCTGAGCTTTACATTTAATATAAAATCAATTTCACCAATATCAAACTCACATTATTGAAACCAATTTACAAAATTTTAAAATAATAGACTATTATTTTATTTCCATTTAAATATATGTCTCAAACCCAATGACAAAGAGAAATGGAACTTTCTGTACAACAAAATTATAAGTAGGCAACAGTATTATTATTATTAAACATATCTAATGAGGTTTTATATGCTTATGTATAGACTAGAAATCAAAAAATATTATTATCTAGTGATAAGAATAATATGTATTAAATATTTGGAACTTTGAACAAGTATGAATTATTCATACTTCTTTTTCAATTTAATTAAGTTTTCACAACTTAAACAAATTACAATAATACAGTTATGAAAAGATAAAAAAGAATATTTAAAAAAAAAAATCAAGATTCTTAATAAAAATTGGAGACAGAAATTGTTGTTTTTTTTTGGTAAAAATACTAAATTAACAATAAACAAAATAATTTACAACACTTGAAAACAATTTGGACAGATTAGTTATTACAACTTATTGCACACAATGAATATTTGATTTCAATAAAAAAATAACAATAATAATAAATACCCCTCATAGTAATGATATTGACAATATAATTACTTAGTAATTGTTAAGTAAAAATAAACTAATTGAGAAATAAATTATTATTTCCTTTTTCTAAAATTACTAGGTAAGGTTTTTGTAACACCTCAAAATCAGGCAAATTATCCAAAATCCTTTGTGCTTCAAGACTTACTGATGCCACAGGAGCACTTGGACTTTCATTATTTTCTACTGATTGATTATCTGACAGTGGTGGTAATGACACTCCAAATAACTTATCAAATACATCTAAGCTTTCAGGACTACTTAGATTTGGTGATTCTTCTTCTTTTACAACTTCATCAGATGTTTTCCATGTTTGAGGTTGAACTAAAATTTTAAAAAAATGCTATTAGAGTCAACAAATATAAGACCATACTTCATAAATAAAATAGCAATTTTCATTTGTCTATAATTTAATTTTGTCAGAAGATAATAAATTATTCTTTTAAAATAAACACACCACCATTTATTTACTAAACAATACATTCATCTCCAGTATATTAATAATCAGGCAAAACAATAAATGTTTCTATATTTACATTTACATTATGCATAGTATTATAGAATTATTTTTACATTTTTAAATACAACATTATCTGGAGAAATTTAATAAAAATCAATAATAATATTATATAAATGCAGATTTTTGTTTCTATTGTTGAAGCAATTTATATAATAAAAGTTTTTATCATATAAAATATTTTTAAATAATCTTAGGAAAAAAATTATAATTTCATAACACATTTAGATAATTTAAAGAACAATGTAAGGATAATTATGATGAAGTTGTCTTTTGTTTCTTTGATAAAGACAGACAATGCGAGCAGTGACAACGCCTTTCATGACTATTTCCACAATTGGCTCACTTGGTATATAATAGTATTAGATAAAAAGTTTTGAATTTGAAAGAATGAAAAATTCTATAATAAATATTTATCGGAGTAATTTTCATATTTTTAACTGTAATAGTTTCAGAAAAATTATATTTTTTTTTTGTAATAAACATTTAAATTATACTAAAAAAAAAAACTAAAAAAAATATTAAAATTATAATTTACATATTGTTAAAGCTACATTAGAATTTTAAAAATAATCTTTTTGAAATAACAAGTAGATTGCTATTCTTAATCTAAAAAAAAGGCCTGAATGTAATTTTTGGGAAACTATTAATACCTAAAAATATACACAAAATATAAATAAAATTGTAAAACAAATATATTCATTGGGTTCACTGCCAATCCAAACTAAAATAATCATTTTCATTCAATGATAGATAGTTTAATATTATGTTTAGGTAATTGAGATATATTACTATAGTTATTTATACATTCATAAAATGGTAAACAATTATTCATAAATTACTTCAACTTAGTGTTTTAAATTCACATGACATAACAAAAAAGCATTTTAAGCATATTAATTCGAAACCAATTATCACACTTAAAGCAAAAACAGAAATACTCACGAGCATTTGTACAGCATGGTGCAAGTGTATCAAGGAATTCAAGGTCGAGTAGCGATGTATGATTACCTAATTAGCCCACAATAAATGCATGTTTAGCCACCACCAAAGTTAAAATTATTAAAAAGCACTATAATAAGGCAATTTGATTAGTAATACAAGAGGAAATTCTATTATAAAAGGATTAAAATACCCAAATTAGGATAAAAGGTTTTTCGAATGTTCTTAAGATAAACAATATTACTAACTACAAATAATTCAAAAATTTAAAAGATTAAATGTCTCTATATTAATTTAATTGTTTTGAAAATAACTGATTAAAATGCAAATTATAAAATATATTATTTTTATAAATAAATAAATTTCATTTTATATCATAAATAATTGTTACCTAATATTATTTCAATTAAGTTCTGAAAAAGTAAAATAACCTTTTTATTTGAGTTGATAATATAAAAATGACTAAATTTAACCGGAATTATTACTTATCTAAGTATAAATGTTCTATCTTACTAATAGGTGTAATGAATATATTGGCATCATCCATATTTTTATGTACTTAATATTATAGATAATTTAAGTACAGTCGGGTCGCGATAATCTGAACACAGGCTAATCCGAAAGACACAGTAATCTGAACGGGATTGAGAATTATGTTATCGCTTTGTGATATGTACATATGTAGAAACCAGTGTACAAAAAAAAATAAATCAATATTTTAAATAGTAAGGTTCATAATTATACTCATAATTATATTAATATTTTTATATATTCATTGTCTTTTGAAATTACGAGTTTTTACACGATTAATACAGATAAAAATAAAATTTCATAATTTAAATTACAATAAAATTGATGTTTTTTTTTAAGCTATAGGTAATCTAAACAAATCGCTAATCCGAACGACCCCTTTCCCCAATCTCCTTCAGATTATCGAGACCCGACTGTACGTTTAAATAATTAAATTTTTTTGAATAATAAGATTTTTTTTTTCTTTAAGGTTTGTAAATTTGATTTACATTTTAGATTTTTTCATGCATAATGAAATTAATTTTTTTCACAAAAAAGTATTTTGTTTTGAATGATATTTTTTAATTTAATATTTTGGTAAAGGCAAATAAGGTGTGGAAAATTAAGTTGTTGATTCAAATAAATTCAGTAAAATTGTGACTTGAATCTAAACGAGCATGTGAATTATTTACTATACATAAACTATTTTACAAAAGGAATTGTTTTTCCATTATTTGGTTTAGTGCACTTTATTTGTAAGTTCATTGTTTTAAAAAGGTTTCCAGAATTCTTTGTCAATTAAAAATAATTAAAAATAATTTTATAATGAAAACATTAATAGATATGTTTATTTACATAAAGATTACTATAAATCACACAAAGCAACTCAATTGATTTATAAACAGTTTTACCAATTTCGATAATTTAGAATGATTTTTAATTTCCCATTTAATAAATCTTGTGGCTAAAAAAACGATAAACATAGGATTATGTTTAATATATTTATTTAATTATTAAAAGTTGTTTAAAATGCAGTTTGTAATATATTATAGTAAAATGTTTGAACAGAAATCCAGTAATTTTATTAAAAGAAAATTTAACAATAGATTTAGTTTATTTATATCGAAATAATAAACTTAAACTAATTTTATGATTAGTGTATGTTCAACATATAGAATATAAACAATTTAATAAAAATTAATTTATTATTATCTACCTTGTGAGTTTTACATAAACCTATAATAGTGTGATTTGTATAATAAAAAGAACAAACGTTAATGCAACTAATTTTTGACAAAATACTTATATGAAGAATAAAGAAAAGTAAAATATTCAGTTTTTATGATTAGAAAATGAATTTCAAATACGTGATAAAATATTGATTAATACATTAGTACACATTAACGTTTTACTAAACACCCATAAGAATATCAACTAATAGAAAATTACGTAATAAAATCATAAAAAAACAATAATAAATTATATATTTTACAGTAATTATTATTCAATATTTATTTTTAAAATGCATCAATATTTTACTAGAAAAATTAGAAAAAACTTTATACTTTTAATACTCGATTAAAAAACAGTAAAAAGTTATTATATATTTTATACTTAGGTAAATCTTGTATTGGACCTAAATTCGTACATTTTTTGTGGTATTTAATTTAATAAGCCAGGCTTGTAACTTAAAGTCTTAGTAACATTTTTGGAAGTAATTATTTTATTTCTGATAATAACTAACTTATTTTGTAATACACTTAAGAGTCGTAAGGTTATTTTTTATGTTTCCGACAATACAATACAAGTCAATCTTACTCTTTAATTATCATTTCAAAGGAAAAAATAACAGAACATGAATAAATTACACATAAAACATTTTTCCTTATTAATAATTAGTCTTTGTTTTAAGTTTTTTTTCCAATTGTCAACTAAATTGGTAAACAAAAACTAACACATTATTTTTAAACATATTTATTTTAATTTCAAATAGCTAGAAGTTAGTGCCCTATTCATTGCTATAAATGAATTAATATTTCTTTTGTATAATTATAAATAAATTATAATAATTGAAAATTTTATTTTTGTTAACAGAATTTTTATTTAAACATTTTTAGTACATGTTTAAGTTTTAATTAGATTAATTGAAAAGTAATTTGAGACCTAAAAGTTACAAGCCTTGTACATGACATAATTAATAATCCTATCCAATTCTAGAAAATTCACTAGTCTTTTCAGATAACTAAATACTATGTATTAAAATGCATATTTCTTGTTATTACTGACACATTTGTTGGAGGAAACAAACTAATAGTTATTCTAGCACACTGTAAGATAAGTTTCAGTTAAGATAGCTAGATACCAAACATAGTAATTTAACTGAAAATATAAAATGTATTTTTAAGTCATTTAAAATACTATTTCATCAATCATTATTTCAAACTAAATAAATTATCATATTATTCAAATTTAGATATTTACATTTTATGATAAAATATATTATAACTTAAATTTTATAACAGTTATTATCAAATTATTTGTTAAATAATAGCTTAATTATATTTAAATATTTAAATCAATGAAGTATAGATTTGTTTAAATTTTAAAAATAGATTTTTTTTTTTGTCATAATATTTTAAATAAAGTACCTACATACTATAACGACCAATTAATTATAGATATAAATAGTATTATTATAAATGAATTCTAAACAATTTAAACATAATTCATTTTCATTATAATTATGGAAATAAGTGTTATGAACAAATTGAGAAAGGATAGAATTTAATACTCTTTTTAAACTTATATTTATGGAATACTTACAGTCCAATGGGTTAACTAGACCACTGCTTTTCCAATCGAATTCAGGGTCTGGCACGGTTTCCTTTATTATAATATATAAATTTATTTAACGTTTTAAGGATATTAGTTTTTTTTTAGTTAATTAAAAAAGTGAAATTAAATTCACCTGTAATGGACCATTGGAAAAAGATTGAGATATTTTTGTGTCAGTTGTATCATTATTAGAAGCTTTTAATGGCTCCAGTGGGTTGTTAGACATGTTTGCTGCAAATCTAGGGACTTTTGGATTCCAAGAAGCACCATATAACTGCCACATTCAAATTAAATATTAATATTAATATAAAAAAAAAATCCACAGTATTTGCAATGAAACCATTAAGATTATAAGTTTAGCTTACTATATTCCTGGAATCAATTGAAAGTGAAGACAGAAAAACATTATTTGATTCAGATTTGGACCAATTGTAACTAAGAGCTGGACTCGATTCAACATCTTTTAAATTTTGCCATATTGGTGACTCATTTAATTCATTTTCTAAGTTTTCTAAGACAACTTCTTCACATAATTCCTAGTCAACAATTAATAATAGTAATACAAATATAATTATGTTATAAGTAAAAACACTTACATAATCTCCTTCAAAAGCATCCTTACAAAATTGTTTGTAATCTATTTGAACTTGGGATTCTGAACCTAACACTACATTGGTTTGTTTAACATCTAAAACCTGATTACTAACAGGTAAACTAGATGCAGAGTAACCAGATTCAAAATCACAGAAATTATCATCGTCATCATTATTTGAACAATGCTGATTGTCAGATTTAAATGTAGAATAATCATCATCATCATTATTTGTATCACCTAGAACTTTTTCAGTATTGGAATGTTTTAATTCTGTATTATTATTAATCGAAGGTATATTGGTTTCAAAATCACAGAAATCATCATCTTCTGTAATGTCCATGGGTTTTATTTCAGTTACTACATTGGGAAAAGCATGAAAATCACAGAAATCATCAAATTCAGAATCTAAATTTTGCTCTGGATTAATTTCGTCATCATTTAAATTTTGAAATGTAAAATCTATTGATTTTACTTCTTTCTCATCTTTAGTGCTGATATTTTCTGTCATTTCACTATGTTCATCGTCAAAATGTGCAGCAGATAATTTGCTGTCAAGAGTATTATGTTGGTCAACTAGTGGTAAATTATCGTTTAGTTCATTTTTTTCTAGAGATGTCCTGTTTGGCAAAGACACATTTAGTGAATTTGGCATAGCAGTTTCAAAATCACAGAAATCTGAATACTCATCTTGATCATGTTTTATTACGATATTATTATTATTATTATTATTGATTGATAAATCAAACATACCACTAGAAGAATTAATTTTAGAGACTTGATCACTAACATTAATTTTTAAATTTTCTATAAACACATTTTGAACACAATTTGTTTGATTAGGCAATTCATTAGGATCTAAACACTCTAAATGACCATTGGCCAATGTTTCTTGGTTAGATGATTTTTCTGCATTCAAATTAGCTTCGAGCTGGACATTATCATTACTTTCAATCGATTCAAAGTTATTCGATTGAAGTTCTAAATTTGGTAAACACTTTGCTTCATTTTTTAAGTTTTCTAAGTTATTTGTATGCAGATCAGTATAAACAGTTAAATCATTATCAATTGTTTTCCTATTAATATCTATCACATTTTCAGAAGATACATATTGTTTGATCTCTGTTTTGCAGTCTAATTCATTCACACTATCACAACTATGATTGGACTTAATATTTTTTATGTTCTCCCAAGGCACAATGTTTTCTTTATCTTTCCATATGGACAAATCATTCTGATGTAAATCAAGCTCTTGTTCGGGTAATGATTTTAGATACTCGTCACCTTTTGCAATACAAGAAGATTCATTGTTAGCATTTGATACATTACAAACGATGGGTGGTTTGACGTTCCCGTCATAAGGCAGTTCGTCAATGGGATTCCACCCCCCTTCGGGGCCTGCAGATAAACGAGACACAACATAATTAACACACGGACTTAACGGGATAGTAACGCTTGACTGCGAATTCTTACTTAAGCTGGACTCCGATGGTATTTCCAAGGCCAGATGAGGAAAATCCATATAATCCTCATCGTCTTCCCAGTCCAACTTTGTCATAGGTGGTGGCGTTTCGGGTATCAGAGGCGGTATGTCATCGGACATTTTACCAAACATGCGTCACGGTTGTCGTTTCAATTTTCATACGAACGGAATCTCGGAGGGCGGAAGCGTTTGCGCACGTTTCATAACAATCGCATTGGTATCGCGGACGGGGGCGAACGCCACGAAGAGAATAATTACAACCAGTAACTAAGAGAAGGCCAGTGAAAAAATAAAAAGATTAAGAGCGAGAGAGATAGAGAGATAAAACGGTAGTGGCGAATTAGAAAGACATTAAGTACGTGAATTTTAACGAGACCGAAAACTTCGTAAACACGGCTGTTTGGAAGGTACTACTTACTAGAAACTAAATAATCTCGATTGTTCATTATTACTGTAATCATTACGTGATAAAAATTATTAAGTCCGTGAAAAGTCAGGAACTTGTAAAAGACGTGGTTGAAACCTTGGTCGCATTATCGACGACCGATAAACTAGACTGTTCTTATCAGTAGACGTCAGCTGCTGTCAATCCAGTGCACTCGCGCGTAACGCAATATAATGATTCGTATTTTATAATTCGTAAATCGTAATAAATAATAATTTTAACTACACATTATATTATTATATGTAACGATCAGTCGACAACTGACAAGTGACTCAAATTATGGGTCTGAAGTTATTGCGCTCTGTGCAGTGATCAATGATTATAGTGTTTAAAAAAAAATTGAATTAAAAATGTTTTGGGTCGATTCTTGAAAATATTCGATTATTTATTGTATTCTTTGTACTGTCATTGGTCTCATCAACTATAATACATTTTTATTGGGTACCTGCCGGTTATTACGTATGTTAGAACCTGTGAAATGAATGTGACCTCAACTTTTTTAATTAAGGTTTGGCCGTACGATCAAAGTATGTGGCCCAGATTATCACTGTTTCACAAATCACAAATTGTTTTTTTTTAAATACGTATTAACTCAATGGCACTATCTGTGCCCCTTGACGTTTTCTATTTAATTTGTAACGTACTTATAGAGTCCTCGCCTTTGCAGTCTACCAAACTACAGATATATAAAACAACTAGATACCGTAAAATGAGGATACTTTGCACCAAATTTCTTGTTATTTTAACTTAAAATTATTTTGATTATAAACTGAAAAATTATTTTTATATTATACTTACAATTTAAAAAGATTACATTTTCCCAACTTAAATATTATAATACTACGTCAAATTATAAATATATTTTCTTTGGATCACAACATTTTTCAAGACTTAAATTGTGAAAACATTTCCATATTAGATAGACCACACAAAATTGTATTTCTTACTTTAATTACTAACAGATTTTTAAACATCCATCTTAAATCTTATGGCAAAATGTTTTCTTCTAATATCTTAAATCCACATAGCAAATGTCTTACACTAACTAAACAAATATTATTTTCACATCAATAATACACTTTAATTATTTATTGTTCTATGCCTTATAGTTAAATGTTGTATGTTAATCTTTTAATTATGTTTATATATTGTATCTTTTTGCTAAATTAGTAGTTAATCATGTTAATTTATGTTTTTATTACTATTCATGTTGTACATTAATTAAATAACTATAAATAATGATGTTTTTCTATGATATTATTCCAATAAATACCTACCTATTAATTATAAAATATTTTTTGTAAAATGTAATAGTACAAGTTCATTTAATATGTCTACTGTACAAGTTATAATACTATAATTTTTGTATTGAATTAAATAAAAACTTATTAGTACTTGATATTTGTTATTAAGTATTTTCTTTTTGTTACTTTTATCATCTCAGGTATTAGAAACAAATTAAAAATGTTTGTTTAACTGCATTATCGTTTATGTTTATACCCAATGTCACACATGAAATGTTGTCTACTGAGATAGTTTTAATATTAATTACATTTGTAAGTCAATGTTTTAAATATTTAATTAAATTGTTGTCAACTACTGATATGTATTGAATTTTTAAAAAGCAACTCACTTTTTTATACAAATTTTTAGACAAAGGCAAATTAAAGTTATATTTCCGACTGGGGCACGGGATCAGTTGTAATTTCCAGAAATCAGTCAACATCACATAGTTTGTGATTTTCATATTTAAAAAAATTTAAAAATTATCAATAAACGTTATCATTACAATTTTTGTAAACATTGCCAGCTTCGCATATGGCGGCATTATTCATGCTCTCCTACAGTGTTGTATAGGAAGACGGCTATCTAGTTGCTTTATATATCTGTGTACTAAACACAATTTTGGACCGATATCTGTTCCGTTTGAAGACGAAAATGTGTGTTATAAAATTAAAGCATTTGACTTCAGTGCGATTTAATTACGAAAATTGAAAATAATTTATTAATATTTCTAACGCCTACATTTTCTTTAGTTCTGTCAAGTATCGATCAACAGTCACTTCAATTGAATAATAGGTGTTCTGTTTACTAAAGACTCCTTATTTATTTGTATTAGGTATCAACTGGTACCTTCGTTATTATGTAGTATTACAGACGACGTGACTGGGCACGATAAACGACAGATAAAAATTGCTTATTTTACTGAGCAAATATACTGGGTAAACAGCCCAATGTTAATTATAAATTGACGAGCAATAGAACGTATTTTTTTCGATAAAATGTACTTGACAAATTTAAACGCCCACCGCCGGCCGAGATAAACCCGAGTTCATAATTTCGAGTTACTGCTTAGTACTTTTCGTATAGCAAGGTACTTTGATACTCGTATGAATATGATTTATCTCCTCTCTATTCGTCAACTTTTCAACGGTAGACGATACGTCGTGGTCGCCGAAAATCGCCAGCGAGACCTGACACAAGTACCCGATGTTTAATAATAATCAATATGACAGTTTCTGAGTTAATAATATTACAATGAAAAATAAATGGCAGTCTGCAGACGTTGACGCAATGACACAACTAACAGATAATACGTGAAGCCGGGTTTTACGGAAAAGATTTATTATCATTTATCACGATCGAGTTTTGTCTACCGTGAAGGGGTGAACATTACGTTGGTCGCAGTGGTCCGTTGCAGTTTCGACGCAGTGCACGGCGGGGCGAAAACGACGTCCCCGGAGGAGACCTCCGTTATCACTCGATCTGGATTTTAATCAATTCTACGATCTCGAACGAAAACAACGTAACACCCTTTGGGCTTTGATCCTTGCTACTTGACCGCAGTAGCTGCACTTGGCCTCCTGTCCGAGTTCTTTGCCCAGACACTCTTCGTAGTATTGTTTAAGTACACGCCGATCGCCTCTCTCGTCGTATATTATTTAAACTGTACGCAGGATATGTATGTCATTAATTCTACACTGGCGGAGGCGGTCGCGTTCTCGCATCGACTTTTTTCGTCTCCAAGTTAAGTCTATAGACCGCATAACGTCGCGTATGCTCGTTCGACCTCCGTCACAATTGTATCGTACGTGTTTTCGCGCCTGTTAGGTTCTGCGAAAATGCCGTAGTACCGCGAGAGTTGCGCCTGTCCACAGCCAACCACACCTTGCGTTCGACACGCTCCGACCGGACACGCCATGGAATCTGACAAGTATGTTACCATTGTACCCGTCGAGTACCCGCGAAACAGGCAACAATTCATACGTCCACCCGATGAGTACAGGTAAATATATTGTGGCACTGTGCAAGGTCAGTTTCAGTGAGAATACTGATTCATCTTTGAAGTTATCATTTTTTTATCTTGCCCTCACCAGTGACTTCCCCCAAAACCGAAATTGGCCTCACACCAGAGCAGTCAGAACAGAATCCAGTACTATGCGCAGAAAAGAACTGAAACGGTCATTGGAACACAAACGATCACACAGTCATTCGCGTAACGATCCTATACAATCATGTTCCAAGCCCATAATAAGTGCTCCGCTTGCATTCCAGACCACTCCAAAAATCCAAAAAAAACGTGAGTACTGACAAATACCTACTATTTATCATTTATAATAATTACAATATTCACTGACCAGAAGCCAATGGTTTTGTATAGTTTCTTCGTAGTCCTTGAATTTATTTTAGTTCAGAAAAATTATTCTTCATTAGACCAAGATTTAAATTATTATAAATGTATAACTCTTTAAATGCTAAAAGTATGGTATGCGATAAATAGTACTTTTGATATTATTAAAAACATCCTTATTTGAAATAATGGTTGTAATAGTAATTACATCTTATTATGTCTTGAAACTTACATCAACATATTAATTAGGTAGATTTAAAATATATATAAATAGGTAGGTAGTGATAAAAACCAATAAATAAAATACATTTTCAATTGTATACTCTTATTACCTATAATACTCTAAGTTTTCAACAGATTTATACAGATACATGTTGGTAAATATGTATATGTTTAATTTATTTCTCATTATTTGTTCTCAGCACTTGGAGTATATATTTACACAATGGCTGATATAGTTTTGCATATGGATTTAGAAGATGCTAACACAACTACAGTGTCCGATCTTGTTGACGTTATAATACAACAGAAAAATTTGGGATTATCTAGAATAGCTAAAAATGTGTTTACAATTTGGATGAAGTCAAATGTATTAGGTAAAAATGTGTTTCTGTGTTATAAAAGTAAATTTATTACACATATACTTATTGTATTTTTTTTTTTTTTAATTAAAGAAATTCAGCTAAAACCTCATCATAAATTACTGACAGTTTTTCAAAAGTGGCCTATGCTTGAAGAGAAATATTGTATGCAAACAAAAAAAGTTATATTCAAGGAACCTATTTTGAGTTTTCAAAGAAATGTGTTTTTCCCAAGGAAAGATGAAGAAAAAATCAAGTGTGTAATATATTATATAATATAATTATTATTTTACTTAACATAAACTAACAGTTTCTATTAAATATATATATATTTTTAAGGGACCAAAAAATTATTGAATTATTATACGCTGAAGCAAAGTACAATGTTTTACAAGGCCGTTATCCGGTTGAAGTAAATCACTGCTTAATGTTAGCTAGTTTGCAGTGCCGAATAGAGTTAGGTCCTAACAATTTACAACAATATACATCAAGCTTTTTCAGGTAACTGAATTTTTATTATCTGATTATTTATGTTTTTATGTAAGAACATTGGATAAATATTATATTTCATTAATTTTACAGAGATAACCGAGAAAGATTTTTACCATCACATCTATATAAAAGTTGGGCGTCTTGGTTAAGTCTAGATAGGAAGAGTACACCACATTCTCGACTTGCTGACCATTTAAAACACATACAAATTACTGGTTCAGATCGTAAACTTTATCACAAGTATTTAGAATGTTGCTACATGCTTCCATTTTATGGGTGAGAATCATTAATATTAAGAATTAAAATATTTTTTTTGTATATTGTTAGTATAAAATCAATTTGTTAAAGATTTAATTTGTATATCTTTCATTCAAATATATCTGTAACTATATAACAATTTGGAAAATCTAATTTAGATTATTATTTTGTTTATATTATGAAGTATTGTGGTTATAGACTAATTTGTTAATTATTAAGCAACATCTTTTCGATTTAAAACCATGTATTCTAAAACTTAATGGTATATCAAAATTCTTATTACTGAACTGATAGTATTTTTAAAATTTTTATTGATCCTATTATTTGATGTGACTTTAAGTCCATTCATAAAATTAGCTATTAAATGAAGTACCTAAGTATATACTTAAATCTAATAACACAATACTTTTGGTTTCTACATTGTTTTAAATCAAAATGGAGTATGTTGTTGGAATGATTAAAAATATTTAATTTATGGATATTAGAACGGTTATAGAGAAAACAAAAAAAAACATACTTTTTACTCCAATATATAGTTAATTTTGAATTTACTTCCCATCAACTGGTTATACTTCTGTTAACTTTTTATGTTTTTCAAGTTTTAACCATATTCTGTCAGCAATTTCTATTAATATGAATTACAGGATTTGGTTTTTTAAACTGAAAAGAGAGATGATAAATACTTTTTTTTTATCAACACTTCAACTCTCTTCTTTGCCGATTTCCTTCATTTTGCTCTAAATTTCACTGTGTCTACATATTCAATAACATGGTCCTCTTATCTTATGCAAGATCTTCCCAGAGATAGCGTTCCTGTTGGTTAATTTTTGATATACTCTTAACTACATTTCTAGTTGTATATCAATATGATTACTGATTAAAAAACAGCATATTATTGTATCTTTTAATAATCATTTGAATACTTTTAGGTGTGCTTTCTTTCATGGTCAAATTGAACAACCTGTACGGGGTCTGATGTCTTTAATTAACCATAAAGATGTTCCTATCTATATTGCTGTCAACACTGAAGGAGTTTATATCCTAGATTATGCTGAAAATGTAATTTGAATTCAACAGAAATTAATAATAACCTATTGCTGACATAGTGTTCATTTCAGAGTTTACTGTTGGGCCTTAAGTACCAAGATTTTTCATGGGAATTTGCTAAACCATCTCAAGAAGATAATTATCATTGTTTGCCTTGCATATTTCTACAATTTCTTGTGTTGGAAAATGGAACAAGAGTCTCAAAAATTTTACAAGTTTTTTCCAAACAAGTAAATTCCATTATTTATTGTTTGATTACAATATTGTTCTTAAAAATGTAATGAATTAAAAAAATTAAATGTATTTGTAGGCTGTTATGATTGATGCACTAATCGCTTGTTTCGTCGAGGATTTTAGGCACAAATTAGCTATGAATGAATATGATGATGTTGATCGAACAGGAGGCTTTGAACATATATCTGTTGGCGATGGTAGTATTCATTTTAGTGTTATTTATAAGGCTCGGATTTTGTAGCAAAATAAATCCTTAAAAAAGCATTTATTAATATTAATTCTAAAAAACAAATTTAAATTACTCATTAAATTAAATATCAAAAAAGGAATTTATGGCTATATATCTGGTCAAGTTACTTTCATTAAAACTCATCCTATTTGGTGATAATATATTTTTATACATATACAAAAACCTTTCCACATCATCTTATGTAATTGGTGCATATTCCATACAAAATAAATATTTTAATAATACTGTTCTACATTGATGTTTAGTGCAGTACCATTTTTAAATTGTACCAATTCGTTATTCTTTGAAAAAACACAATTGCACTTTCTAAAATCTATTTCGCTACTTCAGCGTTAGGTTTTTCTAACTTGTGTTTTGCTTCTAACACAGAAGCTATATTTTTCGCCTAAAAAAAATTATAATTTATTTGCATTGATGTTTAATATATCAAATAACTGAAAAAAACTGCAAAGACTTGAAACAAATATAAATAATACCTCTTTTTTTTCTAATTTTACTATTGCATGTGGTATTTATTTCTGGGGTTTTCACTGGTTTTATAATTTCTGGTAATAATAATATAATCCAAGTATAATATTCATATAAATATGTTAAATTTTCATGAAAATTATGTAAAAATTAAGAAAAAAAAACCAAATAGCTAAAAAAGTAAAATAAATTTTATTTTATTGAAATCAAATATATATAAGAATATATATGATATATTCTATTAATATAATATATTATAAGAATTGATATATAAGAATTATTTTCCTATCACATCCAAGCCCTAGTTATTAACTATTGAATAAAAATATTTTATGTAATTTTTAGGTTCACAAGTACCTTTGGCTCATCTTTATCGAAGTGAACCACAATCAAGGTTGTGTAATAAACTTAATAAGTTAACATTAGCAACGTTTGATGAAGACGGTATGATATTTTAGAACAGAAATGAGCTCTCTTTTACCTCCATTCTAGCATGCATTTGTTTAAAAAGTGTTTCACAGCTTAAAACTTTTCAACCATTTTCAATGTTGTGCATGATTATATAGTTAATGTGTATAACTGATCAATTTCCAACATAACCTTTGGCAATGGAACATTGTAAGTTCATTATTGCAGTTAATTAACAAGTAACAGAGTTTTTTCACTTTTAAGTTTAATATTGTTTGTTCCAATCAAACTATTTGGTCACAGTGGACAATTGTAATTCATTCACCTTATGCAATCTAAACGCAGAATATTTATTAATGTAGTATGTACTTTTTGTTATTGATTATAATCCAAGGTTTTGCACCCATTTAGCTGATATAACCTGATTGAATTTGATGACATATAACCTGAGTCACCCAAAACCTAAATAAATATTCGGATTTACTCATAACCCGTAAACAATAAATATTAAATTTTCGATGACATATGTATTCATACGTATATTTCAAGGAGAATCCAGTTTTTCATAATTGGCGGCTCTATGTTCTATGGTTACATCATACATGACAACTGAAAAGTGATGTGATTTTAATAACTAATATTAGTATGGATTATTATTTTTAATCTATATCCATACTTCATTGTCATTCCTCTGTAATGAAAATTGTTTTGTGTATTGTGTGCATACTTAAAATTATTATTTTGTTGTTAAATCATAGATTATGAATGTGATTTCTTTATTAATATTGAAATCTGGTTTTATAGGTTTATACTCTGCTTAATCAAATTAGGCATTTTACACAATATATTTGATGCATCACTCAATTTCAAATAACCCATAACCCAAATAAAACTATTGGTTAAACAAAACCCATATTCATCTGAATGTATATTTACAACCTTTATTTTTCTTTTAAGCACTCAAAACCATAACCTGAATAAATCATTTGAATGCAAAGCCTTGTTATAATCACTGTTGATTGCCTATCAAATACATATAATAAATAATAAATAATCAAATTAATTAATTTCTTGCATGCTTGTTAGATGCAAGTGTTTACAATAAAAAGAAAGTAAGCTTTTTTTTTTGTGTGTTTCTTACCAAATTTAATATTACTTCAAATACTTTTTAATAACATTATTTTCTAACATACTTAGTAAACCTTTCCTTCTAATATTTATTTATTTATTGATCTTTTAGTTGGATAACACAATTAAATTAGAATTTTTCTCTTCTAGCAAAATTAAATCTCATTTAAAATGTTTATTAATGTTTGAAATTGTTCTCTCCATGAAATAATATCTTAATATTTTGTTTTTAGGTCACTGCATTGGACAAATGGGATCTTGGTCATTCAGCTACTAACCATACATTGTATTATACGACCTATTTTCTCTTTAGATCTCTTTTCTTTATTCTTTTGATGTTAAATTTTTCCTTTTTTTTTTGTTATTAAAAACTTCTTTATCAAGTTTTAATACACACCATTACCATTGATAGTCAATTTTGTTTTCTCTTGTTATGTTTAATTAATATTTATTGTTTTAAGCCTTACATTTCTATCGTCCATTTGTTTGAGAACTTAACAAGTTCCTTTTTGTTGTTTTTATACAAAACTTATTAGTTATTTTGTTCTGTACCCTATACATACTATTAATTAGTTTATGTGAAATAAATATTGTTCAAGTTCTAAAACTTTAGAAAAAACAAAAATAAATGTATTGATTTCACTATTATGTGATTGTACACATTAATCGTGTATTATTATTATCCTCAATTCCTATTTAAAATTATTACATATATTATGAATATGTCATTTTCTTATTATTTTTCTGTCTATTAAACAAGATATGGAATAAATTTATATCACACCTAATCTTTTAGTAATTTTTGTTTTTTTGTTTTTACACTAACATGTTTTTATCTTACGGTAACATTGGAATGAATGATGCTTTTATGTTTTTTATGTTTGTTATTCATAAATTTATAAAATCAGACAAATAAATTGTGCAGTAGCCAATCAGTGCCGTAATTAGAGCTAGATCCTGAGGGAGGGGGATCAAAAATTGTTTCATGAAAACATACACTATACAATACACACCTATTACTTTTATATATATATATACAAGTTAATCCGTGCTGACTTGAAGTTTAAATTTGAACTTAATACATTTTTAAATAATTCCTGACATTTTTGGTATTTCCATAAATATTTCGTAAACCGTTATGAAAATCATAATTTTTCATCAAATGTTTTTTCAAATAAATTAAATTTCCAATATATTTTATTATTCAACATAATTTGATAAATTTGTTTATTGATGAGATGTATAAGCTTTACTTTAAAAATTCTCAATCCACAAATGTATTATTTACATTTCATTATTTTACTGAAGGTTAAATTATAATCATAACTTACAATATTGAGTGAAATCAATAAAATGAATAACATAAATTATATATTATATATATATATATACACCATAGTTTTAATTTTATGTCATATTGTTGTTGAAGTGTACTTTTTTACAATTGGAGTATGTTTTTGATGTTCTTGAACACATAATAAGATTTCAAATCTTTTATAAATTGTTAGTCTTGATTGGGAGCTTTTTCTGGCAATGGGCAAGTAAACCATGCTTTAACATAAAATATATAGTGGTAAAAACATAAATCTCTCCAATCGCCTTTTTAGTAGACTCCGAAAATATTATAATGATTTCTAAACAAAAATATTTTCAAGAAATAAGTTTGCCGTGCCATCCACCGAGTGATGCATTGCACCCGGAAGATAAATTGCTAAGATATATATATAATGTTTCTTGGTGGTGATTTGGAAAACAATATAGCAATTATATATATATAAACAACTTTACATAGTTTCAATGGAAAAATTATTTATTTCTCATTATTTTCTTTTTTGTATAACAAATTTTACGATAACAATGCGGCATGTGGGTACTCATCGTATCAATTTAAAAATTATAAATGTCAATAATAAGAATATTGTAATAAACTAATAAATAGTAATAAAACCAACATATTTTTATCTAATATCCCCCTCATTGATTGAAACCACTTATATTTCGCTAACTATTGAATAGTTTTCCTGAAATTTCGTTGGGGGGATGAACCCCTAAAACCCCCCTTGTATACGCGCCTGCTCCTAACATTAGGAAATACACCAAATTTTGATTTCTTTTTTAATAATCTGTCAGATCTAAAACGTCATTATTTAAATCACTAGTCTATCCAAATTGTAATAATTATATTCTCTTGTTTATGTTTATTGTTGATCCTACGTACAACATTTATATGATTATATCACAATTTTAAATCATTTTTGTAATACGACATCCTGTAAACTATGTTATCAATCTGTACTTGAGCCTATCAGGCGTTCATTCAAATAAATAAATTAATAAATGAGAAAGAAATCCCGAGTCACGATTTTCGAAACGTTTTCATAATTGTCAGTTAAGACGAAAGATTCGTCTGTCCTGTCGTCAGGATTCGGGAACCGGGAAGTCGGGACACTGGCGGCGGTGAACGATGATCGTGGCGATGCAATAATACAGCGCGCACGACGGTCGGAACGTTATAAAACCGAGTTAAACGCCGAAACCGTTTATGGGACGTCATCTAGTGGTTGTTTTTTACGTATCGAGAACCGGTTGCACGCTATAGTCAGAGTAGAATACGTTGGGCTCTGCTTTGTTATGACTTTCGTCAGAGTTCAACTATATATACGGCCGGATATGTTGGTACTAGCGTGAGGTCTCGTGCCGGATCGACTGACAAAAACTAGCCATAGGGCTTCCCCGACGGGATGTCAGTCCCGTCGGTTGTTAATTAGTTAATAAGGTTTGATTCAGAATAAGGCACAGCAACATGGTTTCCAAATATACATGATAGATCCTCATGTACCTTACAGTCGATAAGCACCCCGAAAGACCTCACCGAAAAATTTTTGTTTTTTTTCACATTAACTTTTTTTATTTAATTCGGCTTTTCTAGTCACCGCGGTCTTTAAAATAATAATTGATTTCTTCTTTTGAAGGCGAAAGATTTACAAAAACTATTTTCTAGAAAAAAAAACAATTCCATAAAAATCATAAAATAATTTAGTTAAATGCTCATAAAAAGTAATTTTATTGTATAAAAGTAGATGGATATTTTACGTCAGACCAAGAGGGAGCTCTAAATATTATAGTCGTCGGGACTGTCATCTGTAGTAGGAAGTAAGCAACTTTAAAACTTTCAAGGTACCTAATCTTTCAATCAAGTATTTATTTTCAAACACGTTATACAATTTTTGTACTCTAAGGGAACGATTTAAATCAGTTTAAATCATAGAAAACGGCAAAAATCTCGATTAGGTAACTATTCATTTGTTGAAATGTGAATCGCTAGTGAATAAAATATTAACATAATGTAAAGATATTTAATCAATCGTATATAAACAGAATTATATTATGTGTGGTCGAAACATTACCTACAATTCAGTGGAATAATTAGAGTTAGGTCATGGGAGGATCTAAAATTGTATCATAAAAACACATAATTATTTTTCATTTAAACAATTTATTTTACACTTAAATTTAAAATTTAAACTATAAAAGTTAATTTTTATCAAAAACAAATACTGTGTTAGTACCTACATAATCAAACATAATAAACACTTAAACATTTTATGAATTCAGTATATAATTGAAGACGTGGGTGCAACAACGAGACATCTCCAAATTACGATATTATTCAGAAAAGACTAAAAACTAATTTAAAATGTATAAAATATTATGTATAATATATTATTATAAAATATAAAAACTAATAAAAAAATATATTTGAATTCTAATTCTCGGTTTATATTTGATACTCGCGATCACTATCAAATTGTCAAAATCAAATTTTAGAACTCACAAAACCTAAAAGTTAATGATGTCTGGTTGTTGCTCTAAAAATATGACCATCAGTAATAAAACATTATATGTATGTACATCTTTTTAAACATTGATATCATTGTAAAAATCAATTGTTATTATACAAATATATACATATATATTAATAATAGAAAACAGAAAGTATATTATCTTGTTAAAATAAAAATGTTACATGTATTTTAATATTAGTATACAAAAGAGTTTAGAATATAAAACAAATTAAATATTAAAATTTTAATAATAAGCAATTAAAAAATATCAAAATTATATTGATATAGTAAGTTAAATCATCCGGATGATTGGCCAAGTAAAATTTACTATTCATCAGTCCTCATCATGATTCGGAAAGTCATTTTCATTGCATTTGAAATTATTGCAAAACCGTAGACTGTTAGGTAGAACATATTTAGATGCTAAATCCCAAACATCTATCAATTTACCTTCTTTTATTTTTAGAGGAATATCATAAAGTATAAATGAAGGTCAAAACACTCATAGTGATTAAATTATTTAAAAACAAAATTACACAAACACTAGTAACTGGGTAGGTAGGTACTAAAGTAGTAACTACATAGGTAAGTACTACATAATAGCAAACTTAAATGTTTAAAGTTCTTAGACCTAATAAATCTACAACAATATTTTGAAATTGAACGAAACAGAAAAAGTATAATACATGTAATATCACCGATGAGCATAAATTATTTTAGAAATACAGAGTGATCAATGTTCAGTGCAACAACAAGTCATCTCCGGAAATGTCTTATTGTTGCAACAAAATAAAAACCAGACATATCCATTTGTACTATATGTCCGTATTTGTCTGATTGTAGAATCAATTGACAATAATTTTTTTTCTATTGAATTATACAATATGATTTTTAAAGAAAAAAATGGAGATGTTTACGTTAATATTTTTTTAAGCTTTGAAAATTTCAAATTTATAAACGTGACAGCAGAATATATATAGTGTACAGTGCATTTTGAATAAAATATTTTATCTAACTTGGTAAATAATGTTTACTTTATGTCATACCGGAAATTAAATTGGCATTTATTATTCATCATTTATATCTATTAATTATATATATATTATAATATATATATATATTATACTTATAAACTGTCAATCAAGTTTACAAAGTATAAGATCATAACAAAACATTATGGAAGTTTCATTCAATTAAATTAATTAACGTAAGTATAATAATTATTATTAATATGCCTGTATATTTATTAGAACAAATTCAATAATAATTATTAATTATATTTCAGAAATGTATTTTTATGAGGTATCAGTGACAGATTTTAGATTTATCAACTATCTAAATAGGAAAAGATAGAATAATGTATAATATCCATTATTTATAAGTATTTAATTTATTGTTTTTATTCATCATAGTTTAATTTAAATTTAAATTGTTAAAAAATGTAACTTACCTTAATTATATGTACCTATGTATATTAAATGTACTTTTTTGAAATGTGGTAGGTAGTATGTACAATAATATTTTAAGATAAGGATAATTTGTCAACATATGAAAGTTGGTAATTTAATATTAAGTATTTAAGTGATTCCTGAATTACACTTTTATAATTTATAACCTATTAATTGTAAAAACATAAAATAGAAAACAAAATTACCTGTAGGTACCAAAGTTGGCATCAAAATAAGCAAAACCTAAAGTACATATGTATATTCTCTGAATGTTGTATAAAATTATTTTGACTCACTGTTCTAGAACTTTTTTATGTTAATGTAATAATTTATTGTTATGTTGTTTATTAACAGGGTCCAGATTTTATAGCATTTTATGTGCTATACCTAATATGACCCTAAAATTTAAAAAATCTTTAGCTTTTTCCCAATTTGTAAAAGGAGAATGAAACAGCTGTCCCTAAGGCTGATTGCCATTTTTAGCAAACAGCAAACAAAATTTATCAGCAGTGGTTAACATACAATCAACAAATCTATCAATATTATGTGGTTGAAATTGGAATTCAATTTTCTTATTAGGGATTTCATCCTAAAAGCAAATTAATATAATTTTTAAGCAATGGTAGAGCAATTTGTACAATATATTACATACTCTATATAGTACAACTAAGCAATTTCAAAAGTATTAAAATTCACAACAAATAACAATTATTTTAAGTTAATAATGAATTTTATATGGAAATATATAATATAATATAAACTATGATAATTATATATACTACCTGAGTCAATAAAGATGCTTCTCATGAATTTTGTTAATATCTCAGTACTATCTTCATATTTATCATTCATATCTTGTGTTTGTTTTGGTTTTTTGAAAAAATACCATGAGATTTTGTTATTTTTCCTTTTAATCTTAATAGTTTGAAATTTTGCTGAATTAATAATTAAAGTAATAATTAAAAGTTGCTTAACGAATTAAATATGTGGCAGAGTAGTAGTTGGTAAGGGACATGCATAATGGATATATCTAATAGATTATAGATATAATAGGTATTATCCTGTATAAATAAGCACTCATGGCTGATTAGAAACAAAATAACATTTGAAACAAATAACAACAAAAATAAACAAAATTTTACAGTGCAGAAAAATGACGATTTTAGCCATCAGATAGTTCAAACTTAGTTACCCCAGACATTTACCATTACTCCTTGATTTTAGGGGAAATGCAAATGAATATTTAAAAAAAAAAACAAAATAATACATCATTTCTAAAATGTAACATTCAATATGTTGCACAGAAGAAAATATATTAAACAATAATTTTATGAAATGCAATTATTAAAATTTCTTTGTTTTATTAGAATACTATCCTAATTTACAATTACCCTGCCTGACCCCTACTCTTTTGTACAATTTTCAATTTGGATAATTTATTATGTAAAAAATAATGAGTCAGGGAGGATTGAACACCTTGATCCCTCCATGATAACGTCACTGTAGCCAATAGGCATATTTTCTCCACTAAGAAATAATTTTAGGTATCCCAATACCAGAGTACTAAAAAAAAAATAACTTCATTTTCAACTCACTTCATTATTTTAACCTAAATCATACAACTTAAAAACTTAAATTTTTATTTAAAAATGTTTAAAAACCACTATGCATAGAAACTTTTTAAATATCATTGGAATTAATATTGATCAAAATATTTCACTGATCAGTAGAAAAATATAATATCCAATTGTACATCTAAGTATAAATGAATACATTTATATTTGTTTATTTATTTGCTTGATTCTGGTTAGGTTGTAATTTTAATATTTATGAGTTTAATTCTGTTTTAAATTATGTTGACATTATTATGTATTTATTAATTTTATAATAAAACATTAAGCATTCTTTTTTTGTGTTTGATTAAATAGTTGAATTATTTTTGAATATGATAATTATAATTTGAACGTTTTGACATTTTTTTAAATTCATTGAGGTGTAATTAAAAACGATTTCTTGGAAGACTTATTTACTTATGATATTTAGTGTTGCATATGTTTATAACCGTTTGAACAAAAACAATTTGAGGTAAAAAAATAAAAATCTTTTAAGTGAATTCAATTGTTCTGTACACTGTGCATCTAATCTAATCTCAGTATCGTAGTATATAAACGTAGTTCATAAAAGTGTAAAATTCTTAGTACCTAATAGATGTGAATTATTAAAATTCAATACAGAGTCAGATAGAAAAACTACTGAATCATTATCAGAACTTTAATTAGCTTATTGAATCACAATGGTCAAATAAAATCCTTAATGTATCAAAATTTAGTCCAGCCCACCAGGTAAAACTTACTTAACCAGTACTATATGGGCCTGATTTGATATCTTTGGTAGAATTACACATGAACACAGTTATTTAGAATGAAGTAAGATTTTTGGTGACTTCAAGAAGATTTGAATTTATACAGTTTATAAGTAATGCGCTATCAATATATTGAATGTACCGAAAACACAACCTAATGCATTGAATAATACCTCAAATTACAATAATAAAATAAAATATAGTAAATTAATCAGAAATATTTTAATAGCTGTTGGTATTTTTAAGTTATATCACCACAAACTGCATTGGTAATTTAGACTTGATGACTGTCTTTTCTTCTACTTTGTCTCATTTCCTAGTTATCCTAGATCAACCACTCTAGTCTTCAATTTCCAATATTACGGTTCTCCAAACTAAACTCTCAATCTTAATATAATTTTCAATCACATTGACACATATATATTTGGCCTTTCACTATGATAACATTATGTAAGCTACTGAATACTTGCTACCTATAGCAATAGTGTATAGAATTTATAATTTTCACTACGGATAACATTCAATATGATTTTATGTGAATAAAACTTAGCAAACCCAATAGAAATAACTAAAAAAATATGAAATAAAATAAGTATAAATGTATAATATCTCCAAAATGATGTTACATTAATCTGTTAGTAAAAATATTTACTTAAATGATACATAAAACTATGGTTCAAAATCATCTTTGTCATAAATATTATTGATGAAATGTATGTCGTTTAATCCTTCTCTGTTCCTAGCAAGTTCGATGGCGTAAAATTGAATTCTAATGACAATAAAGCTGTTGCTTTCACAGTAATCACCGTTGACGTCTTTTCTGATCAATGTTCCAAAGTTGTAGTTCTCCATATTTTTGTATAGTTCACAAAATCTTCTCCATTTCTAGAAAAAAACAATTTAAATGTTTTTAATAATATCTAATTTTAAGAAATATAGTCATTGTAAGAGCAGTGTTGTGAAATATTCAGGTATTTTTAATGGAAAAATAAAAAATAAAAAAATATATATAAATTAAACTTGGTTTAAAATATAAAAATTGTAAATAATGATCCTATAAAAATACAATTTTCATGTTATAGTCAAAAATATTGTTACAGTTCATATAAATTCTTACAATTTTAGAGGCATCTTTTTTTATGTCTTCTTCGTCCAGAACATCTATTTGAAGGTCAGGAAACAATCTTCTAAATTCTTTATAAATTTTATCATCATGTGGGGTCAATCTTAATAGTTTTGGATCAACTGAGCATATTAACTGAAATCAATAAAAATTATTTTGTTATTTTGCTTTAAAAACCAATGAAATTAAAGATATTGTACAGATAATAATATATTGTAATTCACTTAATGAAAAAAAAAACATATTAATTATACATACAACAAATCAAGTATTTATAGTTATGTAAAATGTTACACTTAAACGTGTTATACACTTAAACCATACAGCAGACACACATAACTTTAAGTATTGTATTAAGAATTTTAAAACCTAAAGTTAACAAATTTTGATGCCATAAAATATTTTAGGTACTTTTTTCATTTACTTTATCTAAAATTAGTTATACCTTAATATTTACCATACAAAGAAATTAAAATGAACTCAATTATAAGTTTAAAATAAACTTAATACAAACTATTAATTTATACATAATACATACAAATTTAAAATGTTTTATATTATATTATAAAATTTTGATGATCAGTGGTTACATTGTGTGTTTCACAAAACCTAAGGATTCTGCATGACAACCAAGAGGAACCCAAAGTTAGAACTAAACACACAATATGACTGATTTTTCAAAATCTTTTGTTTACAAATATCTATGAGTAATATAAATTAATTAAATAATTTATTTCAAATAAAAGTTTTAGACTGTAAACTCTTCATTTTATTTTGTTAATACTAAATGTACCAATATTAATATATAAACATTAAGAAAGATTTGATACTATATTTGAGAGTCGTAATAACTACATAACATAATGAGGTGTTTATTATAATATTTAACACAACAATAATTATCATGGACAATTATCACTTACTATTAAGCATATTAGAGTTAAGTTGGGATTGGGTTTTCACTTAACAAAAACTATTTCCTACGGATACAGTTGTATCAGTTTGGAAACTGCTGTTTTAGATTATAGATAATATTTCAGAAGAACACAGTAGAACTTGAAGTGTAAAAATGATAAAAATAAACTAAACATGTCACAGATTTACGTAGAATTTTATTTATAGTCATACTAAACGCAAATGAGCTTTGTACATTTTACAATAGCATTCCTAAGCCCATAAATACAATTTTATTAATTTATCGTATATGAGATAAAAAAAACCTTTTGAATACTATATTTTCTTACATTAATAATACAAAAATATACGGACTTGGGCCACTAAGAATTGGAAACAACTGCAGTGGCCGTAGTTAATTTAAATGAAAGAAACTTATTGATTATTGTTGTTAATTACATGTTTAAATTTGAAAGCGTTAAAACCTCTAAGATGATGACTTAACTATGTGTTTATTTATACATCATTTATACAAAATTAATAGAACATTTATAAAACCATAGGTAATGGTTAATATACAACAGCCATTTTATAGTAACTTTACAATATATCACAATACAAAACCGATAATCAGAGTGGTGATATAATTTAATGATAAACATTATTTTTTCTCAGATTTGTAATATATTCATAAAAAGTCATCTTTATTGAATAATTTTTTTTAAATCTAATATGTATACATTTTCATTATTTATTAACTAACTAAACTATTATAGTCAAGTTTTTATTTATATATTGCTGAAAATGTAATATTAATTTAACATGACTACAACATGGGTTGTTGATATATATATAGAAAAGTAAATAAAACTATACTTAGTACAATGAACATTGTAACTTAAATAAAAACCACTAATTTTTTGTCAATAAATTTAATTTCTGAAGTATATTTTAATCTTTTGTAATGGTGTTATTGAAGTACATAAAAAATAAAGTCAATCAGTAAGAAACAAATTAATCAATTTTGTATAGGTACTCACATTAAAATATATTTCTGCGTGTTCATATGCTTTAATAGCCCACATCATCTCAACTTTACCCTACAAACATGATTTATGTCATAATAAATATTACTTAATAAACATTTCAATATGAATATAAACTCACATCATTTCCATATTCATCAGCTGGTCTCGAGAGTAAACTAGCTCCAACAGACAATTCTGAAGCACCCTATGAAAAAGATAATTTGAAATTAACAATAATACCTACAACTTAATATTAAAAATAATCATAAACAGTTAAGTTAATAATTAAGAATAACAAAAGAAGAATCAAAGAACAACATTCACTTACGATCTGCCGTTATCAAACTACCTACCAGATTAAATTTAACAATTTACATCAGTATCTGAGTAGGGATATCATGGACGATGAGCATCAGAATTAATACCCATCACTCTTTTATGTACTCAGCCACATGATACTTTAATCAAATAATTGTTTTTCAATTGTTTAATATTTTTTTGATGATAACATAATAGTGAATCAGTTGGAAAAACGTAATACATATTTCACGAGAATGATTTAATTTGACAAACGATAATTCAAAATACGATTGATGATGTCACGATCCGTCATGTAACCGTAGTATTATCGTGCCAAATCGAATCATTATCATTCGCGAACGTTTTTGAAAACATAAATTCACATTTGGTCCGACCATTCGAACACCGGCGAGGGAGAAAAAGTTTTTACTTACTACACCATTGGCTATGGTCAAGTTATCCATGACGACGAGCGATCCAACTTCGATAGATTGCTGAGAGTCGATTCGTCGGGAACACGTCAATGCGAAGAAAAAACCGCAGCGAACGTCAAACCTCAACAGCCGGTAGCGAAACGGACAAAAGAACGCCGTGGTTGATGAGAACAATACAGTGTCATTTGTATACTATTATTATTATTATTACCGTACGGTCAGTGTGTGTGTAAGTGTGTGTGTATGTGTGTGTGTATACGCCGCGGCGAATATTTGGTCACGCGCATTCAGTGATTAAACTGTACGGTCACGCGACAATCACGACTGATAAGAATGTGGTTAGTAGTGATAACGATAGAATACCAGTGGTAGTACATGTTTGACTGATAAACGGACCGCGCGCACACGGCCGAAACGTGCATTGGTCACATATAACCACGGTCACGACAATGTAATTTGAAATGTTCATGGTGTAAAATATTCCAGGGTAAACCATAGACCTATAAACTAATTATTTAAAAAATATAAATTAATTAGTTTATTGCATTCTATATGCATAAATTGAGTAAAACTAAATTAATAATGTAAAATTTAACAACTTTTTTTTGTATGTCAAGAGCGAGTATTATGAAATTGAAATGTTTTGGAGAATAATATGCATGATGGAAGTGACAGCCAATATCTTAAGACAACAAATTACTAATAGAGTATGAATATTGATAATAACTTATGTATTGTCAAATGACAAATACTATAGTATTTGATTTTAAACAAATAAAAAATGACAAAACATTTATAAACACCATCTAAGATAACTAATTTTGTAAACCAACATAATTTTATAACTGAATACATTATCCACTTATATCACTCACCAATGAAGTATAAATTTATGTTTTGTTCTGAATGAAGGTCAACAATAATAACTAATCTCGTTTATGGTCAAAAAATTGTTTACCCAAATATAATGTATAAGGTAATGATTACTGAAAGTTTAACACGAATAAAATTTACATTTTTCTTATTTTAAGTGAAATTTTTTCATCGAGAAATAAAAAAAGTGTTTGATGATTATAGCCAAAATTATGAAACAAAATGCAAATCATTTACATGTTGTGTTATGTTAGTGAAAAGAATTAGTAAACATATTATTATTTACAATAGAATGTTGATTATCTAGAGTAATGGTGGGGAGGAATCACAGTTATATTATCTTTATTGCTTCAGTTTTAGATACAAAAGTCAAAGCAAATATTGCGTTAAAAAAACTGATTTTTCAGAATATGACAAAATATTGCATAAAAGAAAAAATCAAAAATATAATGGCAGTATACATGGTCATTTCTCTCTAAAGAAAAAAAAGAAAGCATAATATCTGTACCAAGTATGCCTCAATATTATTCTCATAGTGATTCAGAAATTGATAAATATGCATTTAAAATACTTAAGTATTATTGTACAATACTTTTTGATTAATTATACAGTTATTCTAGATGGTAAAGATATAACATGCCAACTCCGTGGATATTCACTCAAACTCTCCAAGTAAATAACTATTTGCAATGATATAATCTCTGAACTACTGAATATTGGAAAAAACTCAGATAGGTAAAATAATATTCTGATAATCATGTAAGTTAATAATATTAATTGATTACAGTTTATATATTCCTTATTTTAGTTTAGTTGATGAAGTTAACTAAAATAATATAGAACATATTATGACTCCAGTTAATAATGTACTTGTAAATCTTGCTTCTAATTACATATCTAACAGTTCTTCACTGCAACTGAAGACTACACAATGTGGTAAATATATGTGTATTGCTAATATAATTTAAGTACTTATTATTTTAATTTTAATTTGTGTAGATTTTAATATCATATGTTATAAAAAGTAAAAACATTTTTTTCAATATTACATTATGTACTCATCAAACTACTATGCCAAACTATTATTTTTAACAATCTCCAAAACTAATTTTTTCAATACATTATTTTCAACCTAATAATCAATTTGCATAAAAAAAATATAGTAACTGTAGTTTTAGTTACTTAATATATAGTATAACATAATATAAGCTAGGTGCCTATGCAGGGAACTGGGCAGTATTCCAAATAAAATTGATTGCATACCTATTCAAAAACCTTCATATTGTATTTTTTAGAACTTAATTAATTTGACCAATAATTGATCTTAATCTTACTTAGTATATGCTAAAAAAATAACTTAGAAGAATATTTTAAATCATGAATTACAACTAATAAACACCTTTTGATCATATGTAAATGTGATATAGCATACACGGTATGTTACACATTTTTGAATAGTTTGATCAACAACATTTTATCAAAAATAATTTTTTCAAAATGTATTAAAAGATATAAATAAATAAGTATAGTATGTTTATTTAATTGATAACATTTTGTACAATCATGATGATCAATTTAACTATTTTTATAATGCCCTAGGACTAGTTTGAGTAATTAGCCATAATCAAGAAGATAACATAATACAAATAAATATCCACAACTTACTTGTTAGTTTGTTCTTTTATTATAAAATATCATACTTTATTTTTATTATTCAAATATTTTTACTACCTAACTTATTTAAAAATTAAAGTACATACCTACTATGTAATTTTGAGTATGAAGGTATTTATGAGTTTTTAATTATGTTGCAAACATGACATATTATTGGTAGTATATGTTACAAATCCCGTTTATATATACATATATATATATAAACAAATATATATACCCATCCCAAAATCATCAATATGCATTTTCACTGTTTTACTACAAAACATTATTTCCAATGAAGAACAATTAAATGAAATGAAAACCTTCTGGTTTGGGTTGATTTTTAAATTCAACACTGATAAAATGTTTGTTGATGTAGGTATATTGTCACATTATTTTCATATTTTCCTCAAATTGACTGGATAGTAGGCAAAGCATTACAATCATTAGGGTTTACGAGGCGACATGCAGGGACTGTTATGTCTGTAAGATGTTTGTTGATATAATATACTTCTTAGGTACTTGTTAGGTCAATTGTAGAGTATGGGTCTGTGGTATGGTCTCCTAGGGCTAAATGTAATATAATTCAAATTGAACGTGTTCAGCATCGTTTCTTGAATAGAGTTTCTCGATCCATGGGCATTATTCACGAATCCCATGACTATACATCTGTCTTAACAGCACTCAAAATATTTATCTTAAGCGAAAGAAGAAATATGAGCGATATCAAACTTGTAAATGGTTTAGTTTCTTGTGTAATTGACTCACCAGACTTGTTATTTAGAATAGGTTTTCGCATTTCAGGTATAACCCGCTCACAAAACCCTTACTACCTTGCTCTAGTGACAATAAATTATTTGGATGATGATCCTTTAAGGAGAGCTATGTCTTTAGTTAATAGTTAAACTGGTTAAAATATTTTTCTTATTTAGGTTTTTGTTTTTGTTAGGTAGGTATATTTAATTTTCAGGAGCTTACTATTTAATATCATATAATTTTAGTTGATTAACATTTCATGTATTATATATATATATATATATATATATATATATATATATAAATAATGTCGTAATGTATATTCATTCATATGTACTATACTGTAAAAGCTGTATGGCGTTAAAATAATAATAAATAAATAAATTATGAAAAAATATTGTTGATGGTATATTGAAATTAAATATTGTTACAATTATAAATTTCAATATTATATACAAGTTTTTCTGTGGCCAAATAAAGTTGTTGGGACATCGAATATATATTTTTTAATTTGCTATCAACTTGCATAAAACTGATGTCAATTGTAATTGATTATTAAATATGGTTTCAACATATATACAATTTAATATTGCTGTTTGAGTTCCTATATGTCATCAACACAAATCATTGTTCTATACACTCCTGCCATTTTTTTAAGTGAGCTTCAACTTATTTTCACAAACCACCGCTACGTAGAGCAGCCTAGAAGTAACTATGCATGACAGTAGCCGTCTTATTATTTGGTCTGGGACCCCTGGTGTAGGTCAGTATCTACAATACGTAGTTATTGGTCAAAGCTGCTGCTTGTTTCGTTACTAATTTGGCAGGCACTGATTAGTGCATACTTTGGTCCACTTCTACGCTTATGTATTTAACACTTACTTTGGACGCAAACACGTGTTCCCGACTCTTATTTCTTATTATATGATGCTATTTCGTTATTAATATTTTTATTTACTTTCTCGTTCATTGATCTATAACCCACATCGAATAAGGTGTGAGTGTAAGTAGGTACCTAATGTAGTTAATGCTGTTATTGACTAGTCATTGTAGTATTTTTCATTTTAATCAACCCATATGTACTTTTCTAATTGTTCGTCGGTCTGTAGTATTAGTATGAAATAATAAATTATATGGATGCTTTACTAGGCATAGTATTATACTATTATTTGTTCTATTTATCTCATTTGTATTTGTTGATCACTTAAAGTGTTGTGAAATGGCAAATACTGTAATACATTACCTATATACGCACGCCTAGGCCTTGTTAGTAGTGGATAATACGTGTTTACGTCTTTAAAATCTTTTTCAAATTTAATGGAACTTTCAGTTTTATAATTTGCAAAACAAAAATTTTAATTTTGATATTTGTACTTAGCGGTATATTTACGGGGGATTAAGAGATATACCTATTCCCTCGTCCTCTCTTGACTGTGGTTTTTGCTTCCTATAACTAGTGACAATTTTTAATTATCTGAACATACCTACTCAGTGAATAGTAATTGAAAAACTGTTTTTCACGAAGAAATGTATATATCACAACATTATCTTAATAGTTAATAATATTAATTATATTCACAATTAATTGAAATTTTAGATTCCAAGTAATGCGAAGGATCTATTGGTTTTACAATGCTGTTTATTTTTTTTCTGTAAACACTTTTTTAGATAGTCATTTTAATAATAATTATTATTTGTTTATTTCTCAAAAAAAATAACACCGGACTAATTCTCCAAAAGTTTCATACAGCAATTGTATAGATTGAATATCGCATGTAGATTGTATTTTGAAGAGGTCATTTTTCGTTCTTCTCAACAGTTTTTCCTAAAAAACCTAGTGAAAATGTAAAATTTGCCATAAACAACACTTTCGCCTATCTTTTAAATCAACTATACTAATTTCGCTAATATTTTTTTAAATACTTCGAGCCATTTATAACAATTAAACTAATTATTCAATATTGTTATTACATGTGACGTGTGTACGATAGTCATTATTTAAACTTTTAAGTACTCACTGTTTTAATTGTTCAATGTGTTGTTTTTTTTTATAAAATTAAAAGACAAAAAAAAAAAATTCAATTCAATTTATTTTTAACAATAGTCATTAGCGCACAGTCAAACATAATATCATGACAAATTTTAATTCTGATACACTTTAACTGTTACCTACTTGACTATATAACTGTCTAGTTCAAAACAACTCGCCAAGATCGCCTGGAAACGTTAAGAAAACGAAATCAACGAATACGACGTTGACGCTTCAGTGTAACCGCGGTGCAAAAAATACCGTCCGCGTATTTGACTACTACTGACAGGCCCGTAGCCAGCCGTAGGGCCCGACGGGCCCGCCCCCCCCGAAATTCCGTGAATCCTATAATTTTCCTCAATATGTGAAACATGTTTGAAAAATATGTTTATCGATAACAAGCCATATTTTTATGACAACGCCTATGAGACATATATAATATCTCTATCAGCACATTTGAACAGAAGATTACTTTCTGATCTGGATCGATTATCTCGAATCCGATTATAAAAATTGCGTGTGAAACATAAAATACGATAATACTAAACAGTTGTTGGTTTTCACACAGTTTACTCGTATTTGAAATTTCCCGCTGAGTATAAGTTGTGGTGTGAAAAATGATCAGGACTCGAGGAAGATTCCGGGGTTTTACAAGTATTGGATTTTTGTGATAAGAGCAGATTTCCAACAATCAAATATCTATTAACAGTTTTGGCAACTCTTCCGGTCACAACGGCAAGTGTGGAAAGGTCATTTTCGACAATGAAAAGAATCAAGACTTACTTACGTAACTCAACGGGCAACGAAAGACTCAGTGCACTCGCCGTACTGTCAATTCATGGAAACTTAGGTATTGATCCGAATGAGGTTCTCGAGATTATGGCAGCAAAGAAATCGCGAAAGTTGAAGTTTTAAATTTTGTCTTCTGAAATTGACGCTTTCGATTGATAATTGATATGTATGTGCGTGACTGACAATTAAAATACAGTGATTATATTAATAACAATAAAACAATTTTTCACTAATGAGTCCAACTTTAATAACAAATATCCATGCAAGACACTAATCAACCATTTCCGCCCCCCCCCAAAAAAATTATAACTACGTTTTAGGCCCCCCCCAAACCAAATTTCTGGCTACGGGCCTGACTACTGATCCAGGATAGGTACAAGTACGAAAATCTCGACTATAACTACAAGGATCCCCGGTATACGCGCCGTACGCCACCTCCCCCAACACACGTCGATGTATGTTGTGTAGCTTACAACGCTTTATGCGTTTTGATTGACGACGTCGTATTGTTTTACGAACACGAATAGGTACGCGCCGACTGTTTTCCGTGGACGTCCGGTGGACCCTGTGCCGCGACAATAGGAGACGCTGGGTACGCGTTGCATTCCCTGGACAGAGATTTATTTTTAGATAAAAAAATTGTAAGTGCCCCGTCCATTCTAGTTTTTTTTGACTGAGAAATTTGCAAATTTTCGGTTTATTATAAAGTCTTTTTCTTATACTCTTTTTAAAATCGTTACAGTTTTGGTATTTTCTAATGAAATAAAAACGAAACGGTCCAGTCCAGTCTTTTTCGATTTTTTTTAATCGGTCCGGTCCGGTCCAGTATGGCTTAATTTTTTTTTCGTCTGTTCGGTTAGATCCTGGAATTGGTTAAAATATATCAGTCCGGTTCGGTCTAAATAAAAAAACGGACCGCGCAGAGCACTAGCCACCGCGTTAAAATGCTCGCGCCTTGAAGGTACACGATATTATCGCTAGTTCTCTCGCGTGTGCCAATACACACACACACACACACACGCGCTGCGGTGTATAAATGTCCTTCGTGCATATATTGTAATTCGTGACCGACACGCTGTGACGGTCAAAGAGTGACGATCCATATGCGTCCGACCGCGGTGCACAGATTTTCTAGGCGTGATCTTTCCATCGCGGGAACCCACGCCGCCACGATGGTCTTTCGACCGCCGAATCTCCGACGTCGTTAAAATCGATCTCCGCCGTACCAACACTGAATGTAACTTGACGTATTGGATACACACGCGCCCGCTCATATTCCCTCGGCGGTAATAATAACGATAATAATAATAATAATAATAATAATAACAACAACAACAATAATGTAGCGATCAATCCATGGGGCCTTATGACGGTGGGTCCGATGATGAATGTCATCGTGTCATTGTGTTAATGCCGAGCCGGCCGCTGATCCATCATCGCCCCAAACGCGTGATCTCGGGCGACCGTCAGTCCGTCCGTCCGAAACCAGACACATTTCCCGCGTACGTCCGAATATATATATATATATATATTTATATATAACGTATATATCTCAGTAGACGCGTGCGTGTGTGTGTACATTAATACGTGTTATGTATAGTGTGTGTGTGTGTGTGTGTGTGTGTGTGTGTGTGTGTGTGTGTGTGTGTGTGTGTATGTATGAGAAACGCCGCTGTGTGATGATGCGCACACATCCGAAAATGTAATTTTGTACTCACGCGCGAGGTGTGTTTAAGTTCCCAACGCTGACGCCGCCGCCGCCGGTGTGAAAACGTTTCGAGAAATAATGAAAGAGGTTCAAATAATAATAATAATACATCGAGACACTTATCACTTGTAACGCGCAGGCATATATACACGGCGCGGCGGCCACGGTTTTCATTGTTTTTCGACACGACACACGGACCGTGAGCCCACGTACGTATGTATAACATGTATATGTGTATATTATATCATATTATATTTTATTTTATTTTATTATATTTTTATTCGTGTACACACGCACGAGTCAGCCGTGCCGTACGTATATAATTGTATAAATAGACCGTACGAATGAAACACGATTAAAATACAGGTATAAGGTACCCGTGTGATATTCATGAGATAACGCGGTACAAAAAGGATTAAACACGCACACACACACACACATAATTATATATATGTATATGAGTATACGTGTATTAAGCATTTAAGCGCTTGTAGCCGTGAAATATACGAGTAGTTCAGAGTTTAACACGAATATTTCGTTTTTCCGTAATGACAAAAAAAAAAAAATTGTCAACAATGAGTGCGAAATAAAAAAAAAAATTAAACTTTTCTGGTGTATCATATTATGTTGTATATTATAATATCATTGCATATTTCTAGACCATGTTTTATTATATTTTATAAACGTTAAGGCGATGTGCTTTGATATACAGATAAATATCAATTTCGTATTTTATAATAATTAAGCTACATTATGAGTGAGTAAAAATTAAGAAAAAAAAATTATCTCATATTTCATAAAAATTGATATTGTCGTATTCGATACAGATACGTCGTAGAGAACGTACGAAAATACTAATGTTATTATTATTTATTAGACTGTCGATAAGGAAATCAATTAATTTTATTTGTCGCGGACGCATTGGTCGTACCTGTGTAAATTATTCGTCTCGATAAAGTGGTCGTCCAAATAATCTAAAATTAAAAAACGATAACACGTATACATTTGCAGTGGTAGTTATATATGATCGAGTACTGACTGACTGAAACGAAACGATATTTTTATTTCACAACTTTAATTAACTCTACGGTTATTAAATCTAGCTGTTTACACTTATGGATACTCGTAGATTATTTCAGTTTTCGTTTCATCAAAATCGACTTGGTAGTTTAAGCGGAAAACGTGTGTAAACATTAAAAAAAAAAATGCCTCATATTATATGTACAATGTACATGTATATAAATACCTAAACGCATCGCTCTCCTATTCCCGCAGTCGGCTGATAATAAAAATATGAATTATACCTGAAAAAAAAACCAAACGAAAAAAATATTTGTTTAATTATTAATACATAGGTATACGTCAATACTGCACCCACCGAGCACGATTAACACCCGATGAACCAAACGATTGTATAATAGCGAATACACGAGTTCGCTGTACTAACCAAAAAAAAAACCAACATTCAAAAACGAATATTGTCGGATTATCGGCGGTCATAATCGATAAAATATACACTCGTGAAATATACATAATATATAGGTATATGCTAATTATCCAGTTTTATGGCCCAAATAAACGGTGAACATTTACATTTCGACCATAAATTTATTTTGGTAACTGAAGAATAATCCCGATTGTAAGCGTTCGTCCTAATTAACCGGCGTTTCTATTCAACTCGGTGTACAGAACGAATTATTAATAACATCGAATACAATAAGCAGGCACGTATTTTATAATGCGTATACTATATGTACAGACATTACTTAAGTGCCAACTCGCAAAACGCTAGTGCGTATTGTGATCGAGAAGAAGTGTCATACTTCAATACGCATATCGAATCCGCTTATTACGATGTCGTACATAACGATATTCCAGGTAAAACGATCCTGAGCCATGTATTTGGTCGGTTTTGATATCTCGTGAGCAGTAATTTTGGTCATATATAACGATATCGGTACGACAATCCGGATATAACTATCTCTACTTCGCGATTTAAATTGGTTTTTATAATTGCCTATAGCAATATTATTGCGTATACATACGTAATATGTCTTTATAAGTAATAAACTGATTAACATAATACAATATGCATAACATGCAGGTTCATACAATTATTTTAGCCATACAAATACATATAGGATATAAGGAACTACCAAAAAATATCTCCGAACATGGATGAAGCACTAAATGAAAATAACATCACCAAAATCATTACATTCTTAACTGAAATAAATCTTATAAATACATTTTAACATTGTAAACATTTTTTCTTTAAGTATTAAGTCACAACACAATTTGTTATCTTTGACATTAAATGTACGTTAGGCTAATAACCTGTGACGTTGAAGCCATATTTCTAATAATAAAAATTTTTTTTTTTAAATACATGAAGTATGTAATAAAAGTATGTTCAATATTATTAATACGTCTACATATATATTAGTTTAAAATATGATGATAAATAGTTTGAAAATCTGTTAAATGAGTCAATTTTTCAGAAAAATCTAGTTTTTTTTTAATCCATATATAACGATCCGATTCTCTAGGTCCCTTGAAGATCGTTATAAGCGAAATTGACTGTATATACATATTACATATTATTTTCTCATATTATATTAATATTTTTTTAATAGGTACACAACAATGGCACTCAAAACGATTACAGCGTCACGAAAATATCATTTGCAGTGTGTGTGCGTGTGTGTTTTCAGTGTTTCGGGCGCTTGAAAAACAAAAAAACTACACACGACACCGCGTTACTTGCCCCCTGACGTTAACACGGCAATGGTACGATATGACGTGTGTAAAGACTAAAGAGCAGATAAATGTAACTCAATCGAATTCAGTCGCACTGCAGAGGAGACGTGTCTATGTAAGTTCTATTTATGTATGTATATCACATCGACGACCCAGACAAAAAAGGACGCAACTCAATTTCAACAACTTTTCAGAGCGGCAGTGAAACGTTTTCAAAGTTGATTTATAATTTTGCGTCTTAATTTTCAATTTTTTTTTCGAAAACTGTTGAAATTATCGAATGAATATTGACGTAACTATACATGTCCCTTTTCGTGGTTTATTATCAAAAATAGATATTGACGTAACACCAAACAAGTGTTTTTTTTCGACAGAAAAGAAAATTTAATGACACGCTTTGGATCTGTTAATTGCTCAATTCTCAATTTAACCGTCCAAAACCACCGATTAAAATACCGTCAAATGCCTCTCGCGTTAAAAAACACCCTTTTATCTCGAACGTTCTACACAAATACCAACCACCAAAATCATTGTCTTTTTGCTCGGATTAATAGAGTGCAGTTATAACTGCAGGAAATCCACTAAGAAACTTTGATTTTTCTCAATTATAACCCGACCAGGTTAAAATCTGTATTGGAATCCGTAATGTAGTCACGCGTATTTTACTATTATAATCTGTTTCAATAAATAATCGTATGTTTCGTAAAATAATTTACTGTTTTCCCCGTGTCGTTACATTGTATAAATATTTATATGCTTTGCATAATAACTTTAACTCTTATGTATGTACAGTTGTATTGTGTCGACTGTACTGAGCCGATTAAGGCCATTTGTTATTTATTTATTTATTTATTTGGTGTAAACGCCCAGTTGGGCTCAAGTACAGTGACAATAAAATATATAATGATAAATTGGTAGAATAAAGATACAAATACAATAGTAGTTTAAATTAAGTACATGATATTAAATTAAATTTACAAAATAAGAGATGATTTTAGTGATATAACATTGTAACAGGCTCTTAAAATAGCGTTTTAAAGAATGCAAATTATTTATAATAAAGGGATCAAATTTTAATTTATTGCACTCTCTGGCTATTCGATCAATAGGGTTATTAGTGCTGTAAGATGTTCGGTGAAAGGGGATTTCAAATGTGGGACAGGAACGTGAATGAAATTTAGGAACATGGAAGTTTATAAACTGTAATAGTTCTGGGCAAGATATAACGCCATTCACTATCATTAGGGTTGTAAAATTTCATGAAATTTATGTTCTTGAAATATTTGATTTCCATGAAAAATATATTTTTTTATTTCCAAGTGAACATTTTTAAAAGTTGGTTTATTGTATGAAATAAAGAAAATATGTAACATAGTTTCATACTACATACATAATAATACACAAACATAGACACATAAAAAACTAGATAACCGACTATAAGACAATATTGAAGTCAGCCATATGCCAACAGGGAAAAATGATTTATAATATAATATGATAAATGATTGATAATATCAAATATGTATATTGTATATATTTGTAATATATATATTATATATATTATATTATTATGTCATATAAATATATAATTATTAATTTATAATTTATAACCACTGACCATTAACAGTATTTAGGTAGGGTTTTTAATTCGTATACCTTGGTTGATAAATGATACTTAACTGATAAGTTATTCATAATCAATGTTTTCTGTGTTTTATCAATATAATATTTCTAATCACCTATAAACACGTTTAAAAGAAAAAATACATTTTTCATAATGTCATTGAAATATTTCATGAAGAGTGAAATTTTAAATTTTGAAATATTTCAAGTGAAATATTTCAAATTTACAACCCTAACTATCATTAAATAAATAAATAAATAAAACAATGAATGGTGATTTATTGTGTAATTTTTCAATTTTAACCTTCCCAGGACGTTGTAGCTTCAGTTTAGGAAAACAAGCGAGAAGAAAAAATGTTATCGAATTATTGAATAAACTGAAAAACTTCCTTTTTCGCCGGAGACGATATCCTAGACCACCCAGGTCGATTAAATCGTAGACCCGAGGAAGAACAAACGGTAAGTGTCAATCGTAAGTTTCGAGTCTATCGGCGTGCATGTTATTTTTAAATTGCGGCTCGAGTAGACGCGAGTTTGTTTTGTGCTCAAACATACGCCGCGATAGACGTCGGTAACATATTTTAAGAGTGCACAAATCACGGCGTATATTACGCTACAAGGTTACGAGTTTATAAATTACTCACAATACGTAAATAATTTACCTATATACTATTTATGATAAAAAAAAAATATATATATATATATATATATATATATATAAATATATTCGCGTGTCGTAAGACGGACATCATCGATAAAAAATGCACGTCGTTAATGTAGGCATATTATTCACTTTATTCGTTCACAGCTTATATAAGACACTAAAAGTTATACGTTTATCGTCTTAAAATGGGTTTAAATGCAATTTCCCGGAGAAAAAAAAATAGAATTGTAAATTTGTTCGTGGTCCGGCGGCTCCGGTAAACCCCCGTTGGTCGTAGAAAAAGAAAAGCTCGTGGTTCGACAGGATTATCAGCTAGTCTTCTGACACTACTGTTCGTTACGAGTTTTAAATGATATTGATATTCAACGCACGATTTTCATAGGTAATTTAAATTAGAAATCAAATATTGTGTTCATTTGTATTTTATACAACTCTCGATGCAATGCAACGAGGGCATTAAAAAAAAAAAAACAACAAAATTTTGGTACAAAACGATAATGTGACTAAATTTAAGTTACTTACCGTTCAGTAGTTATTAATGCTGTCATAATATTATACTAATTATTGGTAAAATGGAATTACTAAGCTACGGGCGTTACGCCTGAAGATAAGACAGTAGTGTTTCGTAGGTTTTTTTACTAGTTCAATATTAGCAAAGAAATCAATTTGGATTAAAACGTATTTTTATTATTACTGGACATGCTTTAAACATAAAAAAAAAAAATACTTTGAAAATATTCAGAATCACTCACGATGTATAATACTAACAATTTATAATAATAAAATATTTTTGTAACAATTACATTAAATGTATGATCTGCTATACAAAGAAAATAATATGTTCAGAAAATAATATTCGTATATATGATTTTATAACACTCTTTCCACAAAAATGTTTGATCACAGATAAATTATCTATACACAATTATTTATTAATTTTATAAAAAAAAGTTCACTTTTTAAGATTTATCTACATTTATTTATCACACGAAGAATATTCATACGCATAAGCAATATTTTAATGACACATTTTTACGTACCATATTGATTTTATAAACGTTTATTGGCAAAATATTATCAAGAACATAGGTATATAGGTATGTTATTATTTTGTCTTTTTTAATAAAAACAGGAAGTGAAAATCTAGACTCTACGAATTGCGTGACTTTAGAGATATTTTAACCACATTTATATTTTACTATTTGTATGGATTGTAGCTTAAAAAAATTATTAGTATTTATTTATTACGATTTAAATACTACATAATTTATAAATCATTTAATATTCTCGGTATGTTTTGTAATAAGAAAGCGAAATTGCTTGTTTTTTAATTTTGAGTGAATTAAAATACATCCTACTACATTTTCGTACAAGTTGATCAAACAATTCTTCTGCATAATCATACATTCAACTTTAACGTAGTGTGCTTATCGAAGGAAGGTGTTAGCCATATTTGAATAATTAGGGAAGAAGGATGTGTTGCATAATTTCAGTAATTGCATAAATGCATAAATCACAATGTATTTTCATTATAATTATTCCTAAAAGTTCAATCCGAGTAAACTTTGTGACTGTTTGCGGTGTATAAATTTACATTTTCAAGTACGAAACATAACTCGAGAACCACGAGAATGCAGCAGGTGCTTATATAATTGGGTATTTTTTTTATTATTATTATTTTTTTTTATTACGAATTAACCAATGTTATTAATAAAATATGTATATAAACATAAAACACAACACGTTTTCGTTAAGGTTAAACCTACTTCTGATTAAAAACTTAACAACAATAATCGTTATTGCGTGTACAATGGAATTGGTGTCGATCGGCTTGCATAATATCATTACGGTTCAGACCGAATGAAATAAACACACACGCGCGCGCGGCTCGAGCGAGCACGCGAGCGTACACTTCACGTATAACCTAACCTACACCCACCACAATACAATTACATATTATTGTAAATGATTTTTTTTTACCGAGCTAATGAAAATCACCACACGTATCACATGACCGAACCATTAAAATATGAATACTATTACCAATATGGTAGTTTCTACACGATAACGTTATAATATGGTAACACTCTTGTTTCGTCCGCTGTCATATCAGTAACTACTTGTATGTACACAGTGCGTACTCGACAACACGGAATACATAAAATATTTAAATTACAATCGGTTAAATGTGAATTATCCACGGGATAACCTCGTGTCATTGATTAACGAACCCCGTGTTTCGGACACGTCGAGGGGGTCGTTTTGATTTACAACCTACTGTTCGATGGAATATATTCTGTATGAAGTTTGTGTGTATATGTGTGTGTGTATACTGTATAAAACTGTTCAGATGCACACGCATTTTGATGAGTGTATTACGCGTTTGTACACAGTAAACGTATAAACGTTAAGGGTGCCTCTAGCAACAAGCACGTTATAAATTATACATCGTTATAACTACGTAGTTTTAAAAGTAATAAAGCAGTCAAGTTTCAAAATTATAATTATATCTGTAAAAATTTTCTCCACGAACGATATTTTTTCACGCGATTTCTATTAATTCGTGTCATAAAAGATTTGGGAGGTTTTTCCTTTCACGGAATCGCTGAAAGTTTGCGTTCACTTATTTTCGACTTATCCCCTCATGCACAGTTATATATATATATATATATATATATATATATATATATATATATATATATATATATATATATTATTTTATGGAAATTTATGAGGTCTATGACAAAAAAATGTGAAATGTTTTACGGTTTTAGAATTCAAGTAGAGCGAGCATGGAATGTTTTTTTTATTTTGAGACATTATAAGTTTTTCGATATTTTGTGTTTTTTTCATACGTATATTTGTAAATATTATAGTTATAAAAAAAAGTACTTGGAAAATAACTCAACAGACCTATTATTATATATAATTTATTGAGTAAATATATATATGGAACTTACAATGTAGACAAAAATACATGTCGCAAGTATATTGGAGAAGGAAAATTTTTACCAGATATATTATAATTATAAATCGTATGAGATTTTTATTTGAAAAATATCACTAATTTACATGTGATTAATGACTTTTATCAAAATTTTAACTTAAAACGCGTAAAAAAAAAAAAAAATTCTGTGAAATGTTTTTGAAAATATTAACAATACCGTTAGTTAAGCAATGAGTAAAATCTTATTAAATTTTCAGGTTTTAAAATCGTGTTCAATAAATACTTAGAAAAAACGAGATATTTCTAATAATTCAAAAGTTCTATTTATAACCTGAAAGTGGTCGAATTTTTTAAAAACTTATGTCAAGTCTGTATATAAGAGTTTTTTTGGTATTTGGCGAAAATGTCAAGTGTTTTTCACCATTAATTAGAAAATACATAATAAAAATCCATTTTTTATCAATTAATGGATAAATATCAGGAATAGATTTCATGAAAGTCTCGTAGATACCAAATTTGCAGGTAGTTTTTCCATACGCCTAGAAAAATGATCGAAAATACAGAAAAATGACCTCTTTAAATATTACCAACTAGCTACAATAGTGTATTTATATTTAATATAGTAATTTGATTTGACTAATATTTACCGACTAATATAACATAACTCGAGGTAGAAAAAGTTGTCTAGTAAGTAGAAAATAAATTCGAACAGATCCATCATATTTGACATTGAATGATAAAAAAATAATAATAAATAATTATAGTGATAAAAATTGCGGTGTGCACAAAAGCATTTTTAATTTTTAAAATTTAAATTATTCTCATTGTAAGCGCAGAGTTAAATCACACCTCTATAAGTAGGCATGTAACACTACATCAAGCGAATCAAAATTTTTTTCGATCGGTTTCGTCGACCACATGTCGCAACGGTAACGCGGTCTATTGCAGGTCGTGTCAGAACACCGTTTGTCGAGTGGTCACCGACAAAATCCAAACGAACTTTGGTATGAACATTAGTAGTATTATAATATAAGCTCGGCGACTTCTTCTGGGACACCGCCGCCGCGCCGCCGTCGTCGTCGTCGCCACAGGCCACCGACGACGTTACACCCACCCCTCCCCCCTCCTTGTCTAGGAAAAATCTCAAACACGTCACCGAGACCTATAACTCGCACAAGACGGAAACGGACGCATGTGCGACTCGGTTGTGACGTGGTAATACCACTGCAGCAGCGCACTGGTACACAGCAACAGTTGTGCGTGGTCGGTCCACGGCGTCATCGCACACAATGGGCCACGGAGACGTAATAATAATAATAATAATAATAAGAATAATAATCGTATACGCATAATATTATACACGTCGGCGGCCGTGCAGGCTGATATGTACACATGATATAGTGTCGCCATCGGGTCGGGGACAAGAGAGAGAGAGAGAGAGAGAGAGAGAAAAACACGAAATTCCGTAACGTAAAATATAATAAATATATTTGTAGAAACGCGTGTGCCCTTTTGTCCCCGTAACGTCGTTATCGTCACCGCCGCCGCCGCCGTCGTCGTCGTCGTCTTGCCGTCGTCGTCCGTTGTGTTGTGTACGGCAGACACGCAGATGAATACGCCGAGACGCAGGACCTCACGCAACGGCTGCTGTGCGCCGAGGGGAGAGAAGACACGCGGAGATACGCCTTGTCAGATAAACCGACCGCGGTGAACGCGTGGTCCGGGCGGACGGGGTTGAGAAATCGCTCGTAAATTAACGCGATAATGAACGAGCGTGCATAATTTAATGTTTATAATCTCTCGTATAATATTATTATACTCGAGCGTAATAGTAATAATAATAATAATACCGTACGAACGTTCGAGAAAAATCCGACGGCGTTCGTCTGCAGGGCGTACCTTACGATTCATTGTGTAGCGCACACAAACGTATAAAAGAATTATACGTAAAATCACAGAGAATTCGGGGAGAACTGCACGCCATAGAATCGTGTACGACCGGTTGCAGTCCATTTGAGTGGTGTTTGTAGGGAAACAGTTGCCGTTGGGATTCGACGAGATCAATTGACGTTATAGTTTAGGACACATACTTAAAAGGTCATGACATAACTCAACTAAAAGAATAGTTTAAAAAAAAAAAAAACAATTTCTTGGCAATTTCGATATATTATTATAGTACGTTTCAAGAAGTGTTTCGATAAAAGTTTTTATAAGTAATCGATTAATCATTTTTATTTATTAAGTTATTGGTAATAACATTTTCGCTATGAAAATTTAAAATTTTAAAAATTTTTTTATTAGAACTCAAGAGGGATGCTCTTTTGGATTTCTAAGGGGAAATAATAGAGTCATCACCCGTTTACGCGTGTATATTTACACAACCGAGTTCACTTCATGGTAGTTTAAAAGATACCATTTGTCATTTAGGTATCGATTGTAACAAAGTATTTAATTCAGTAAGGTGTTACGCGTATGATGTGAATTTAATTATCAATAATATCTCATCGAAATCGAAAACATTCTCGGCGAACGGTCAATTTTGAAAATCCTATAAGGCAATATCACATTTGTTAACAATGGTGAATTGTTTTGCGTTTCCGTGTCCTAATGATTTATGTCGATCGTCACGTATGATATTTAGACGTATTACGGATTACGTACCATATACTTCTTGTTGCATAATATTGTCATCGTCATGTGACTAAAACTATACGCTCCGAGATCACACGACTGAAGCAGCGTGTACAGAATTCTGATTATAATAGTATGGATGAAAACCAAAATGTTTGTAAATACCTAATATCACGTCAGACATGTCTGGTGCATGTGTGCGGGCTTTGATCCTCGGACGTGGAGTGATCAGTACACTGGGTGGGATGGAATTAAGTGATTAGGTACCTTTATTATTATTATTATTATTCTTTTTATTTTAATAAACATTTAATAATGAATTGATGAACCCATTAAAAAGCTTAGACATTTTATGGACCTGCCACTGCAGGTCGAAAAGGTAATTTCTACCTCTACATAATATATGACTCGATCCTTCTGAACGCACCTGGTTTAATTTCATAAAACAGCTGTATTATACAGGGTTTTTATTAATTCACTTTTTGATAAAATCGTGGTTTTAATAATGATAATCGACAAAATAAACACAGTAAAATTGTATTAATACATTATAATATTCATACGTACCTACGTTATACGTGCGTCGTACGCGTATGCGAGTGCATTTATAATTTACTCGTATACCTACCATATTATATTATTAAAAGATATAGGTACATAATTATAATACCGGATTATATTTATATGTATAATAGCGTTTATCGTTAATTTCAATTATATTTAGGACTGCTGGCTGCTATTGATCGTAAATATTTTAATAGCTATTCCAAGGGTACCTATAAAATTTCAATATCATTAATTGATAATTATAAATAAATATATGCATATACATATATATTTCTTATTTTATTTAATTCACTCTGATAATAACAATGGATGGTCATAAAACAACCAAGTTGATTTTGTTGTGAATGTGTTATAATTTATATTTGTATTATAACGTGCAACGTGATGTTTAAATTTCCATTCGTTAATACGTTCCTTTTGTTAACATTTCGATGCGTTTGAATAATTTATGTTATTTTATAAAATTTCATTTGAAATATAGTTGTTGAATATAAATACGATTTTGACAAAAAAAAAAAAATATATATTTATGGCCACGTCAAGCTTTTTATTTATTTATTTAAACTGTATATGAATTTTAAGAATTTATCGTTTTGTGACAATGTGGTAATACGATTCGACGTGAAACTATTTGGTTTCGGAATTGAAATAGTATGAGTAGAAGTTATCATCAAGATGTATTGTAAGTGCGATAATTAAATTTTAGCCTGAGCGAACATGTCTTAATTTAGCCGCATAGTCGTATTATGGTTGACAAAAATAACAGAAGATCCGTACGCGAAAGATCAATAGGTATTGTAAATAATTCATAACCTCTTGTAAAAATGTATAGTACTTGCGTATTATGTCTGTTTAACATACAGCTGCACTAAGTAATACAACGAACACAATGTCTTTTTTTCTTTTAATTTCGAACAATTTCTCAAAATCTTGAACTATTTTGGCGGTCTCTGTGGTGGCAGCGGTGCTGTGGAATATATATATATATATATATATATATATATATATATATATATATATATATATCACCAAGTAACATTGACGTGTCAGTTGGCCTGGAACTAAACCAACAACGTGAAACAGACCACAAAAAAAAACACCTTTAGCAATCACACGTAATAATAAGGACTGTTTAATTTATGGCTTATTTATGTACACCTCTTGCAGGGGGAAAAATAAATTGCGATCGCACACACACACACACACACACACACACATACACACGCAGTATGACACCGTCGTTTAAAAAAGATTCGGATTCACGGTCGTTATGCGTGGACCGCGCACAGGACACGTATTATATTGTCCACTTCATCCCTCTTATTATTCGTATTATACACACATGTACCTATTTTTGGTTCGACGGCCCCGGCCCGGCTGGGTCAGTTGCATTCCATTCAGACGACCCGTAATAATAATAATAATAATAATAATAATAATAACTATAACCTCGCCACACGTGCAGTATAATAATGTTATATTGTAACGTTAACTCGACGCTTATTATTGTATATTATACACGACACGGCGTGGATACCTATATTATTGTCATGTCATATACACTGCGGCGGCAGTGGCGTTGTTTGGGTTTCGTTTGGATTTTAAATCGAATTCTAGCGTGGACCGAATCCGGTCGCTTTAGCGTGTCGTTTAAATTTCAAAAAGTAACGACGAAAAAACGTTTGGGACACCGACACGCGTTTTGATGTTTCGAACCGTTGGATAACTAAACGCGACGCATCGACGTATCTAATAGGTGATCAGTGTGCATCGTGTCTATGTCGACGTTAAAAAATTAACGGGACTAAAGTAAAAATGTTACCTTAAACAGTTATGGAAAGTAGTGATTAAAAAATAAAAACAAAACGCTCGTTCGGAGTAAAAGTAAAATTATGTTCTGATTGGGGAGTTAGTTTTTTTTTTTTTTTTACTGCGAGATTGACATCACAGATAGTCGTGTATTTGAGTCAGCTATCCGCCAACGTAATACAATCACTTGCCGCAGTTACGCTAACAGTTATATTCGATGAAATACGTCGCAATAATATGGTCATTTCCTAATTCATACTTAATCATCTGTTGATGGATTCCTATTTTTGTGTAAATTTTTGAGCGTTATCATTTCCTACTTGTTGAGTATCGTAATCTATAAATATGTATTAAGACAATTAATGAAATCATTTTAGATTATTATTCGAGTACTCGACTGCCATAACAGTTATTCAATAAATGCAATGAATAAATTTCATTGGTGTTAATATTATGTACTATTAGATCACTTTGTACGGCCAAGTATTACAAAATGTATAACACCGACTCTTTCTACTGTGGGACAAAATTTTGGGTTGCAAAATCGGAAAATCTTGTACGGTTGAATAAAATTATATATTTAACTTAACATTATATTTTATGTAATTATACTGTTATATACTTATAGTGTATTTTGTGATTATATGAATTCTGATTTGTATTTTATACATTTTAAATGTCATGTAATATAATACATACATAGAATTGCTTTTTCTTATATGTATTTACTGAACTTTCGAACGTATATAGTTATCAATTTTTGTTATAGTACCTACAGTAAAGTCAAAACTATAATTGACAAGTTTTTGTCCAAATGTGTTTGATATTGTTATTACCATATCATAAACGCTTTTATACTTTTGTTAATCATTGGTTATTTTCGAAATCGCACACGGAAAATATTAATATTATTTCAAACTTTTGATCAGTAGTTAGAACACAAGCTAAATTTCAATGATAAGTCCGAGATACCAAAGTAATATTCTACAAAATAATGTCAAATTCGTTTGCATAAATGCAAAATACATAATTTATTACAATCATTGATATATCTACATAACAAAAGCACTTGAAATAAAAAAAAATCAACATAATCAATCGAAAATATCCAACTTACAATAATTTGAAAATATTAGGAAATTTTAACTGTATCAACTATCAATCGATAACCTACGTACAATTTTATCCAAAAAAAGTGACCGTCCACCAAATTATTTTTATTACAATACGTTATACGTATGTACACTATGCAAATTGCATGGACACATTTGCCAGTTTTCTATATTTAGGTAACTATTTATAAAAATTTATAGCTACTATAAGTTTTTTTTTTATATAAAATACCTAATAATACATGTATAATACAAGTATCATACAAGTGAAATATAAAATACGGTATCTTTACATCACTGCGAAAGACTGACTTCCATTGAAACGTATTGTACGGCATCGATTTTGCTGAAAAGTCGAGAGATTTTGAAAAAATATTTATTTTTTGGCGATTGTTCCCTTATCGCGTGTTATATCAAATCATTCGCGTAGTATTTACAGGCTATTGTGGGGTGAAAACTGTTATTTCTCGCATTATAATAATAATATTCTCCGTACGTGTTGCGACGGATCTAATAAGCCACCGTTAGGAATTCTTAACATGCCACGGGTGTCGTGCAAAACGAGATGCCGACACTTTTCAAGTAACACACGCTTGTTATTTATTTCACGACTAAAATTTTCGCTTTATTCGAAATCCGAGAGAAAAATTGTTTCCCCATCGTACTCTGGCATTGTCAAACGGTACCCGCGAAGGTGCGTAATATGACCGACGGCAGATATTATACAATGTATAAAAAAATAGTCGTAAACGCAGTTCCACCGTGGATCAAAAACAAATAAATCGCGTGCCAAATCACCTACTAAGACACCGCAGATTTTCATTATGCAAATATCATATATATATATATATATATATTTATAAATTATAATTATATGTATACACATAGGCAGGTACCTATGACAAATGACGCTACCGCGTGCGCGTGTATACCACAATCTGTTTGTTCGGAAATACCAACGGTGGCGCCACTTGCCAATCGGTGATTTGTCCGACGTGACGTTATGCAAATTATCGTACGTATTTATGCGTTTAGTAATCGAAACCAACGCGTGCGAACATCCTTGTCCGCACACGGCACCCGTGGAGGCAGGACCTTCGCCGTGTTCCCGCGGGGTACCACCGGCCGTGTGCGTGCAGCGCGCGTATATTATGATTACGATTATTACTATTATGATTATAATAAATATAACATATAATAAATAAATATATATATATATATATATATATTTATTTATATATATGTGTGTGTGTGTGTGTGTGTGTGTGTGTGTGTGTGTGTGTGTGTGTGTGTGTGTGTGTGTTATGACAAACACGACTCGTGCGATATTAATTTATTACTGTACCGTTATTGTTATTATAATATAATCGTGTTCGAGTGATGAAATTCAGGTAGTTTCGTTTTTTTTTTGTTTTTTGTTTTTTATGAATTTTCGTTTACGTGCTGTCGAAAAACGAAACGTCGATTTTTATTTTTGCCACACGCATTCGAAGACCGCTGTCGCAATAGGTATTTCGATACGCGTCGTAAAATATAATTTATATACATATTATAATTTATTGCTCAAAGTAACACGTTCGGCCGAAAATCGAAATGTTATGTCAAAACAGATTTTAATCCGTTTGTATTACAATATCAATAAATCTTTAAAATATAGGTTGAAAAAAAAAACCCGATTAATGTTTTGGAATATTTTAACACGGTAAACTTTTAGTGATTTTCGGTTATTTCATAATTTATAACATCGTACTGCACTATGCTGATTTAAATTTGGATCAATATCATAACGAGTTTTCCATTTGACAATTTTCAATAAAATACGAACTAACAGCGTACGATCAACGCTGTACGGTGTATGTGCACAACTATAATATAGATCGTGATGAATAACATAAATAATAAACGTATTACATATACATTAAATCGCTGTTTAGCTATGATTGAATATGTTACCCTCCAGCACCGATGCGTCGGTAAATATATACATTTATGTAAGTATAAAAACTTACGTATAAACAGTATTTAATCTAGAACATAATATTATTATTTATTACGGATTGTTCGATATCTTGTGTGCAGTATATACACATATATAAGAGTGTTGAAGAAAAAAAAAATTCCAAGCGAAAAAAACATAAGTTCTCTTAGATTTAAAATAAAAACAGTTTGTATATTATAATATTTAAAAACCAGAACGACCGAATGACGACGACGTATTCGTATAATTAATGACGGCTATAAAACCAGTAAGTGAATTGATATGAAGTGCGCTTTAATACGTGAAATCGTTTTCAGCCTACCTATAAATATATATATACATACATACATACATACATACATACATTTAATACACCGTACCCAACATACGCAGTATAATACGAGTAGGCATTCACGATTTTTCAAGATGGTCTCTCCGTGGTGTATATAATGAATGTTGTAATTCTATTGTGTTCAATACTATGATTTGAGACTCACTTCGCAACAAATAACGTGTCCATGACCACGTTTTGAAGGGGCTCCGTATTGTTTATAGACGCTCTTCAGACAAAAAAAATAAAAATGTAAATAATAAAAAAAAAAAACACGACTTAATTGGTGGCAGTGATCTTTGAAGGAGTGGGAAAAAGAAATTATTATTATTACTAGTCTAAGGATCGGTTTCTACGAAAATATCCGTCGGTAAAACGGAAAATCTATATTGAACATAATACGTATGTATGTTACTAATTTATTTTTCGAAACACTTTCGGCCCGACCGTACGACAGCTCCATAATGCTCTACCCGTGTAATTGCATATAATATATAATATATAATATATATATTGGCGCACAGACGCGCATGTACGAGTATTGTTCGTTTTTCAGTAATTCCTTTCAAGTCTAATCTATTTGTTCGTCCGGTTCTCCGTCTCTCTCTCTCTCTTTCTCTCTCCTTAAACATTATATTATTGGCTATTACTACTGCTCTGCTAGCGCACGCGAGCCGTTTTCTGCGTCAAAATAAATTATTTCGCCCGTAGACGTTTATATATTATACTGCACTCGGGCCCGTCGGATTGTCATTACAAAGAGAGACGAAAATAATAAAAACGAAAATTCACGCGCGATGCGAAACGTCATATATATTATATAATATATTATAGTCTCCGAGCAGCGATCTTTGTCCCGCTCCTCCTCAATAAATTAAATAAAAACATACGATAATTCGTTACGAATATATCCGAAACGGCTGTAGGTCTCTTGATTCTCCGTCTTTGCAGTCCTCTATAGGTTTCAGTCGCCTGAACACCCGTCCGAATAACACATTTCGACTCTGACGAAGTGGTAGATCGTTTTGACGTCTGGGGTTATCAACGTAACTGTTCTTCGAAAAAAAATATTTAGTTGTAAAGATATTCGTCGAGATATATGCCCACTCGTTTTCAATATCTGTAAAAATAAAAATTCAACAGCTCATACTAAATAATTTGAACGGACGACTTGAGTATAATCGATTACTTACCATTTTATAACCGATCGCATATACATCATATTCGTTTGAAACTTGCCGGGCGTGTTATAATGCACTTAAAATGGCACGAGATTAAAGCTTAAAAAAATAAGACGTTTCCTTTATTTTGTAAGTTCTATATTCAACCCAAGATGTGAAAACTTTTTTTTTGAAACATTTGTTGAATCTGTATAAAATTATTGATGACAATTTTCAGTATTTAGCTCCATTATTTTATATTTACTTTTAAATAACAAAAATGTATTCAATGCGAATCTTGTTTACGGATCACTAGACCATTTTTACTCAATTTGTTGAGCTCGGAAAAATTATCGAGGTAAGAGAAAATTCATCTCTTTAAACTACCGAAAATATATCAAATGTTGTCATCAATAAAATAGCTGATCGTGAACTTGGACGAAATGCAATAGGTATCCAAAAAAGTGTTTTTACATAAAAAAAAGTAATCGAAAAATCAATTTATTCATCGCTTCATACAGAACCTAAAATCGTGTTAGAATCGATATTTGATCGCAACATAAATGTAAAGTGAAGCAGACAAATAATATCGGACACGAATCATTATTCGAACGAAGTAATAATATGTTTTCCTCGGCTTCTCCAAAATGTACCACCGAGTAAAATAATTATTTCGAATCGTTCCGTCCGTTCTCTCGAGCCGGATCCGCTCGTTCTTCTCCACGGGGAGGCAGATGAATATTATACGGTCGCGCGTCAACAGAAGCCATCGCCGACACAGTTTTCAAACGTGCAATTATTATCACTAACACTATAATCATTGTTATCACCATAATATCCGCCGTGACGGTTTCACCTCGTGGGACTCGGCGTATTCTCGGGATGCAGAAAACTACAAAAAAAAAAAAAAATTAAAAAAAAATAATAAAAATAATAACCGACAACGATTTTCGGTATTTTTCGCGTCAGTCACTCGCGTTGAGTTTTCACGCGTGTAATACGCGATTGGCGTTCATTGTGTGTGATACTTCGGTCGGGTCGTGTCGTGTCGTACGCGCGAGAACGGCGCGCGCTGAAAGAGACTGCCGTGCGATAAAGTGTGATTTAGTGTCGCGTTGTGAGCGTATAATAATAATAATAATAATTCGTATAATACAACGATTTGGATTTCCTCTTTTCGGGGGGGCCAGTGCCGTGGTCGGGTGCAGAGTGTGCGCTAGACGTGTACATATATATACCTATATATATATTTATTTATTACACTGCACCGCGTACAATAATAATAATAATAATAATAATAATAATAATTCGTGTGACGTACACTCGGTGCGTATAATATCGGGACGGCGGCGGCGCGGAGGAGGAGTCACGGCGATAATTGAAAAATATAATATTATACGATATAATATGCCGAAATCGCCGGCGTTGGTCTCGCCCTGTCGCCGCCACCGCGACCGTCGAGGTTAGTACTACGCGATCGTCGTCATTGTCGGCCCGGGGGAGGGGGGGACGGCGCGCAAAAACCTACCGCCGTCACACAATGACAATCAATAACGCACAATTGATTAGAAATCGGTGTGAAACTGTTAATATCGGCGATCGGCAAACCACAAAGGATAAAATGTGTGGCATTATCTTTTTTTCTTATTTATTTTTTTTTCCCACTCTCGTACCGTCGTCCGTGCGGGTATACGAGTGTACAAGCGTACGCGTGTAGTGTAATAGAAATAATTGTAATAATAATAATAATAATAATAATGATGGCGTGGGGTCGACAATAAACCGAAAACCCGCGCCTCGTACCGACCACAAAAATGCTAGGTGGCGTATGATTATGTGTTGCGTGTTATGAATTTTTTTTTCTTCATTTTTTTCCTGAGGCAATATACTAACGCAAAGCGGCGCCATTATCGTGAAAATACGTCTCGTTTTTCGGTATTCGTCCGCCGCCGCCGTGTTTACGAGGAAATCAAAAATCGAGCGTGTAGACCCGACGATGACGATGTGCGGCGCGCGCAGAACAGACGCGGGACCGAATTTTTTAGGAAAAAACACGATCGTTATCGCGTCGGTGTAATAATGTGTCCGGGGCTCCGCGGGCGGAAGTGCGTTGACAACGTTCCGTACGGGGCGGTGCACGGCGTATAATTTTGAATATGACGTCCACGACCCGCCGCCACGGGAGGGCTTAATAATATGGCCGTGGTGCCGCGTCACAATGTCATAAAGCAACGGATTTTCCGCCAGCCGATTTTCGACCGTGTGCACGCGGGGATATTTGGCCTAACCGAGTGTATTGTATCATCACCCTATCCCGTGACAGCGCGTCTTTATTTAAAATAATGCGAAAAGCGTTTTCCGTGTACAGGGTAATTTTTCAAGCATGCCCACCCCAGTATTGACCCCGTGTAATGCATTTTTTTCCAATTTTTTTCTCGTCAAATATCACATGATATTTACATTTACATTTTTTTTTATCAAAAAAAAAAAGATTAATGTTTTTAATATTTTTACCCTCGTTATTTTTAAAATTTTTTTTTAACGGTGGCCACTTTTTATAACTCCGTCTTATGAAAAAGAACACTAAGCATCAAGCGGGGGTGAACATGTTTGTAAATCACTCTGTATAATATGTCGTTTGTATGTAATGACGCAATCTAAGATATTGGTTCGGTTGATCGATTAAAAAAAATTCTCTGATTGGACGGGTCTAATACGTTTAATACATTTGGCATAGATGTGATTAGGTTTAAACTTTCACATGTGGTCTTGTCGACTGACTTAGAATTTTCAATAAAATAAATTTAATTAATTCTCAGATTAGAAATAGTATCGGCGTCGATAATAACGGCCCGCGTTCGTATAATTTCTACTATAGTAATAATATATTCACCTGTTATTAGATTATCAAATAAATTGGATATTGAAAAAACATTTTTGTAACATCTTCGATCAAATCTTTCAAAATCATTTCAAAACACGACTAAATAACTGTATTTTCAAAAACTACTATTTATGTTCGTACATATTTAGTATAATAATTATCACGAGTACTGTGCGCGCAATAAAATGAATTGCTATCATAACAGTATTAGGTTCTCACTTCTCATCCCCGTGGATTCGTGTGAGTAAATATAATCAGGTAAACAAGTAATAATGTATTTCAGTTTGGTCTGAACGCACGTGTGTACGATCAGTTCACCGAGTAGAAGTGTAGCAGTAGTAACATGATAAATTATAATCGTTTTAAGACCTACAGATCACCCACGAAACTAAATAACGTTTCGAATGAAAAATATTTTCGTGAGTCTTTGGAGTTGTGGATGAATCCGCAAGCAGGTGGAATTCGCCATGACGGTTTTTGTATTATTATTATTATTATTTATTTTTTTTTTTTTGCAGGCGTAAAGTATGTGGTATAGTATGAGTGCGTGCGTATTTACGCTCGTAGAAAAAAAAAAACGATTACGCAAACGAATAACGGTATGGGTCACGGAGCGACAAGAGCGATATCATTGCGGCGCAAAGCCAATATTCGAAAATCAATGTTTTACCGACGAACGCGACTAGAGCACCGGCATAATATGGTATATGATAAAAACACGAACTCACTGCGATTCGATTACGCGTCTCCCGCGAGGATTGGTCTACTCGAAATGGTGCAGTGTGGTATTGCTGCGTTTTTATCCCGCCGTGGTTTCGAATCGCCGTGATAAATCCTCGTGGGACATCGGTCCTTTTGTGAACGTTAACAGTACGCGCGCAGAACGCCCGTGCGCCACGTGATCTATAGCCACTGCGGTCCGGTGTGCGAAGAGGACGCGATTCTCGCGAGACACGTGCCTAACCTCCTCCGGACGTGCTCGTATTCGAATAATACATACGGGAACGAAAAAATGGCACGTCTACTTTCCAATAACGCGCGCCGATAAGTCTTTAACCACACGCGACGGTTAGTGGTGTTTGGTGACTTGGCTGGTAACGTGCCCTTGAGTAGCCAAACAAATTCAGCCCGAACGCACACCGCAGTCGGTTTAAACACCGTCGACATGTTAGGTCACGAAATGGCTTAGACGCGGTATATACGGTAATACTCGATTGCACTTTACACAACGTCGTCTACGGCAGTACGAGCTATGGCCAGAGGTGTATTTAGGAATAGGCCCAGTAGGTCCGGGCCTAGAGCGGCAACATTTGGAGGGCGGACAATTTTAACAATTTTTTTTTTTTCAAAATTACAAAAAGTATTGTTCATTTGATGAAATCAAATTTTACTGATTTTTTTTTTTAGTATACAATTGTTTATACAAATCATGTGTTTTGTGATTAAGAGTTACAATTTGAACCGTAAACAATCACGTCCGTTCGCTCAAAATCAAACAGCTACCTATTCATACTATACGCATACGCAATACGATACGAACCATCACGCACGTAGATGGCAGAAAATGCGCGCATTCAACGCGGGATCGATTTCTCTTACTGTGGATCCAAATATGTTTCATGGAAAATTGCACGAGAGATGTGGAGAGAGAGGCAGCGAATCGGGAAGTGTCTACGGACGGAAAACCCCTAAATAAGCCACTGGCCATTGCCGTTTACCGTGGTTGACTTCCGGAGAAGAGATTCGACAATCGCTCTCTCTCCCCGGGATTTTTTTCATATATTCAAATTTGGTTTACTTGGTCATATAGACTGTTCGAGGTATACGTGAGAAATTAATTGGTTTTCCGTTACGTTATGATCTTCAGATCCGCCATGTCCGCAGCGTCGTCCAAATTATAATAATTATTTTGAGAATACAAGCATGACCGTCGGAACCCAACGACGGAACGAAGAACGCAGCCGACTTCGTAGTATCGTGGAAAACCTCACGCAGTACTTGAGCGAAAATTGTCCGTGTTTCTGCACGTCTTAACAGTGTATGCAGATAGCCTTGGCTCGTAACGCAACAACAGGAGATCGAAAGACGACGAACGCGGTGGGAGTTTCTTACAATTTTTATTTTTAATGTTTTTTTACCGGTACGAATACAACAGAGGACTCCCTGCGATCAAAGCGTTGCAGAACGATTTTAATCGGATAAATAATTTGCGAAAATTCATCTAAAACATTCACGTCCTACATAACGATGTGATCAAAACGGTAGGACTCGGCATGTTTTAAAGTTTAAACACTACGGATTTACGTGAAGTCTTTATGTACAGAACGAATAGAAGGTGGGTAAAACGGCACGGCATTATTTTTCCGCTTTTTTCTGCGACGTGTATTATTTATTGTTGTCGCGATCAAACGATTGTTACGATTTAATTTATACGTAGGAATAATCCGCACGGACCACGACGTGAGGCTATACAATATTAATAAAGTGACGTGTGTGTGCGTCTGTGTGTGTGTGTGTGTGTGTGTGTGTGTGTGTGTGTGTGTGTGTGCGTGTGCGTGAGAGAGGAGAAGAAAAGAATAAAGGACGTGAAGAAGACACGGTGACTTGGAGAACACGATTTGCCTACCGGACAACACTCGGGTGCATTATGATTGCTGTTCGATGACAAACGACGTGTCGGCCAACGTTAGCCGCACGGTAAATCACTGACTCGGCGGCAATTCACTCGGCGGGTCCTGTGAAATGTACTCCTCTATACACGCTGCGTCCGGTATTTTATTATTATTATTTTTTTTTTATTATTTTTTTTTTTTGTTTGTCATTTATATTACGTGTATGATGTTTATAATATTTATACGCGCGTACGGTGTTTTTTTTTTGGGGGTTTTTCAACTCTACATACGGTCGACATGCGTCCAAATAGTATACAGTCAGGCGTATTAACATTATTATTATTATTATTATGATCCTGTTGTTTTTCACTATTTATTTCGTCTCGTTTTGGAATTTTTTTTTCTTTTCCGTCACATTCACGTGATTATCACGCGTTTTGAATTGATTGCCTGTACTCACGGAAACGCGAAATACCACCGTGCTTCGTGTAGAAATTATAATAATTATTACATTATAATGACGTGTCTATACTACTACTCATCTAACCCATCGTACGTATTAAACAAGTATATTATATGATACTATCGTGTTTGTATTGCCACTACCGATAAATAAATATTTATGTATCGTATAGATCATCTGATCTAATACTACTTTGGTCGTTTTATGCGTGTGTTTTGTACATCATATACACATGTGTATGATGCCTTACTCTGTTTGTCCTCGGCAACCACTCTTTTTGTTTAGCTAATATATTTCGTAGGCCTGGTTTTCGAGAAAAAATATTTCATTCAAGATCATAAAACCAAAAATTAATTTAGATTTTGGTTTTGAAATTAAAAATTTGTTTTGTTTTTTTAAAAATCTGAAATGGTCAATTTTCAAGTATAATTTCCTTTAATATTAATAAAGTTAAATAATTAATTTCTATCAATCGTTCAATATAAATTAGTAATAGAAATATTGAAACAATTAAAATTATGACAGGTGTCTTATGAAAGAGTAGTAATAGTTATAGTATTTACTATCCTATCTGCTTTCCAATATGATTTCAAAACTTCAATAACTCTATGGTAACGGAAATAAGTGATTAAACTTTAAAATATTCAAGTTATTTGAACCCATAAACTAATATACGAATTATCTAACCTAATTTATCAAAAAACTTTTTTACAAAAAAATTTAACTTTCAGGTCTAAGAAAACCCTGTTATTCAGCAATTATGCTACCTACATCATAAATTGATTTCGGTTTCGTATAAATTCGTATAGTTATTTCGTTAGGTTTTATATTTATTCTAATAGTTATTGAAATAATCATAATTCATATTTCTCTCTACTTGATAAATTATTATAAGCAACTATTGCCTCAATATTATATAAACCCATTCATAGTTGTATAGTATTCATTTAAAAAACTCAGCATTTAATGCCAACAAAGAGTAAAATATTATTTTAAGACAACATTCGTTTGATCAGAAAAATATTGAGATAAATAATTAATGCTTGAAAATAACGAATTTATGTTTATCTAAAAATCGTTGCAAAAACATATCAAGCTTAATCGACACATGTACTCTTCAAATAATTAAGACTAGGTTATTAGTCCTTACTACTTAATTTGACTATAAACTTTAAATTTATATGTAGAATTAAATATACTAATAAATATAAAGATACTCAATAAACTCGACGAGTGCGAAAAAATCAAAACTATTCAAAAATCGAATAATTTTTTCTCATTTAAACAACGATTATTTACGAAAATCAAATTTGAAAAAAAAATAATTGTTGCCAAGGACACAAATGTTGGACACCTGTACACGATTCGACTATGTCACGAGAAACACTATGCCGTGCGATATGAATAATATTACTGTTTTAGCAGATATTTTTCTATAATACATTATCCACGAATCGCGTTATGTAAATGCGAATAAATTTTATTACGAAACGCGTGAAACGTGAAATATATTGAGATGTCGGCAATGAGAATATCGAATTCCACTGCCGAAGAGCGACACGGGTCAGGTAGGTAGTTATTGCTAACGATATGTAGTGCCTAATGATACGTAACCTAACCTAACTTGCGTGCGTTTGTTTTTCGATGTAGTTTGAAAAAAAAGTGAGTAAAATAAAACCACTAGTGAAATAATAACATTTATGAAAACTGTGATTGCGTAAGCTAAGTACTTAGGAATATTTCGATAAAATGTATTTTCCAAAAATTAAAAAAAAAAAACAAAAACAAAAACATAATTATAAAAACTCTCACGATGGTAAAATAATAATTAGAATACGAGTGAACGCCTTTAAGTGATTTTCTCAAAAAATATAATTCCATTTGTCAACTACGTTTGATTTTGGAAGGTATCCGTAAATCGATGTTTAATTAAGTGTTCCTTAAACTACAAAAAGTTCACCTTAGGCAATCCTTAAGCTTAGGAAAATTAATTTTTGTACGAAAAAACATTTCAGAGAAACAAAATGTACCCAAACCATGACAAAAATAGTTACACGAATAAGTACATTGTAAATGGTATTTACACAACCGTATTACAAAGAACGTTCAAAAATACATTTTTGATCGCATATAATAAATATAATATGTTCTCATATTCGAAGTCGACTTGTTGTGTTTTAATTTAATTCTCAAAGAAGCAAAATTGTCGTCTTGAAATTTTTTACACTCAAACCGAGTAAAATAAAAACTAAAAGAATTCGAATGGTTTTTGATTTTACAAAAAAAAATTTACTGTGCAATAAAATAAACTTTAAGAAAACGGTAAGCTATTGTAACTGCAAAGCAGTATTAAACGGTTTTGTGAGTGTAACTGCAGACCGCGTGAACTCGTCGCCATAACACAGACACTCACACTCTACAGTTTACAGTAGATTTTCAGTACTCGTGAGTTGTGAGACGATTTATAATGCCGTGTACGGTTCTTGATTTAAAGTCTCGGCGAAGACGATAAACGCTCTTAAGAAAGAAAAAAACGACGGAGTATGAGAAAAGTAATTTCCCCAGACAATAAGAACGGTTTATAGATGTCGGTTATTAAGTGATCGATTTCGGTTAAAAAAAAAAAAAAAAACACCACAATTATACTCGAAATATTCGAAGGGTATTTAAAAAAACAACCAAAGCTTACTCGTACACACAACAATATGCGTTAAGGATGACATAGCGCGTGCCATATCGAAACATACATACATTTAGTCGATGTTCAATAGTGAAAAAATAGAACTGATCCCGTGAAATATTGTTTTCTTAATAATCATCTCAGTGATCTACACCACATACACAATGCAATATGTATCGATCTTCTTAGACGGTAAACATTGCGAATGTACGAATAATCCAACGTGCGTTGGGTAATCAGATTTATTTTTTTCAACAAAACATGTCGAATAACGGGAAAATGTCTTCACGTTTATTCCATAATATATTTCTTTAATTTATTCTGCGACTATTTTCCGATTCGAAGACTTATTCGATTTTTCATAGTCGTGAGCACTCATTTTGTATATTGGAGGTGGAAATCCCATTTTGACGCAGGGCTCTTCTTCCATTCGCTTTTTCTCCCATTCGATACGTCAAAACGATCTCTCGTCGATATTTGAAATGTATTCCTCAAAGTGACAATATTATAATAACGAAATATTTTTTCTACAGATCATTTACAGAAAATGTAATCGAAAAAAAAAACTAAAAATATTATCTCGTCGCTCGTTTCGTTCATGACGTCCTTGTGGAATGCAATCCCGTGGATCAACGCGAAATCAAAATCGATTTTCGAACACACCACAATACGTAGGAAAAGAAAAAGAGAGAGAAAAAAAAACAAACGATCGCAGTTAAATTACGTAGCAATAAAACGTACGTACAGGCCACGCGGCTCGTGAGTCAGTCGCAAAGCGCGCGATAAGATTTCTATTATACCTCCGTACCTCTGCAGCCTGCCGCGCGGTAATGGGCTTGTCTCCCGATAAAATCGCGCGACTGACACGTTTACAGTCGAATATTAAACAAACCGAATATCACGAACGATTAAAAGACCCATTGCGTTCCGCGATTCGCAGAAAATGTATTTTAATTTTGCCAACAACAATATAATAACAGTGGGTACGATAATAATGATTGCGCTCGCGTACGGCGCAGCAGAGCGGCAAGGGGATGTGCGCGGAGGGGGCAGGGGGTGAGGTAACGCGCCGTGATTTATTTATGTACGTGAGTTCAGAGTTCTGATGTTTTTACGATCGTTTAGTTTATTAACTTGACATTGACATGAGGATAAAAAAAAATATAAATAAAAAATAAAAATAAATAAATAAATAAATACGCGCTACACGGTCAGTACCGAGTATTATTAAGACATAAAACTCGGTGCATCTTTGAGGATCTTCGCGTGCAAAAACCGCGACGGTGGCGGTGGCGGTCCGTCCCACATTCGCGGCGTTATAGGTCCACGTGCCTACGCGCGCGCCGTAAAACGCGACGCGAGTGAAAACACGTTCAAAGCGCGTCTTTTGGTGTTTCCGCGACGAATGTCAAGTTTCCTGTAACTGTTTGGCGCAATAATAATAATAATAACAATAATAATGATAATAATTCGTTCGGATCGTAAGATAGAGAGAGAGAGAGAGAGAGAGAGAGAGAGAGAGAGAAAGAGAATATATGTTTATCGACACGTCGCGTAGACCTTACTACAACGTGTTTTTCATGAATAAAACATGTTGTAAAAATCGAGTACGCTCACTTGTGTCGTCTGAAATCTGTTTCAGGAAAAATTAACATTTTAAATACATACGACACACACAGACTGACACACACGCACACATACAAACTCGTGGCGCTCCGCTCGTGTGCGTGGCGTAGGTATAATGTAATAATATGTCATGCTCGAGCGCACCGGAAAAACACGAGACGTGATTATACTACTTCCGGCGCGCGAGTCGCACCGTCGCAGCAGCCGCGGTACGGCCATCGGACAAGCCGCGAAAAGAACGAGAACGGAAAAAAAACGATTTCGAAGCGTTAATAACGTCGACCATATTCATGACGGTATGTGTTTATTTTCACGCCACGCGAGTGTTCTTCGGAGGTAAGTCTTTTGCTCGTCACGTGCGGTTGTGCGAATTCCATATGTGTACGGGGGGTGAGCAGGGCCCTTGCCCAGGGCCTCGCACTTTTTCGGGTTTTTGTTTTTAAAATGTTTGGTTTTTAAAAGGAGAGGGGGCAAATGTCCCATCTTGCCTCCCTCTTCGGGCGTCTATGGTTGGTAAGCCATTCTTAGAAAAGAGACTCGTGATATACTTCGCCCAGGGCCTCGCAAAAGCTAGCGCCGGCTCTGACTGTTACATTACACGAAATAGGTATTTGACTGAGAAAAAAAATCAATTTTGGAATCAAAAGCTCACGATAACGAACTCTTTTTTCTAGGGGAGGGTTGTGGGTAAAAGAGGGGTAGTTTTGGGTTAAAAGTCGTGAGCTCATAAATCGTATCGTACCATTCTCATTCAAATCGTATAATATAATAATTTTATTGTTTTACATTGAAACCGAAACGATTGTCATCATAGAAATTTTATTCAACCTAAACATGACGTACGTGTTATGTACAACCCGAAATACATACCGTATTTACACGGAAACGCGTGATTTAGGCTCACAATGTGAAAAAAGAAATTTCAAATAATGTCCACGTAACGAATCGTGTTCACGTGTACACTCGGCATAATGTACGTGTAATACGTATCCCTGCGTGTGTGGCAACCATATTTTTATGTTTTTTTATTGTTTTTCGAAAACGAATAAAAAACTCGTTTATACTGCGAGAAACCTGCGGCGTGTGTAAATCCGCGCTAAAATCTGGTAAAAAAAAAAGAAAAAACGTTTTTTGTTTTATTTTTATTTTTTCTATTCATCTCGTCGTCGGGTGAAATTTGATAAATGTTTTATTCGCGGTCGGTCTAAACGGAATTTAATCATTGCCGCCAGGACGACGAGGGGGCACCCCGCAGTCCGTTGCCAATATACTGAACTCGATGGTGGCGGCAGTGGATGAGTATATATATATAAGTGTGATGAGTGTGTGTGTGTGTGTGTGTGTGTGTGTGTGTGTGTGTGTGTGTGTGTGTGTGTGTGCCGCGCGTATATTATATAGTCGCGTACCGTATAGGCCGACCGGGTTTTTACGATACGACAAGTGCCGTCGCCGCCGACCGGTATATAAGTGATGCGACCTGTATATCATGCGTTTGTATATAATATATATATATATATATATATATATAAATGAGAGAAAAGGAAAATAATAATAAATACACCCCATAATCTGCAGGCGGCAGCGGCTGCGCGGAAGGGTATATGCTATATAAAATACATGTATATATATATATAGCTATATATAAAACAACAACAACAAAAACTGTTTGTTATTTAATGACACCCGGCACGTTAGTTAATTTAATATCTATCGGGTAGTCCGCTGTTTCACTGCCGGACACACAATCATAAATCCTGGCCGAGTATAATAAAATCACCATTTCACCTGTGTAACCCAAACCGCTGCCGCCGCTTGCCACCGCCGCCTCCGACGTGTGTACCTATATGATATATATATGTGAACGTATATAATTTTTCTCCTCCCGTTCGAATGCGTGTGTATATTATTGTTATTATTATTATTATTATTATTATTATTATTCTTACCGATACATTCTTTCTTCTCGTGCACACACACACTCACACAGACATACGGCACGTACACGAAAAGCAGCGGCAGACACATTACGATATTTATTGATATATCGTTTTTTATTTTTTATTATTATTATTTTTTTTTCTGTACGTTTTTCGTTTGAGCCGACAGTATCCCATTCCGATCTCGCACGCCGTTTTCGTAATTATCCCGCACCGTCCTACATATACACAGCATCTACCAGTCGTGTACGGATAAACGCGTACCTACGGTGAATTTTACTCGAAATCGTCGATTCGCGCTTCTTGCACACTCTACATCGACTTGTACACCGACAGTGTCTATTGCATCGTCTGCAGATACTTGTTAAACGTGTCCCATCGCTCGGTGCCGGGTACATTACTGCACACAGTTTGAACACAATGCAGTTTGCCGTTAGTCCAACGTTCGTTTTTTTTTATTTACACTTATTTCATACATTAAAACGCTAAAAACGTATGCACGTATCAACGTATGAACTATTCTTATAACTATTATCACAACTATTCTCACAGCGAGAACATTTCAATGTTACATTTTCAGTAGATACAACCAATAACTCATTCGTAATAGAGCACAGGCGCACAGTGGTCTGAAACGTAAATTAGCATGCCTAAAATCAAATTTTGGACTATAATAAAAATGTACAATTTAAAAGTCTATTGATAGAAGGTAATATTATCTACTTCTAGATTATATTGTTTAATCGAAAAACCCACTTATGAACACGATAACAGGTCATTTAGAAACGATATTGTGTTGCGAATAGTCCATTATTGATCATTATATTCGTATTATTTTAGTTTTCTTTAAGCTGCGAATATAAACGCTCTGTTGTCATTAGTACTTTATTTTTATTTTTTACTCAAACTATGGATCATCATGATGAACGTAAGTACAAATAACCCCATTAATATATTTAAATTCATTTTTATAGAAATTATATAATTTAAAAAACATAAGATTTATTACACAAAATATTAATTTTGCATATTTTAAAATCATAGGAATAAAAAATTACAAATAATTACAATTTCCCACTATGTTTAACACATAGTGTAAGTACTTAATTTTATTTTTTTATCATTTTTGTTTGCCTTTACTCGCCTATAATTAGTATATATTATGTTTTATAGCTGAATGTAGTAATATCGGTAAAAAAAATAAAAATCACTTATTTTGATTTGTTTGAATTTTTACGAGGAAAAGGACCTCTTGACCCTCAAAGTATTATATCTAGAAAATCTTTACTACTCTATATTAATAGTATATATAATGAAGATCCTTGGGAAGATGAGTATGAAAATAAAATACTAAATAAAATACGCAGTTTTTCAATAATGCTATCAAAAAAGTGGGCACAAAGCAATCGAACATATTCAAAATTTACTAATAATAATGAAGTCTGGCTAAAAACAGAGTTTATACTCCCTGAAAAAATTATTATGTCTAATAATTCTTTTACAATAGGACGACCTATTACTAAATTTAACGAATGTGTGGATAGAACTAAAAATAAAAAAATCCAACCATTAATAAAATCATTCACTTCTCCTGAGCTGACACACGCACTATGTACTAAATTTCAAAAATCTGGTAATAGAAGCATGGATAAGTTGTTAAAAGAAGCAAACACTACTCCGACTAGAGCAAATAAAATTTAAAAAACGTATAAAAATGCCAATAATTTAAAGCCTGTCCCATACACTGAAGACGAAGCTTTGGCATTTTTAATTGAAAACAAATTATCAAAACAACAGTACATAAATATTCGATAAGGTTCTGTAATCTCTACTATTCGAAATATTCCTTCTGTAAAAAAAGAACAACCTCCTCCTGAAGTTAAATTATTATTAATGATACAATCAAATAACTTAATCCTCTAAGAATGTGACGTGTCTGAATATTCCAATTGTAGTAATAATTAAATAAATTAAAGAAGTTCAAAATTTTCAGTCTCCAAATAGGTAGTATTTTTACAATTATATTAATGTAATTTTAGTTTATATTAATTGAGATACTCAGAAAAGTATGTAACCAAGATAACATTTTATTAAAAATATGTTACAAAAATACTATACCTGCTGTAACTACATCAATTTTTACTCAATTTGAATAATTGTTTTTTTTCTTAAATGAAATAAAAAAATAAGGGAAATAAAATGGGTGTTTCAAATTTTTCAAAAAAATGTAATTCAATAAAAAAAATATTTTTTAAATTTTTGATTTTTTAAAAAAATATATATTTTCAAATTGAACTTTTTACCCAAATTATTAAAAAAAAAACCGCATTTAAAAATATTGATTTACTGAGGAGATATTAATTTATGTAAGCTAGTTTACGTTTCAGACCACTGTGAGGCGTGTAGATAATATTATAAACGTTTAACGTTTTGTACACCATCAAATAACATGAACCCAAACTCTCAATCCATCAACTAGACTTGTATTTATTTATTTATTTATTTAAATATAGGGGCTGGGCCCTTTTTGAATATAAACATTTGAGATTGTATGTTTGCGATTCGCTACTTATGAATGAAAAATAATGTAGTGTAATGTTCTCGTAACTCGTCGGTGACCCATTCGAAATTATTTGCGACCTGAAGTTACGTCCCGCCGTCTTCTTATTCGTATATTATTATATGCCGCTAGTATAACGATGCTCATCGTTCGTCGTCGGAGCCAACGACGCCTCGTTTTCTATAAACTGTAATAATAATCGTAATATATTTTTTATGGTTTGCCCGATAAAAACATATAATACTTGTACGTTTTCTCACGTTTCGGTCAAGGTTCTTTCACAGGATGAGATGATTTGCACGTCGTAATTATCTCGCTGTATCACTGCCGTTTGTTTGTTTTTCGCCGAAAAAAAGCACTTAATTTTTTGCGTTCTAGCCGCTCACAAACCATCGGGATCCACTGTTGATTTATACGTTCATCACACGCATACGTACGTATACGATAGCTCTTTCACACTAATACAATATTGTACTATATTATGTATCAACTGATATGCGTATTACACGAGCAGTCGCGTACAAAGCATTAATCCAAAACACTTTCGTGATGATTTGAGATTAAATCGTTTTACAATAACGTATACTATCGTCGTTTTTTTTTTTTTTTTTTTACTGTCTATCGTATTTGCGTCCCGACAGAAATTCAACCGGGACTTTAGTCGCTATCAACGTCACCACTTGTATTATTACGTAACATACATAACTCGAAGATTACAAGAAGACCGTCTGAATTCTTTTTATGTGTAAACAATAATTTGCTGTTGATCTCGATTCAACGATATCACTCGATAAAAAGTAATTCGGAGACTGAAATAAAAATTATAATATTTTACACGATAAAACTTACATCGTGGTGTTGTTTTCAAACTCTTACTATGTACTTTAGCTTTTTATTGTTTTGCGCTCATACTTAGATACCCGTTAAAATTTGAAGTTTGACAACTTTTTGAAACTTCCGTGCAAACAGATTCATTTTTGGAAAAATTGACCAAGGATGTTGTCGTTATGAGTTTATGGCTCTTGTTGTAATTTGATGTTAATTAAGTCGGAACAAACTCATGCTAGAATTTTAGATAACACCAAAAAAAAAAAAAACAAATTTGTTCCTTGTTTCATTTCAATGCAACAAATTATCTTAAATACAAAATTGCTGGGTAGTTTTGACAGAAATAATCATTATCCGTGAACAAATTGAATCACGTCTTAGCATTCAATTATACTATGCTTTTATCCGATTCGATTTGAACTAATCTTTTGTATTTTTCAGTAATTTTTTATTAGTTTACAATGACAAATGCACGGAGAAAGAAAATCACTAAGTTTTCAAACGCGTTCGATGGCGAACAAAACGCAAAATGATGTAAAACACATTAAATGTAATTCGAAAAAAGGCATGTAAATTTGCAATATTAATGTTTGTCAGTGTACACGTAACGCATATTAAAACACACCGTGTACACGTATTACCGTAAATACGTGCAGCGTATTTTGTTTATATTATATCTTTCGTTTCTCGAGGCCAAAAAAAAAAAAAAAAAAATCACGATTTATTCCTCCGGTTCGTAATTTTTCTCGTAATGTGTGTTGTTATAATGTGTGAAACACGGCTGTAAATGATTTTCTGTTATACGTTTTTAATCGGATAAACATATATTGAACCGGTGTGGTCCACTACGTTGTATTATTGTACGAACATACACACACACACACACACACACACACACACACACACACACACACACACACACACACACACACACACGTTCAACTATACGTATTCACGTTTTTGAGCTCGTGCGTGAGCACATATTATGATAATATGTGTAAAAACAAAATTAATAATTCTTTCCGACTATTGGCCGAACACTCGGTCGGAAGGTGTATCATTTATTTTGTCGGTTCGAGTATGAGAATAATAATAATAATAATAATAATACAAAGTCGAGTTCAGTTTATTTTCATTTCTCAAACGGTCTCTACGCCCGCCGTGATCGGGTCGGCTCTCTCCGACGCGATGTCGTACACACACACACACACACACACACACACACACACACACACACACACACACACACACACACACACACACACACACACACACACACACACACACACACACACACACACACACACACACACACACACACACACACACGTATATGTATGATGTAGGTATAATGTATAAACGTGTATAGTAAATGCTCATAACCGTTTTAATTAAACGTTTAACGCGCGCCGGCCAAAGTGTACGTGCGCCGTACAGCTTTGTATACGATCGTTTTGAGGTGACGTGTGCAGTCGTATGTAACGCCTCACTAAATCATATAACAACAGTCGTACAGTGTATTAACGGGTATGGTATGGAACGTACGCGTTCGCCCGTGTACGCGTAGTCGCGCGGCTGACCTACACGTGGCACAATGCACGCACAAGTACGGTATAAGAAAAAATTATGTAAAAAGGAAAGGGAAAGAGTGCACGAAATCGACCGAACCACCGTGTGTGCTATTGGCCATTAATTAGTTTCGACTCGGACGACGACCAATTATTACACGTTGCTGTCCGGAGAGTGGTCGCTGTCGAGCGTGGTGTGGCGGCGCGGTGTGCACGTGGTACGAGTGATTGTCGAACGGGAGACTTTTCATGAAAAAAAAAAAAAGAAAGAAACGACGACAATTCAAGTACGTCATGGGAATCGATCGTATCGATAGCCTCTTTTTCACCAAACTAAAAAACATAACGTCGTCGTTTTATCATATTTTTTAACGGGGGGGGGGGGGGACAAAAAAAAGGAAAACGCTCGTGATATACCCGTCGTCGTGCGTTGTTTTATTTAGTGTGTTAACCGCAGCAGCTGTTCATTGTACGACGATAACGATAGGTACACTCATACATAATATGGTAGGCGTAGTAATCGTATCGGAGAAAACAAGCGTGTTTTATGTAAAAGAAAATAAGCTCCTACGCGTGCAGGGAAGTGTAGCAATGTCATTAACACCGTAGGCATACATGCGTTGTACATTTGTGACGGCGGAAAAAAAAACACGAAATTTCGTTCTGATATAGTTTCGAATTTATAAGTGTGCGTATTATATATTATTGGATTAAGCGTTAATGCGTATATTATCTACCTGAATATATACACACGGTATTATCCATGTAAAAACAACATTGTATTAACCGTATATAATTATAATATAATATATGTGTGTACATAACATTTAACGAAGCGTTCGCGTTATCCCGGTATCAATCACATTCTAAATAATGTTTATATTTAAGCGCAACACGCCAATTGGATTTCAATCGGAATCTAGTAAGTACATACGTTATGTGTAATATTCAAAACGAATACGTATAATTTACATAAAGAAATATAAATAAATAAATAAATAAATATGTATATATATATATATATATATATATATATATATATATATATATATATATATATATATATATATAGGGCGTTGCAGAAATATTGGCGTCATACGATTGAACCGTTTATAATGTATAAATTACATTTTTTTCGTGAACAATATTACGCACTTATAGAATTTAAATTTTTATGCTTTTTATCTACTTTTAATGAAAAATCCTATTTATAATATAATGTTACGAGAGAAAATGATTTTCCGGTCATTTCGATGTTTTAATTTTAATTATTGTTTCAATAATTTTAGAGATAATTATTTAAAGTTTAGAGTAGCAAAGTAAAAAAAGAAAAAACAGAGGTATCTCAAAAAAATATACCAACACTACTCCGTTTCTCCTTATCTTAAATGTTTGTATCTTCTCATGGGAATCCCTGGGAAAGTCGAAAGGGATAAATTACCTTTCCTCTCTAAGTTTAACCCTGCTTGCCCCGACATTATCTACCATAGTCGTATTAACGAACAGAGTTTTAAATAATTTCTTTCAAAATCGTATCTCGTATTTTGATGTGACGTGTTCACTCAATCATAAATCTCTAATTACTACATGGTAATATTTGATACTACATAAGACATTCCATATGAACTTTTCAATTTACGATACACAACCGATACGGGTGTTAAATGTTTGCATATATATTGGATAAAAAAGCACTATATTTTGGTATAAAATGTCCACATAGATTCAAATTTGTATTTGAAGATAAAAAATGAATAATAACGATGTAAATTAAATTAAGTACCAACTTAAAATCATATTTTTGTAAATTTTTGACAATCCAATAATGAAAACTATATACCAAATATTACATAATAATGTATAAAAGTTGAAATCATCAATTTTTTGAATTATCTTTTCTCCTCCCAAGGAAAATGTCTACGAGCACTCATGTATCTTTTAAGCTATTGGTATCTTAGTAAAAATGTGAATATCGAATTTCTCAGAAGAAATAGTTTTTTCCATATGCACAACGTTTTAAATAAGTTGCTAATAAAGAAAATTAAAAACATAAAAATTAGTAAAAACCAACCGGGCATTAACGGTCATTTACTGTATTATGGAGGATTAAATCTCATTTTGTAAATCTCTTTAGAAGATATTTTGTATACAAATCGACATATTGTAAATTTGAATGTGAAATAAGTATCCATATATGTAGTTACTTGTATAATTGTACAACAGGTAATTATGTTGAACACTCGAATAAGTAATTTGAGCGCATTATTATACGGTCGATGTAAATGCCATTTGTTCAACGGTAATTTTTCGTACGTGAGATTATTTAAATATTATTACGATAAGTTAGTTAATATCTGAAATTCAGGTGATGTACGGTAAAATTATTGTTGTGAAGACTAAAATAATGACGTCAAAGCCACCAAATTAAAATTCTGTGCTACTTGTTGAACAAAATCAGTACCTATTTTCTCGTAACACAATAATGTTATTTTGCAGTTATTTAAGGTTCTATATACATTAAAAAAAAAAGAAAAAAAAAGTAGCTACCTTATAAGTTATAACGAGTTATTATTGATTCGTATAAATTTAATTTCTTTCACTATTATTACTGCTTTAGCTTTACAAACTTACAAGAATTTAATCGTGAACGAACCATAGGTAATACTGGAACGTTACAAAAAAAAAAAAAAAAAAATGGTATTAGAATACCGCCGCTTGAAGTGCACATTTATCAGTGGCGCCTAAGAAGAGCATAAAGATGAAACTAGGGTTAACATTTTGGGGGTTACTAACCAAAATATTAACTAAAAATAACTTATGCCCTCTATTTCATTACACATATTTTTATATTAAATACTAAAACAATTGTTATACTTGCTGTACCTTTGAGAAAAAACATTTTCATAGTTATTGTCTATCGAGTTTACTATTTCATGACGATTCGGAGATAAAAAAAAAAAAAAAAAAAAAAACAATACGCGTGGAACTCCGGCGCAAGGAGTCGTTTCGGACGTAATAATATTATACCCGTATGAATAAATATAACGACGAGAAACATTTGCGTTGGCTAATAATTTATACGCTTGTACGTAAATGCTCATTTGTTTCGACCGAGAGCCGATAAATTTCAACGTTAATTTAAATAATATTCCGCAACTTTCTACGGCGCCGGTCGTTATGTCCAATTATTATTGCGAGTGTTGAATTTTAATACCGTACTACGGCTCCGTTTCCTCACGCGCGCGGCGAAAACCGTACGGAACGCGCGCCGTCGCGTCGTCGCGTCGGTGACAGTTAAAATTCTACGTAAACCCGTAGACGTCCGATGGACAAAACTCAATTAATGTGTTACACACACGTACACACGCACACGCACACGTACACACACACACACACACACACACACACACACACACACACATTACGCACATTAACACGTTATTGTCCCGGACGTGCATGGCGGTGTGGCGTTAAATTATAAATGCTCGCGCGCACACTCGGTGAGCGTAGTAATTATGAGCGCATGACGGGACTTTCAACACGTTTGTGTGCAATGTCTACTGTAATTATTGTTGTTATTATGATTATTACTGTACTAATTATCGTACGCAGGACATTATTTCGTGTTTCGTTTGATTTTCGATTGATTTTCGAATTCACGTGGTGGCGCGCTAGTGGGAAAAACGATTACGTTGTTTTTGAAACAAATCGTTTTCGTTTTTTGTCGACATCCGATCTCCATTATCTTTGAACCCTGTTGGAACCGGTGGTTTTTTGTACGTGCGTAAAACCTGCAGAGTCCACGTGATATACAATTTACTCACTCCACTGAAAGTTTTCAGACGAAAAAAATTTAAAAAACATTCCACGTCCGACGTATTTATTTGGACGTTTGGTCGATATTTTACGTGTTTTTCGGTATCGTGTATGTATGTGTGTGTCTTACATACGTATTTACAAAACGGAATGAAATCAATCATGTTTTAAAATCGTGTTGAGAAATTTGAAAAAAAAAAAATGTTTTAATCCAAAAGTTTTCATTTGTGAACTCGTCGTGCAATGTTAGTGTGCATATTTTAGTCGGTTTAATAGGAAATCATAGGCGTGCGTACAAGCAACAAAAGTCGGATATCGGACGCGGAATCAATGTTTAAACGATTTCGTTGCGGTACGTTATAGTTAATACATTTGAACTATGGTTGTACAGAAGAATTTTCAGAATATCACGGACTGAAAAAATTACTAATATTGACGTATTGCGTAGAATGGGAAATGGAAAGGAATTAATGGTAACTGTGCAGAACACTCCAGCACTTAGGACATATTATGCGGAACAAGCGTGGATATGATCTTCTCCAATGTATCCGACAAGGGAAAATAGATAGCAAAATATCGTCTGGAAGAAGAAGAACATCTACCCGGCCGCGATTTGCTAATGACGTGACCTAGCATTGAAGTCATCGTCGTCGTAAACGTCACCGCCGCGGCGTGAGTTAGGTTAGACGGCGTGCGTCTGCCGACTGTATATTATTATTATCACGTGCGTTTCGGACAAAATTCGAAATTAAACGCGGCACGACGCGCATAACGCCTATTCGTATATCATGTTTATACGAGGTTCTAGAACGTCTCTGTCTTCGGACGATCTCTCGTCAAAGTTCGCGTGTCTCCGAAATCCCACGGCGCGTAGGACGGCGGCCACCACGCCGGATCACCGGATCTCGGGCGGAAGTCGAATTCGTTAACATACGTCTCGTCACCCGATCGCAGCCGACGACATGGTAACGTTATAATATCCACGCTCGTGACGCGTTTACCTGCGCTCGTCGTACACGGCGATGTATCGCGAACGAGCCCACCTGTTACAACGATATACTATTACGTCTGAATACAGAGTGATTCTTCGAGCTGACAACGTTTTTTTTTTTTTAATGGAAAACTTTAACGTTTATAAGTGTTTTAAAACTTCAAAACATTCGGACCAAGCGTATTTTACAGAGCTTCCGGCCGAAAATCACTCTGTATTCACGCGAGTGCGTAATAATTCGGCCATATCGTCTCTGAGGCCCGTGACTGACGGACACGATCAGATGAATAATATACCAACTGTTGCACGTGGCGCAATACGCGTGCGTACACACGGCCTACACACGGCGACGGCACGCGCGAAATAATAACCTGTTATCGTGCCGGAACGCTGCAAAATACACATTGTGCCGTGCGGGACAAAGGCGGATTTTCTGCGAGTATCACGCGTGCGCCTACCGCGGGGAAAACGTGTAAATCGTTCGGCGAGGTCATCGCGTACGTCACACAGTACAGTATAGAGTACGATCCGACAGACGCCGTCTGAAAAAGTTTTGCGTGACGTGGTTGTTTTTTCCGTTTTGTTTTCTTCACTACCGGTTTCGAAACGACTAGCCGTTATTACGGTCGGATCGGGGGGGAAAAAAAACACTAAAATTAGTATCGTCGACGACGTCACCCCGTGGTGCCGACGTGTTCGCAGGATCTACGGACTGACGAACGAAATCCTCAACACCCGTGCCCCGACGAACGTCGAACGTTCAAGTCCCGCACGTGATCGGAAATGAAAAAAAAATCGAAAAAAAAATAATCGACGACTACGTAGTGCAACCGAACCTTAATGGTCCGGAATCACGATAATCGTCCATGCAGTCTCAATCGTAGCTCGTGAGTTATTATAACTTATTACCGTGCCCGGACGGGGAGCGGTGTTAACGGTTGAATTTCACGCGCTGTAAACGTGCGTGTTTCACCGTCGCCAGTGTTGCCTATGGGCACCGGTATTTCAGGTGTTTTTGTCTTCTACACAGTAAATATCGAGAGAGTCGACTCGCTTTAAAAGGCCTATTAATCATCGTGACGGCGCGCGTCGCCCGTCAATACTGTATAAATACACGCGTCACGTCGTAATGTGTTTGTGAACTTCTCGGAAACTGCAGTGTACGTTGCACGTGGAAACGATGCACGGGCACTGAGTTCTCGACTTGACCACGCCGTCCGTTACCCCCTTACGCGTGCACGGTGATTAGGGATATGTGTAACGCGTAGTATCGCGGTTCACACGCCCGATCCGCAGACTCCCGAAACACCGACTACCGATTCGCCGACAAGTAAACCGGTTACCGTCGTTTATAATAATATGCTTCCAGTACAACCAACGACGAAAACGTTGTTCAATCAACGATCCGGACTGTACGGAAATTCAAATAAAAGACGATCACATGTTCCGTAAAAATGCGTGCCGAGTTCGTTTTAATCGTATTATGAATATCAGATGACCTGGTGTACGTGCGCTGGTTTCTTTGTATCGTAAAACAATGACAGTATGGTTTAGATTGAATTCTGACGCTCTACATTGGAGTAGGTCTAGTTACAGTTTTTTTTAAATAATGTGTTTTTTTATCAAAATATAATTTTGTTTTCTTCCGTTTTATAGTTCAAAGTGTTTGGTATAATTTTTAAATGTAGGTACGTAACTCGCATTAATTATAGTCTGGTGAATACAACGGCAGTTTGTATTGTGGATTGTATGTAGATTGCGAATCCCCAATTGGTGGATATTAATTAATGGTCAAAAATGATTGAAATTGATTTATTTATAAACACCCGAGTAAAGTATGGTAATGCGATCTTATTTTAACATAACTAATATGTAGATATCACAAAAATCAAGTGACAAACTTAGATATTCATTATTACCACAGAATAATCATTGCGTCAAAATCACAATAAATCAGTCAACTGACTTTAGGTTTCAATGGATTTATCATACGGTGATTCGGCGTGTAAAGAGCTTTCACGGCTTACGATGTGTACGAAAGATCAATTCGAGTGGGGTGTTAAATATTTCTTTAAAGGCCGATAATAAAATGAATTCAATTTTCGTTACGGTTTAATAGAACATATTATTTCAAACGTTACTTTTTTGGCGGGTAGATAAAATTCGGGTTCCCTCTGTAATGAATTTCAAAAACACACAAATGTGGACAGTGAAAATCACGGGAGTGTAATTTTAAAACGTTTGTTTAATCCTCGGATTATATAGATCTTGGTCTGAAAGTTGGACGTAATGCTTTCCAAAAAAATCTAGATCTACGACTTTATGCACATTTAATCGTATAATAGTGTTGTCATGGGGGACGGAGTGGCCGAGTGGACTAAGGCGGCGGTTACGACGCGTACAGTCGCCGGTTCGAACACGGCCTCGGGCAGTCTCTCTACTTGGACAGGAAACAACTGTCTTCGGAGAGACACTGCTATCCCCCACTCCGGGGCATGGCAGAAACCTGCGGGTGCCCCAAAAGAAATTCTGCCAAACCGGCATCCGAACTGTAGATCCTAGGTTCTACACTCCCGGATAGTCATGCCATACGAAAAAAAAAAGTGTTGTCATATGAATATAAGTCGGTTCAACTGCACGGCGTCGGACCGTATTGTAATATAAAAATATATTTTTATACAATACGTCATGACGATCCGCCGTGATACGATGTATTATGACTGTTCACAAAGACCGAAAATCAAGCGCGCGAGTGTGTCGTGGATTTTTTTCTACCGACTCACCCCACACGACGGACGAACGGTACACCTCTTTTGAGTCGTACGCGTCAGGTCTCTCCCGGGTTCTTTGTGTATTGTTTGGCGGGCATGATATTACAATATTTTAACATTAGATTAATATATATATGGTAAATCCGCGCATAATTTTTTCTTTTTTCTCGTCGAGCACCGACAGACGTCTCTGGAACGCCACACGGCCAACGCAACAGCTGTGCGGTGAAACGCCCGCTAAGACGACGCCGTCCAGCGTGCAGGTCCACCCGAATCACACATAATTTTCATTATAATTATGTGCGTATACGTGTGTTTGTGTATTATTATTATTATAATATATCGTCGAGCGGTAGCGGCAGGCGCCTATCGGCCGCGATGCACACGGCTAGTGAACGACGTCGACTGGCGGCGGCGTGGGCCGCGGTGGCTGTGCAGCGCTCTTTCCGTCGTTCTTCGGCGTGTTCGGCACCACGAAGCGATATTATATTATAACCCTACGCACCCGGATCGCGTACACACACACACACACACACACACACACACACACACACACACACACACACACACACACACACACAAACACACACACACAAACACACACACACACACACACAAGCGTTGCGTCTAAATAGTAAGCCACGCGTGGGTCAAGGTCTTCTATTATATAAACTACAATATTATATACGTATTATACGGTTTAAATATTATTATTATTTTTACACTATATGGCCGACAATGTTTGTGTGTGTGAGAAAAAAAACATAATTTTTAAAATTCAAAATTTAAAAATTTAATTTATAGGTGTGAATATAATTCGGTTCGATGAATATGAAAATGACTTAAAAAAAAGTTATCCAGCGATAACAATTTTCAAGATCAATGATTATTATTAGTTTTGGAAATATTTCTGAATTATCAAGGATGTATGTGGTCTCTGCACCATCAGTAGACAAACCGTCATGGCGGATTTTCGGATATTGTGTTCGTGTTGAATGGTTATTGAAGTAAAACCCGAAACTCTAATAAAAGGTGGATTAATGATTTGGATTATATGATATTTTTATACATTTAGATCGGAGTGCAAAGTGTATTTGCATACGTAAAAAGAGGCACTCGTTACCCAACGAAAGATTATTGGTTGAAATGAGAGAACAAATATAAAATGTAAGTATTCTAAACATTTGATTTTTCTGTGGATGTTAAGTGAAACATATTTTTTCGTCCATCCAATTGTTTAGTCGAGTTTCAATATCGCTTATCGCTGGCATTGAGTATATCATATTTGTGATTACTTATGTACCAATTTAAATTATTTATAAGGCAATGTCGAAAAAGTTTTGCTTGATTTTATTATTTTTTTTTTATCAGTTTGTTTTTCAGTTTTCATAAATGTATTTTACTTTTCTCCGATATGCGTATTATAAATAGTTCACTTCTTGGACGGTATGGAGTGGAATCGGTGGAAAGAGACCTCGCGTTTCTGGAGGCTATTATGCCAAAGTTAAAATGCGACCGTGTTAGACTGTATTATGAATACCACTGCAGTATACCAGTTTAGCTATTCTCGTACCTAATCATAAGAAAACTCGCGTAGTTTCTAGACCAAAAATGATTTATGATTAAATAAAATGATTTCCGTCGATCGAAATTTCTGTAGTACACACGCTATTCTCACTTTGACGAATATTTATTGCTGCCGGGCAGTGGATTTATTTTTCATGCAAAACCTCCGTATGTTTTTACACGTTTCATTATTAAGTTTTTTTTTTTTTTTTTGGTGCTCGATATTTTCTGTCAAAACAAAGAAGAAAAAAAAACGCCTAGTTCAGAAAATATGACATAAGAGTTCAGTTTTTGATGTATAGCTAGGCATCACGCAATAATATAATGTGTTAAGCTTTTTATAACTTTTTACAAGTCTCACTTGAAAAAAAAAACCAACGACAAAATCGCCATGAGAAAAACCGATAGTTTGTGCAGTTTTAGACTGTTGAATGTTATATTTAGTTTTATTATCTATTGTTTGTTAATTCGAATGTCACATAATATAGTATACGTATGATTCGTTAATGCCATTGAAATTATTTGTATTAAAGTAGATTGAACATAATAAAACATAATATGATTCCAACACACATATTGTATCCCACTCAGTAAAAACATTAGAATCTTTTAGCTTTTGTCAAGCGTTCGTGTAAACAGTACAATAATTTCAATCTTTTAATGCTGGTAGTATATTTCATATAAATACACATACTAATTTAGATAATTGTATGCTCATAGCTTTCATCGCGTCATTATTATATTGCGGTGTAGGTGTTCTATTACCGCTAAAACCATTTAACAACCCATGCCAGTATGTTTTATTACGATTATATATCTATTGTTTAATAAGAAAAAATAATACCATTTTCGGTTTGGAAGTAATCATAAAATTATATGTACAGTATATGTATATATATATATATATATATATATATATATATATATATATATATATATATATTCATTCATACCATATGGGTAAATTATACAAAGTTGTTTTTTTGACGCCTATCATTGTTCTTTGTTTTATTATCTCCACAATTTTGAAGTACTCGTTATGTCCTTATAAAACTTTAAAATGCAAATAAGTGACAATATAATATAGAGGGTTCCTCGTGATTGTGTGTGTGTGTGTGTGTGTGTGTGTTTTTTATATTATTATTATTCTTTTATTTTTGTACAAATCAACTCTGTAGATTTTTATTCCCGTTATACTATAAAAGTAAAATGATTATAAAAAAGTACTAGACAGAAAAAATATTGTCGAAGTACTTACTATCAAATTTCAATGACTTAAACTAGTCAATATGTGTGTGTGTGTGTGTATACGTATACAAAAACAGCTAACACCACATAAACAGTAAAGAAAACGTTATATAGTATTCTGGAAATTTAACAGTGTAAGTATGCATATTGTGTAATTTATTACTCAGTACGCACATAGAATACGTAATATCACAATGGAATACATTTGTGCCGGCCAAAAGTTCGTGTCGCAAATCACAAGAGACGACGTTTTAAGTACGCGTTATTACGACATGTCACATCTGAGTACGGTTATTTTGTCTCGAGATAAATACGCGCCGTATAAAGTCATTCATAAGGACTTTGTGTGCCATTTTGAACACAACGTCTTCAAATGCCTACATAAATGATCATTACACAACAAATAATTATAGCTGTGTTAGTACATATAATATATATATATGTATGTATATGTTTGTATAAGTATTTACCTCCAAATAACAAATACATAGTTAGATACGGCTATATGAATTCAATTAAAAAACCATGAGTAATTTACATATCCCTACGTCACATAACTCGTATGAAAATATAACACGCACAGTCGATCAAAGAACGATCACAGTGAGTGAGTAGAAACGATTTTTTTTTTTTTTTTTGAGAACTGATAAGTAAATAAACCTGGGAAATAAACATTAACATTATTTCGTTCGATACGCAGGCTATGCGTGTTCGTTGTTTTACGGTTTAATCGTTTTGAGCTAAACTAAGGGTTATGTTCTAATCACACACGACTAATACGATTTTAAATCAATATATGTTTATATATTCACTTGTCTGATGGTAAAAAATAAAGTGATTTTAATTCTACTTCATTGGTCGTAAAAACAAAAAAAAAAAATTCTAAATTAGTGACACAGTGACTTTGATCACCACTGTGGGAAATAAAAAAAAAACAAACGAAAGAAAACATTATTCCACTCGATTTAATTGCCACAATAGTACACAACGACAGTGATATTGAGCAATCGAGTGTTTTCTTTTGAAATTTACCTACGAATTAGTTTTCACAGTATCGAATAACCTCTGTTGGGTTTAGAAAAAACACAATTATCGGAGGATCGAATGTCTACCGACCGTTTCAGAGTAGACCTAGGTGGATTCTTAGAGCTGTCAGATCAGATACTACCCACGCGCCACTGTCCAAATACCTACCAAACATACCAATCTCGGGCCAAACGAACGTTCACTTTGTGGTCCGTATCGTGGAGCGGTCGAGATTATTCAAACATTTCTATTAAACAACACGCTGTCGAGTAGAATATTTTAACGTGTTTAACAATATCAATTCGGTTGCACGTGTGAAAATTATAATACGGAGTTCTAGGAAATATTAGAGATTATCAAGACCTCTTACTACACAATGTTTAATACAAATATTATATGGAGTATTTTTATTTATTATTTATTATTTTATTTTTTTAACGATAAGTATCCCGTTCGAGTAGTTTATCCAATCATTTTTCAGTCGTTTCAACCATCAGCGTGACTACATCGTAAATAATGTACTTGATATAAATAGTGCAAATTATTAAAATTATTTGTGCGCAGTAAAGCTTTTATTTAAGTAAATCAATATTTATTATTATTATTATTATTGTTGTTGTTAGAGAAGAAAGATACATTTAAATCATGACATAGTAGTAAAGTCAACACGAATGCCGCGTTTTTAATAAATTAAAACCAACGTGACTCATTGAATTTGTTTTTCTCTTGAATTTGTCATTTGATTTTTGGGGTGAATATTTTAACATTCAACCAAACATGCATTTATAACAAACGCGTGTGTATATGTTTTTAACAAATATTCATAAGTCTGAAACATGCTTTATCTGACAATCGTATAAAAAATATCGTTGAGATCGTCGTCGTGGGTAGGAATATTTTAGAGTCACCGTCTTTTTTTTTCCCTTTATCGTCTTTTCCATCGTTATTAGACCACCCTATCGCGGGTAGCTATTTAAAGCCCATACATCAGCCAGAGGGATGACGAAAAACAATTCGGGTGTTATTATTATGTTATTGCGCGGCCCGATGATCTCAATTTGAACCGAAACCGACCGGTAATTTGCCAGATGCTTTGTGATTTATCGTCAGTGTTTTTTCACTTCACGCAGGCCTTCGTTTGTTTCCATCCCCGGACAGCTCTATTAAGACATCATTGGCCCGTTGTTCTCGCGGCACAGTGCTTTCCGGCACAATACCGCGCCACGGCCCGCAACCGACGCCGAGCATCTCCCCGGGTGATAATAATTATTCCGAGCCAGTTATGCGAACAAGTCAATTCCGAGGGTTAAACGCGCTAAACGTCTGCCTACCGTCGACGTGTTCCGAGGCGCACTCATGTAATAATAATTACATGTGTTCGTTGCAGCCCCGAGCGTTCTGTTTCAAATCGAATAACAACAACGAAAAAAAAAAAAACAAAAAACAATTTATAACATAACTAATTGTTTTATAATTAATTGTTAAACGCCGTCGAGGCCGCGCTATTAGTCGGGTCAAATTTGCCGATTAGCGAAGCCCACCAACAAACAGTAATCTCGAAAAGCCTCAGGCTTTCGCCACCATTTATATACCTATACACAATAACAACAATATTATTGATGTGGGGCCTACGCGTACACGTGCAGTATTTCTCTGTAATACGGTGCCGTACGCGCGCGGTTATCGTCTGACAGGCTTCAACCGAAAAATAATTTACTTGGAAATACCTACCTACGTGCACGAAAAACGTGTGATTGCTTGACATAATACGACGGGGGTGGTTTTTTTTCTTTTGAAATCGAGCGAAAAACGAGGAAAAAATAACATATGTCTATATAAATGTGTTGGTGTGTGTGTGTGTGTGTGTAATACAATATAATAACCACATCACCAAAAACGTTTATCGTATATTATTTAATATAGGTATTTAAAATAAATCACTGTGACGTTATAAAATAATAACGAACGAAATATCCTCGATGAGGGGTTGCCTTAAAATAATTGCTTTTTAATATATAATTATTTTCTGTTTTTTTTTTTTTTTTTTTTTTTCCATTAAATATGGACGGATAAAATGCGCAATCGGTTTTATTATTTATTCAAAAAAAAAAAAAAAAAATCATAATAATAATAAATAAACGTATGAAGGATAATAATCGTTTATTAACTTAACGATGTTTTGTGTGGTCTCTTAGAATAATTACCGGTTTGAAAAATGAAAACGAAATGTGTAACAAGTTGGAGATTAATAGCCCGAATACGCTCGAATACTCGAGCGTTGTGTATAGCGAAAACAAAGGAAAAACACCAGAACAAATTTCACACTGTTCGCGTTTTTCGGGTGCAGATTCGTATTAATTTATTTATTAGTTCATTGATTTAATTTCAACGGGTAAGACCCGATAATAGTACAACGAACGAATTATTGCATTGACGGACTCAAACAAATTTTTAAGCCTTAAAACGTTTTCCGACCAAGAATTTGTTTTTTGTTTTCCGATATTTTTCGAAATGTGCGCGTTCATAACGGCGTGTAAAACGATTATCGCGTGGCGAATACGTCACACGTTTTCAACGTTGTCGTTTTGTACTTTGTGCCGGACTTGTATTGCACAACACCACTGCAAATACAAACTGCACGTCGACAAAGTGTGTCGTATCGTTAAACCGTATGCACCGTCGTGTGGACACCAGTGGTTAGGGCGTTCAAACCGTACGCATGCACTTTTTTTTTAATATACAAAGTTCTATCGTATTTTTTTTTTTTTTTTTTTTTTTTTTTTAATGCTATACAGGCCATTAAGTCCATTTGCACGGTTCTACCAAACATCCTCATTTATCGCAGTCCATTTCATCATCCGTTTGTATCGACTCATCCGTGCACGATATATTTTTTTCCCATCCTACATGACTATCGCTGGCGAAGTGTTCGTTTTAATTGATTTTACGTCGATAGTATCTGATCAGGGAAACGTCCTATTAGACTCGCCAAACACGACCAGCTTACTCCGATCATTTTGTTTCATGGAACGATGTGGAACAATCGATATTTTTTAAACCGTTCGTAATGAATAGGTACTATTTATACACGATTATCACGAGGAATAAATAAATAAATAAAAAAAAAATGGTTGCTGTCCTGTGATGGATTCCGTAATTTTTCAATTGACGATGAAACAGAATCGTATAAGCAAAATGTGTACTCTAGAGCAGCGATTCTCAGACGGGCAGTCGCTAACAATCTCTCTAGGTCGCCAATATATAAAACAAATAATAATATATATGTGTTACTAATGAATAAATAGTGAGGTGTTTTAGTAAATATTATCATGATAATCGTTGTCGAGAATTACAATTTGATAAAAGTTTAGGATCGCCGATTAAAACATTAAATATTTTACTGTAGGAGATCGTGGCCTCAACAAAAATCAAGAACCGCTGCTCTAGAGGGTCCTTGTTGTTTACTCTTGATCTAGCGTCGGCAAGTAATTTCTATCGGGGTCCGGAAAACTAAAATAATTCATAAACGGGGTCCATAGAAAAAAATCTGTTTCATACATTATTCAATAGTCGTTACTAAAACGTTAAAAATGATTTGAAGAGTAAACGTGCCTTGTGATTTTATACAAGAAATTGTATTCCTCGTCTTTGGATAGTTACTTTCAGTTGTAAACTCTTGTAGAACGTCTAATATGTAACATGTCCTCGAGGTTTAAGGTGAGAATCCATTGACTTTGTTCTTTACTTGTTTGTAAACAATTTATTTTACAAAACAGCGCCTTTTTTAATAATCGCAAAGGAAATTGAAATAACGTACTTAGTAGTAAACCGTTAAAGAAAAACACGTTGTCGGTCCAGATTACTGCCGCCCGGGGGCCGGATTTGGACCGTTGTCCGCCAGTTCCCGACCGTTGCTCTAGAGCAGTGGTCGGCAACCTTTTTGATCTGTCGGGCCACATTTACAAATTAAAAATAGTTCGAATTTAAAGCGCGCCGTATTCAATAGCCACACGGGCCGGACGAGGCCCCGTTGCCGACCACTGCTCTAGAGTATTGCCGTCAAAATTGAAGAAAAGAATTGCACGAATAAAATCGCCAAAGATCCGAGAAAAACAGTTCTACGCCGCGCGGACATACGACGTCATTTTACGTCAACCGATCACAACGGTACGGTAGTGAATACATACACACCTTGATCGGCATAACGTATAATATCGTCGTCATCGACATTTCCCCCTTTTTTTTCAATCGATTCGACGTGATTGTTAAATGATTGTTAAACTCCTTCCGCTCCGTTCTTCGCGAAAAATTCTCGTCCGTCACGCTGAATTCACGTCGAGAACGTTTCTTTTTTTTTTTTTTTTTTTTTTACTGACGAAAAGAAATAACGTCGTTGGAGATCGGTCTGCCGTCGCGGCGGTGAAGGTGCCATAAAACCAAAACGGTTTTACGTTTTGCGGTTCGTTCACGCGGTACAATGTAGTTGTTCTCCGAAAAGACCCGGAAATCGCACGCGGCCACACACGGTGCGACGCTCGCCCGTAAACCGCGACACACGTCGCAGCCGGCCGCACGAGGACGAGCGTCGGGCGGACAGACACCGGGCAGGAGACGGTCGCGGATGCGTAGTGTGCCGGGAACCGTCGTGATGCTAGGGGTGAACGATTCGATGGCGGACGCGCGTTATCGCAACGATCGTCGTCGGACCGTGCTTTTATATGCCGAACGTGATCTACGGGGCAGACGTTCGCCGATCGATCAGGATCAGGCGCAGCCACTAGACCCGTAGTAGGTCTGTAGTCTGAATGTACGCGGTGCGAAACAAGTGAAATGTATCTGACATAGATGACCAAAGTCGCCGAGGATTGTTCCGCTTTAGGCGTCGTGTTTTATATTTCAATATCAAAACTATACCCAATGCTTTTTGTCGGATGTTGTCACGCACGGGTGGTTTTGTTCAATATCTTTTTAAATCGTTTACACTTTTCACGTTTTTCACGCCTCCATTTCTATCATAAATTTTCCGTTTTCGCGATACACCTCGCTATAGATGCACTTACGGTTTCACACCGATCCAGGGAATAATAGAATCTGTAACCTGAATAATATACACTAACAAAACCGGAGACTTCACTCGAAAATCTTCAGGCAATACCTACCGTGTGTCGCACGTCTAATCGACGAGAAATTTAACGTGTGTCTTTGTCCCAGTGGTTCAAGGGAGCGTTGAAGACCACCGGGGTGGGTTTTATCACACCCCAGGAGGGAAAAAGATTGAGAATAAAAAACATGGACAGTTGTGTTTTATGCCCGACAACCAAAATAATTATTCATGGAATATGTTTTTGAAAGCCACTCATTAATAAATATTTTTAATTCCAACGATTTTCACGATAACAACATAATATATTACTTTAATTGGTGGCTATTTTAGTAAAAAAACACCCCCAAAAACACATATCATTGTACTAATGTCGGATCCAGAAATTCATTTTTTTGGAGGGAGGGGGCAAACACTAAATGTGTGTATGTGAGAGAGACCTATGAGCACCAATGCTATGAATAACGAGCACGCTTCAGCAATATAGTATGATAAGTAAAAATATTTTTCAATATTCTGTTAATAAAATTAGGTATATTGGGTGTTGGTGTATTACTATGGGTAGTTTGGGGGGGTATCTCCCCCTTGAATTCGTCACTGCATTGTAAATAGTTAATATTATAATAAGCAATCAATAATATATAAACATAAACAAATATATCTCAGAAGTTGATGCTAAAAAAGATATTCGCAAGAAAAAACTTTCTTCGCCTCTGCTTTAAATCCAACTCTACCCCTGGATAACCACGTACGGTTCGCTCTTGGACTAAATAACTACTGTATACGAATTTAAATCGAATGGACGTATATACATAGCGGCGTGGAAAAAAAATCCACATAGAATCGTTATGCCACTAAGCGTCAGAATATATGGTATCGATTCCTATGCTAGTAATAAAGAAACGTATTGCTGCTGCGGTTTTATGCCAATATCATACGTATACGGACGACAGCTAAAATCTACGGGATCGATGACGGTGGTGCGCGCATCAGTGGCGTATTTAGGGGGGGGGGGCAAAGAGGGAAATTGCTCCGGGCAGCACTTTTTGGGGGGCTGCAAATTAAACTGGGACCTTTTTCTTTTCAACAGATTTATAATGATTTGAACAGTTGTAAAAAAAAAAAGGAAAAATAGTGAATCAGACTGTTAGTTAATTTTTTTTTATAGACAAATCAATGTCAACAAAAGCCGATAAGATAATGGTGGTGGAAGTTCGTCCTTCGTCGCTTCGCTCCTCGGACAAGATAATGGTGACGAGTGTATAGCACTTTCTATCATGGGATCACCTGGTTTACGATAGTTTAGTTGTATGGTACTTTACATTTGAATGCAATGATAAATCATTGTAAGTTAAGTACAGGATACAGTAGTTGGGTGGGATACACGAGATGCATTGCTAGATTAGGCATTATTGGATAGATTTTGGAATCATTTTATATTATAAAAAAAAAAAACGATTCTGAACGAAGATGAAGATGTCAGCCTTAAATTGTAATATATATTTTATTTTAATATCCTAGATTGGGTTAAATTTACATTTGTCTATTCATGTGACTTGTGCTCGTGAGCATTGGACAAACCAAGATGTGCATAGATAGGGCGTAGGTAAATACCATATTATTTGCCTAAATGCACTATCGTGACGGTACCACCCGACCCCGCCGTCCATATATGCTGAATGCTCCGTGGCTACGTCTATTTAAATATTAATAATTAATAATAATATATAAAATCCGCATGTTTATGGAACTGATACACACATTAAAATAACTGGAAATTGGAAGTTAGTAACGTTCTATTCAACCATGTAAAGGTACGTTATACACCTTGTGTTTACAATCTACCAATATTTTGTATAGAACAGCTGTCAGCTACTGATTATATTATAATAAACTTAATCTATTTAATTATCTGTATCAGCTGTGATATTACATAATATTTTCATTTCTTATCTTTGAATACAAAAATTTTTATACATTTTCAACTACAAAATAATTTGCAAATATTCGTGATTTTGACAAATTTTGTCGATTTTTGAACTTCAACTGCTTATAAAAAAAAAATTGTGCCTATGTATTTGAATAATTTTTGAATCACTTTTAGATCAACTTATTCAAAACCTTCTATTAAATTTTCAAGCGATTTGGTAGGGCCTAAAAATTGTTATCGACTTTTATAAAAAAAAATCTAAGAAAAATCGAATTATTCAAATGCCTATAAATAGCTAAAAAATAAACGAAATATTTTGAAAATACAACTATGTAAAGAAAATGCCTATTTAAACATTTTGTAAAAGTTTTAAGTTTCTACGACCTATACTTTTTGAATAAGAACAAATATCAAAAATCAATGATGCCTAAATTGTTATTTTACGCGATTATGTGAAAAAATTGTAATTTCAAACACTCATAAAAATTTTTGATTTTATTCCAGTGCAAATTTTTTTACAGATAATTGAAGGAAAACGTATGTCAAACTTTGTACCGAATTTACAATTCTTAGTTTTGAATACTTAAAATTTTATGAATTTTCAACTGCAAAATAACTTCAAATTTTCGCGATTTTCTACACATTTCGTAAAAATATGAACTTTTTATGCTTATAAAAAAAAAAACTGTGCATTACGCTTTGAATTTTTTTTTTATACCGATAAGTTCGACATATGAGGTACCTTGTATTAAATTTTCAAGAATTTTTGTCCAGTCAAATTTTATTTATCCACATTTCAGAAAAAAAAACAAAGAAAAGTTGAAAATTTCAATTGTCTATTAAAAGCTCAAAAAAAGTCTAAAGTTTACAAAAATTGTACTACGTATAGATGATTCCAATATAAACATTTGGTGAAAGTTTCAAGTTTTTTCGACTTATACTTTTTGAATAAGAACAAATATCAAAAATCGTTTAAGGCTAAATTATTATTTTACGCAATCATGTAATTATTTCGTAAACGTTTGAACTTTAGATGCTTATAAAAAAAAATTGTGACTCACGATTTTTGATTTTTTTTAATAGCAATAAGTACTTCTAATGAGGAACCTTGTACTAAATTTTCAAAGTTTTATGGCCAACCAAATTTTTTTTATCCACATTTCAGAAAAAAATAAGTTCAAATTTTCGCGATTTTTCAATATTTCATAAAAATTTAAACTTTTTATGCTTATAAAAAAAAAGTTGTGCATTTCGCTTTGAATTTTTTTTTTATACCGATAAGTACTTCTTATGAGGAACTTTATATTAAATTTTCAAGATTTTTTGTCCAGCCAAATTTTTTTTATCCACTTTTCAGAAAAAAAAAACTAAGAAAAGTCAAAAATTTAAATTGTCTATAAAAAGCTCAAAAAAAGTCAAAAGTGTTCAAAAATTTTACCACGTATAGATGATTTTAATATAAACATTTGGTGAAAATTTCAAGTATCTACAATTTTTGGTTTTTGAGTAACGGCTAAATAAAAAAATCGATTTCGTCGAAAACGGGTTTTGCACAAAAAGTACCGTTTTTTCCTCATTTTTTGTTTGTTTTTCCCGTGGCATTTGAAAACTTTTGGGAATTTTCACTTGTGACCTCTCTAAGGTACCTCCGATATTCGTTTTGCCACCGAAAACATACCCTGAAGTTCAAAATTGAAGCATTATTTCGAGTAGTTATGGTGTACACAGACACAAAAACAAAAAAAAAAAAAAACAAAAAAAAAACACACATCATAGTAAAATCAATACATTCTTCACTTCGTTCAGAATCTAAAACGTTCTATCAACATCAACATGACATCATAGCTATTTTGAGAAATTAATCTTCACATTGCATAATGAGCGCGCGTGTATTGGTTTGTTGTTCGTCGTCGGCTGTTCAAAAACAAAACACAGTACTACCACTCTTACGAGTTTGCGTTTTTTGATACCAAAAGTATCACGATCCATGGATATTTTTTGTCACTATACAATTATTGGTCAAAACATTATCGGCGTCGCAAAATAACTGACGGTTTTGAAAGATCAAAAGCGTCACGAAAAATATTATTTCGATGATGTCCGTTTTTTTTCTCTTAAATATTTATATCATATTGATTTTTCACTATTTTTTTTTGTCTTTGTCGACAATTTTTTCAGTATTTCGTAAACAGATAAGGAAATAAATCGATAAAATTTGCAATTTTCTCTGATTATTTTGCCATTATGGGTACTACTGACAGTATACTACCTACGATATACAACATTCTAGGGCACTCGATAGATTTTTATACTGCACAACACTATTACCATATCACATGGATCGTACGTTTTCGTATGAGTAAGAAAAATTGCCGCCATACAAAATCGGTGAGGGGGAGACTCGAAATCTAGCGAGGCCGCGACAGCCGATATTATACCGTTGTTACACCGTACGCGTGTGACTGACGTGTTTATTTTCCACGCTCAATGGCTCGGGTGAAAAAATATTTGAAATGCACCGATGCTTCTATGCCACGTACCGCTACTCGTAGTAAATCAAGAATTATAATAATCATAATAATAATAATAATTATAACTATAACAATAATAATAATAATAATAATAATAATAAACAGTAGGTACAGACACCATCTATGCGCGTGTACTCGGAGCGTAATGTATTATACGCCCGGGAGTCGGGACGTTTAAGAAATGATCGGCGATTCGCATCGTGCGTTCGACTAGTGCGTTATTAGCCCGCGTGTTGTTATTACCTTCGTCGGTTGAAATATCGCCTTGCGATGAGTACACAGATCACAAGACGATCGTGTTGTACCGATCGCGTTAATTTATCATACTTCACTAATAATGATTGCCGGTCGTGTTGCGCGCGTTCGGTACGCGGTCGTGACTTGTGATGTTTTTCAGCGAACACGTTTAACTCGAGTTTCAACACTTACCAGTCACTTTTTACGCTTTAAACGTTTAATTTTTAATATGACGCGCAATACTGAGCATTCGAGTAGTATTCCGAACACTGTGTTCAACATACTTTTCGAGTAGTAGGTACCAATACTGCACTCGGAACATTTTTACAGTATTAAAGTACATTTTTTTATTAGTGTTTTAATTTTGTTTTTATTTTGCTCAAACATTCGATTAATTATTATTCTAAACACGCTTATAAATACTCTTTACTCGAGTCGGTCATATTTATAGACGTGTAGGCGAATCAAGTGTTCGTAGTGTTCATGTAAAAAGAAAAAAAAATCTTAAGTTTTAATTTTTAACGAAAATATACTCTTCGTTAATGTTATTCAACTATAAACGTCTAGACGTTACCTTAGAATAGTCTATGGAGCTATAAGATATCTGTTTTTGTAACTACATTAATTTGAATTATATTATCTACTACTTAATAATTAGTTTATTTTACAATTTTAAATAGTCTTAAGCTTAATAATACAGTTGAGAATAGCTAATTAGTTTGATTATTGACGTAAGTGGTTGCTTGATGGAATTTTCATTTACATTTCATTTATAATACATATTAAACGTTGTCTGGTTGAAAACTCTATTTATTTTTATTTATTATTTTCGAATGTTCTTTTTCCCTTCAGATTCTCGAAAAAAAAATCATTCAATCATAATTATTAGTATAGGCTCTTAGAGGAAATAAACAAAAAAGTTCAAAATACTTCCAATATCATAAATTATAACTTTTAGTATTATTATTTCCTGTTTTAAGTTTTATTAAACGTTTAATCAATAGGTAAATTACCAGGGATTTTATTATAAGTGTGATAAAAATAATTATGCTTCTGAATTTCGACTTATTTTCCTACGAAAAAAATATTTGTCTTATACCATGTATTGTCAATAAAATATTGTCAACATTGTCAATTGTCAATATAGTGATTGCGTTCTTACATCGGTTTCCAGAAGATAACCATTGTGTGTGTTCTGTGCCCGCGATAACCTAACATTCGGCGAATCGTTCCTATCTCAGTCAGATGGCATACACATTTCCTGTCTACGAATTTAATGGTTTGTTAATACAATTCGGTTTTCCGTGTGACTTAAATACCACCCAGGGTTTGCGGCAACGAATATATGGCTCGGCGGTCACGCCCGGACTCCCTCGCACGAAAGAAACATTGATTTATTTCATTAGCAGCATAATATATTTCGTTTCAAGATCGCTATCGGTTATTATCAACGCATCTATCAGTTTTAGGTTTACTACGTTGCAGATGTTGATCCCGATAACCTCTGACTGATAAGAACGTAGAAAACGTAAAAGATAAGCTTTTTAGTTTTTAACATGACTTTATTTCATTAAAGAAAAAGACAAGAAACAAAATTACACAAATTTAGAATGTTTCACTATTTGTACGAATGAGAAATTAAATTTAATGTTTTTGGATTAAATATAATAGTGATAGTTGATTGACAAATATTTCATTGACCGAAAACGATGTATTTTTAATAGGATGTTTTATGATGAATACGACCAAAAAAAAAAAAAACCTTCACGAAAACATTCTACGACACACATACGAAAAACAGTTCAAAATTTAAAATTAAAAAATCAAAATATAGCAATATTCAAATGCTAAGACAGAATATAAAACCAATACCTTTTTCGGTTTAGAAATAAAAAAAGCTGGTAAGTGAGATGATGGTGGTATAAGTTCGTCCTTCGTCCCTTCGGTCCTTGGACAACATATTGGTGATGAATGTATTAAATTTTAAAGAAATTATGACTCATTTCTTTATTATAAAACGATTCTGAGCAAAGCTTCAGTGTAATATAATATATTATTATTTAAATACTGTTTACGTGTTTTACGGTTATTTGTATAATTTTTTAAATGCTTGGAAAAGAAATCTTGTGTCACGATTATTGATATTTTTTCGGTATTGATAGTTTAGTATAAGAGTAAACTTGTATTACATTTTCAGAACTTTCTCACAAATACTCAATATTTCATTAGAAATAAACTTAAAAGAAATCAGACAATATCGTAAAAAATCGTATAATAATTTATTAAAGTGTGGATAAAAAAAAATCCTGACTAACGATTTTTGAACTTTTGTTAGGATAATTAGGAATGTATATGAGTAAGGTCATATTAAATTTTCAGAACTTTAAGTCAAATATTTAAAATTATATTACATAACAACTTTCAAACAATTTAGTAAATTAAAAGTTCTATATTTAAGTCAAAAGTGCTATAATTGTTCTGAAAATGTTGTCCAATATAAAAAGTATGTATTTGATGTTTGATAAAATTTTCAAGTTTCTAGCTTCAATACTTTTTGATTTATGACTAAATACCTAAAATATGAACAATGAAAATCTCATTTACGGCGGATTTTTACCGATTTTACCGTTTTTACTCAGTTTTTCGATCGTTATTCTTGATTACTGGAAAAACTATGGATATTTTGGAAAAATGACCTCTCTAAAGTACCATCTCAGTTCAATTTCAAATCTAAAAAGTTGCTGGACGAAACTTTTGGACAAGGATTTCTATATGAAAAAGTGTTTACAGAAAAAAAAAAAATAAACATCATTGTAAAACCATAAGATCCTTTGCTTCACTCAAAATCTAAAAAAAAGAAGTAGGAACGTTACAACTATTGAATATCGCGATTACATAAAATTAAGGTTATTTGGACTATACCAATAATTAGTGTCATAGTATACGAAATAATATTGGAGTGTACTAATAGAGACAATAATTTTCGAGGGCCACTGAGAACCGTCTCTCCGAAACGTTTGTGATTTCATATGATATATTATATATATATATTTGGCCGAAACGAATAACCCCTAGCATAGAGTCACGTTGGCAGTGAAATGCTCTGCCGTCCCGCCGACACACATTATGCTCGTATTATAATTATTGTACGGCATGTGTGATGATCGCGTTCCGTCAATATCGACGTTGGGGATGCACGGCGGCGTGTTTTTAGGGGTGTTTCGGTACAGGCTTCTTTACACGAAACCCCGCGAAGGCGATAATAACGACGACGGTGTAATTACAATAATGATAACATTACGATCGACGCGTCACCATTTCGCCCGGCCACCCGTGCCGAGGCGAGTGTTTTTTTGATTATTATTATTATTATTATTATCATCACTATTATCATTACCATTATTATTATTATTATTACCACCATTATTATCGTTACAGACGCGACCGGAGAAATACCATGTGCCGCCCCGGGGTTTATTGTTGTTGTTGTTGTAATAATCGTCGTCGTCGTCAATGGCGCCGGAGCGTTTTTCACAGTGCCATCGTTCGCAAGTTTCACGTCGTCCGAGTGGTCGCTTCATACGCTCGTGTTTCGCGCTCGGCCATGATGATAATATTATTATTAATTTTGTTGTTATTTATTGTTGTCGTTGTTCCGGCCTCACGTGTCGACAATTATGTCAAAAATAATTATACCTTACGTGTTTTCACCGTTCGGTTTCGTAGTGTTTTGTCGTGTGCACGGCGACGACGCGCGTTCGATAACACGATTATTATCGTTATCGTCGTCGTTCAGCACCATATGCGTACACCCTGTGCGCGCACGTATAAATTATTAGCGATTTCTCAAAGTCAAGGCCGTCGCCATCTGTACATACACACACACACACACACACACACACACACACACACACACACACACACACACACGTGTATAAACGCGTGCGGTCGTCCACCTCACAGCTGACGACGCGGTACGGCGGTCGAAACACACGATGTATAATATACATCATACGCGTATATTATACGAACGATAATAAAAAAAAAAAAAAAAAAAAATAATAATAAAAAAATATTAATGAGACCGTGGGCGTGTGAACTATGGTCCGAGCGCGTGGATCCGCGCAACGGCGTTTGCGGCCGCCGCCGTCGGCAGAAGGACTTACCCGCGGCGGCGACAGACCCGACTCGGTCGACGCCACACACGCTCACGTGAAATCGTCATAATATTATAGTCGCGAGCGTCTCGTAAAATTACTATGCCGACGGTATCGCGTGTTGTGCTATGCACGACGACCGTTCGACGTATCAAATCAATAATAACACATTCAGGGCCGGCCCAAGGTATTTTGACGCCCTAGGCAATTTTTTGAAAGGCGCCCTTAAACAATTCTCTATAAAACATTTAATACTTTTGATACTTAGGTACCAACAAATTTTGTTTAAAATTCTTATATTTATGGATAGGTAAAGGATTGCAAAACTTCTTTCGGTACAATTTATTATTATTATTCATAATCAATATGTATAGCAATTATTTCTTTAATCGTATACAAATTATATATTAATTAATAATACATATTTTTTAAATATACATTTTTTTCTAGGTTTCAACTCAGCAAAATTTTGTATTGCTTCGTTTAGATCTAATCTAGCAACTATATCATTTTCCATACTGATTAATGCCAAATTGTTGAGACGTTCTTCTGTCATTGTTGATCTCAAGTACGTATAAATTAAACAACAGAATATTCTGCAATGAATAATTTAGTCATTTAGATATATATATATATATATATATATATATATATATATATATATATATATATATATATATATATATATATATATTATTGTCAATTTGAATATTACACTAAAATTTATAAAATATTCGTATATTAAAAGCGCCCCTATAAAAGTAGCGCCCCGGGCAACCGCCCGGTTCGCCCGTACCTTGGGCCGGCACTGAACACATTGTCTGTTTCAGACGCGCGCACGATACGCAAACCGGTCGAACGCGGTGAAAACCGTATGGACACAATGTCGAGCGGAGTGACGATAGAGCTATACGCGAAGGTCCGGTGGTCGTTTGTGGTCGCCGGACGAAAGGTGATGTCCGAACGAGATCGTCGATTTGTCGTTCGAATACACTGTGATCGTGAACCCTCCCCTCATTAACCCTTTCTCTCGATTCTCGGTGTGCGAGTTACCGTCGTATCCACCCAGGACACGTCACAATTATTATGATAATTCCACGACAACGCGACTCGTCGTATTATTGTTTATATTCTCACTTTACGCGCCTCGTACGTTCACATACACTCGCAATAGTGTTTGATGTTTGTGGTAGGGGTGGAGGGCTAAAGCCATAGCAGCACGATGAAGCATTTTCGGAAGCAATAAACACCTCGAAATGTATTCTGGTCGATGTCTAATAAAACACGTAGTTGTACCTAATCACAATCAAATTTACTACACACGTCATATTATACATGTATTATTAACATAATATGACTTTGATTAATATGACGTCAGAAAAAAAGTAACTACAGAATTACATTACTTTTTATCAAAAACAAAAAGTTTACGCTGTATTATAAACTACGATAATATTCAATGAGTAGAAAAAAAAAATCGGAAAACCATTGGGGATGGTTCTTGGAAATTTCAAAGTCCATTAGCCCTTTAAACTACTATTTACGCTCGTGTGACATGTGTTATACACGTATACACGACGCGTAACATAAAGTGTGTATAGCCTATCGCGTTTAAACGCATTATAGAAGTGTCTTGAAATAATTTGACGCCCGCAATTCATCGCGAAATAAATTGTCTTTTTTCCGTATTCGATGTGAAGCGCGAAAAATCGCTATTTTCACGAGAAAAAAAAATTATTCGATATTCGTTTAATTTTAATTTTTCATGATTCTCCGACTACAGCAATCACTATTTATAGCAACTATTATTATTAGTATTTATAAACGTCATAAATTAAGTTTTAAGACATGCTAGATATTTGTTATTTGCGGATTATCTGAAGATATTTTTACAAACTAATTTTAATGATATTAGTAATTATTGTCGTAAAATACAAAATTATCTTGATCGATTTTCTAATTGGCGCTATCTAAATTTTTCGTCTGTAGAAACTGCAAAATACAGTCATACTACGTTTTTTCGTAAACGAAATTCCATTCAATATCAATGTAATATTAATGGTACTACATTTACAACGGTAATTAAAATTAAAGATTTAGGTATGGCGTTATCATCTGGCCTCCTTTCTGATAATTATATAGATTTTATGTGTGCTAAATAAAGCGTCAAGGAACCTAGGATCACTAAACGAACATGAGGAACCATGGATCTGGAAAGCCTAAAAAACTTGACTTGTCCTTAGTTCGTTTTGTCATCGAATTTGGCTCATTCATACGAAACACTACAAACGTAAATCTAAGAAAAAAAAAGCTAATTTTTACGTATGATTGGTCTTGAAATAAATGTATCGGTCGACTAATATCTAATATCGAAAGAAAATGCAATATAACGTGTTTATTGTCGAGAAGAAATTATAACGATGTCTTATTTCTACATAAAGTACTTACCAAACGATAAAATAGTACGCCCAAAATAACTAAACACGATTAGTTTTAGAGTACCTTAAATAAATACTCGTTCTATTAACACTTTTTATGTTGACAATTGTACACCAAAGTTTGTCCTAAATAGCCCGATAAATCGTATATTAAAGTTTTGTGACACATATACGTATGATTTTGATTTAATTTGTGATAATATTAATTATCGTTGAAATATAATGTAAGTAATATTAAATGAATTGTAAATACCATTATTTTAATTAGTACTGCACTCTCTGTCTCTCGGGCGTTGGAATAATCATAATAATAATAACCTGATATTACAAAAAAAAAAAAAAAAAAAAATGTTTACAATTTAGAGCCGCATAATGGAGAAGCGACCGGGTACTCCTCAAATCGTGGGTACAGTCACTCAACACTGAAATACGTTATCATAATACATCCGTGAGATTGTCGTCAAGGCACGTGTCAAACAGGTGTCAACGAGTGTTTTGTTCATTATGAAACCGGCGAATTTACAACCTACCGCGTGTGTTCGACTGCGAATATGACGACGACGAACTCACCAACGACCCGTGTGTGCGCGCGCGCGCGCGCGCGTGCTAGATTTACGCAGTCTGTAATGGTGCGTTTATAGTGCACGACGAACAATGATAATAACAATAATATAACACGTGTGTAGGTTTACCGTGTCGCGTGGGCGTTCGCCGATTCACGCGATGTACGGCCTGGACTCGTATTACCGTACGCCTATACACCGCGTAACACGTGCCGGCTGACGATAATTTTTATTACGCGGCCACGGGCGTCGTCGTGTTGCGCCGAGAAAATCGTAATTATTATTATTATTATTATTTATCTTTACGTCTCGCTTCCGTTCCGATCGGATTCGTGTCCGTCCCGTTCGATTTCGATTGGTTTTCGGCCAGAGCTGAATGTTTCATGTCAAACGCGAAACGCGTACGTGGAAAAATCGAGGCGACTGCCAAAACCAGGGAAAACGCCGAATTCGTCCGCGAACGTTCCGTGAATTTCCCAACGACGTCGATCTAAAATCCAAATTTCATTTTATAATCGAGACATTACACTCCTCGCACTCGAGAATTTTGTCCATCGGTGATAATGTTATCGACTCTGCGATTTTTTCCGTCAAAAGCCTCTTCGTTTCGATCTCCTCAGACGTTCTCAGGAATCTACGCGCGTATATCACGATAATACATCGATCGTTTTTCCCATCTCGCGCTATTGATAAAGCGCAACGTTTTTTTTTTATATTTTTTTATTTTCTCGTACTAATATCTCGTTCTAATTAAATTTCATCACTGCCACATGTGTTTTCTTTTTTGTTTTGTCCCATTATTATATATCTCGTTCTAACATATTATTTCGTACAAAAAATCCTCAGTCCGTATATTTCATAATAATTAAATACATACATAAATTCGATAATTGTATCGTACATTCTTGTCGATCCGTCAATCTTCCGAATTCTGTTTCAACGATTTTTTTTGTTACGTTCAAAGTGACGACAAAAAAAAAACCCGCTAAGTGCCAGACATCAACTTTTCATCGCAGACACCGAAATCGCTTTGACCCGAACCGATTAATCTCGGCGGTCGAAACAATAATAATATTCGAAAACGATTACACGTCGTCCGACCGAGACTACTATTCGTACGAGTATCATTTTAACACACAGATAACAATAATCATTATTATCATTATTGTGTTTTACATAATCGCACGCAGCATCATTGTATAAACAACGAGATATCTATAAAATTACCGGCGTCGCCACAACGGCGAATGCCAGCAAAGTCATAACGATCGTACGCAATTAACATAGATAAAATCAATATCAGATCCGATGTATCGAAACCACGATTTCGTTTTAATTATGAATAATTTTACATACAGATTTGCTTTTGACGTGAATTTCATATTGGCCTATGCGCATACGTATAATGTATGTATTATGCGCACGTATTACCTACGTCGAATAATAAAAACCGGTGATTTGTTTTTTTTTCTTTCAAAAAACCTGGTCCGAACAAAAATAATTCCATCCGAGGTACTATACGCTATAAACATGAGTAGGTACATAATAAACTCAATACATGTTGATCGTGCAATATTTTAATGCGTTTTTATTGTGTTTTGTTTGCCATGTACGATTTCGTAACACACGTTGATTTCTGTCGTAGATATGGAAGAGAGTCAGACGTGCGGTTTTCAACGACGCGAAAATAAATAAAACCAAAGTTTTTGGAAAAATCGCGTGTGCGGACTGAAATATTCGAGTGTAGGTTTACGAAACGGTCAATCTAAAACGATAAACGACCAAAGCCGAACATCGCGTTGATCGTGAACGATAATTTACTCTGATGGATTTTGAAATTAGAGCCACCTGTACGACGGGAGTGAATAAAGAAACCTTGTAAGTATTCTCCAAACGACGTTGCGTTCGGATCGAAACTGTTTTGAATCGGCGGCGTCCACGTAATCATCGCCAACGTTTTAATTGGATAAATTAGACTTTCTGACGTCGAGCGCCGTCCGTGTTGATAAATGACGGATAATTATTTCGGCGTTCGTACCGACGGGCCTCGTTAAAAAACAAAGCGGTTTTAAAGTCGATTGGTGTGCGCGCCGCGTAGTGTGTTATGATACTGTATAATAATATGTGTGTAGGTACGATAAATATTTTTCCTAATGGCCATAACGCTCGGATCCACTGTCGACGACAAGTTTTTACGGGTTTTCGTCGTTTTATCTATGTCAGCGAGACCCTAAAATAATTAATTTTTAATCTTTCAACTCGAGTAGATAACTCGTATAAATCGCGCTCGCTTTATATACGTTTATAATTATATACGATCTATAAAAGCATGTGATTGTGTTGTTGTAATAATATTTGTATTTCGATAATTATTATTATTGTTGCGTCGACTGAATAATAATTATTCTTATCGACGCTTCTGAGTACGATTGCACGCACTATATTCAATATCGCTGGTGTACTACACGCGTCGTGTGAAATCCGAGTATATATTCGCTCGGGAGTGAATATTAAGTAGTCTGACTGTGTATAGTCGTTCACAGAGCGCTACACACTCGTCCGACCGAACGATTTAGAGGAAACCTTTTTTCATCAGTTGAGAGGACTATACAAATTCAAATCACCTTCGAAGTTCACACACACACACACACACACACACACACACACACACACACACACACACACACACACACACACACACACACACACACACACACACACACACACACACACACACACACACACACACACACACACACTCACACACACAGCAATGACCGAATGAAATCGAATGTAACAATTATCACAGGAGAAAAAAAGGAAGGAGAAGAGAAATCACGTTGGAGTTTCGAGTAAAATTATAATTTATTAGTAGAGCGCGGAGTGATATTTATCGTCAAAAGCGTATGTTTTCGTTTTTTCTGTTCTCCGGCCGAGTGTGGGCTTCTATTACGGGCATTTGCACGGTTTATTTACTCCTCCGTATTGTTTAGTGTTTGCGATATTATTAATAGACGTACGCCAGTTGTTGAGTTTGCGCGCGCGTTATTTATTTATTTCCTCGTCGTAAGAGCTCTACGTTGTTGCAGCAGACCAGGCGATCCGGCACTCGAAATACATCCAATAAAGACTCGTATTCATTTATTCATCCGCGGAATTCACTTGTATTTCGTGCTTTATTCGAATGAAAAATCAAAAAAAAAATCCGTTTCCGTAATTTTCTTTGGTTCTATTAAAATAAACGCATCGGTGAGATATCGGATCGTAACGCAAACTGCGATTCAAACCACTAATAACGCCGATCGTTTGAAACGCCCAGACCAGACAACCGTGATTGATGTTCGAACGTACGTATGATTCGATACGCGAAACGCGAAGACCACAGTTGCCCAAGCTGTCGATAGTGTGATTGTTCATCATGGCAAAAACAAAAGTACGATGTGATTTGGTTGAATGTGTGTGTGTGAGAGAAGCTATGAGCACCTATCCTACGAATAACGACCCCGCTCCAACAAAATATAGTATGGTGAGTGAAAATATTTGTCAATATTTTATTGATAAAATTAGTTGTTTTTAGTGTTAGAGTATTACTATGGGTAGTTCTGTATGGGGGGGGGGAGCAAATGTCCCTTTGCCTTCTCCTTGGATCCGTCACTGGATGCATCGTAATCACGGTGTATTATACCATTATCATAACATACCATTACACCTATATGGGTCTTTAGCACTTTAGTATACGTTAATACTTGGTCGCCACATTTGTGCGAGTCGTAATCATATCGTTCTCGCGTTCTGCAGCAAACTACCCGTGATTTTTTTTTAAGGATATAAAATAATCGATAATTTCGAGACCATATTTTGATGGACATTTTGAACGCGAATCGCACGAAACACGTTCATTGGATCCTAAACAGTTACGATGATAACGGAGTATACGAATGATAATCGTAGACCGACAGTGAGTCAAGGCATGGACACACGGTGCCGTTTTGAAGTTTGCGAGTAGAATATTTTCGTTTTCTCGTGTTTTATTACTTTTAAATTTGCCAAATTAAATCAAGCCGAGGAATACTTCAACGATCCCCGTCCGTGTTCACCCACCTCACCCACGTTCCCCGACCACCTGCGATTCCGAGCGCGTACGTGCTGTACACATGATAACATAAATAATATTCGTGTGTATCCGATGTGAAGATTTATGTTTTTCGTCTGTGGTCGTTTCAAAACCGTTCGCTTTTAAGCATTAAAATCATTCGCGGGGAGCGAAAAAATACACGAGTAAAATAAAAAAATCGTGATTTATGCTTCAATTTGTTTTACCCCGTGAAATACAATAATAATAATAATAAGAATAATGTTGCGCGTTATATTGCCGCTGCGTGCCGGTTATGGTATTTGTCGTCTTCTTAGAGGTTCTCAGACTCGCGAGATGACCGGTCGGTCGCGTGCGTTGTATTTATGTGCGCACACATATGCACTATACATACATATGCGCACTCGATACATAATAATAAATGTGCATGCCTACGTTATATATATATATATATATATACATATATATTATAAAGTGATGCAGTCGCGTCCACAACAATGCCAACAACGCGACCGACTACCGTTACAATATTATTATTATTATTATTATTATTATTATTATTATTATTATATTATATCACTGTCGTCGTCGTCTCGCCACGAACAATATAATAACGTTATTTACGACAACACCGTACGAGTCGACAGATTGGATTTTCTAGATTACTTTGGCCAAGTATTATGTTATTAAGTCATTTGAATAAGATACGAAAAAAAAATACGTAGGGGAAATTATTCTCCTATGCCGCACAAGCGTTTTATTATTAAAAATAATATACAAACACACACACACACACACACACACACACACACACACACACACAGACCACACTAACCGTTGTTCACCGGCATCATCGTAAACTTCTCTAGACGCTGTCAAGTCATGTCGCGTGTGGTCTTACCGCGCGCGCAGGTATAATATGGTATATTACCGAAAACCGTTTCGTTTTGTTTTGTTTTGTTTTTTATTATTTTTTTAAATTTATTAATTTTTCCTTTTCTTTTTTTTTCGGTTTTGTTTCCCTCCTCGTTCTTTACCCGTACACACACTGTGTGTGCGCGCACAGTCCGCGTTGATTTATCAAGATAATATGAACACTAATAATAATAATAATACTAATATATTCGGGACGCGAAGTCTGGGGAGAAAAAAAAAGGGAAAAATTAATATTAATACAATCTCGTGGTCTCCCCTATTCACGTGAGAAGAGGCGGAAAGGGTCTGTCTACGACATTGTCCGAAGAGTATAATATTATCATTATACAATTAACTTTATCGTCGACGTGAAGTTGAGCACATAATAAGCGAGTTTACATCGTGATTTTTAATCGATCGTCACGAGTCGTTCTTTTCGACATTCTTTCTCGTCACACGGACACGAATGCTATGGTTCATACCACATCTATTAAAAACCGAAGTGACACACGGTTCTAGTGTGTGTCCTAAAATCTAGTCCCTGTTTTCTGGGCGTCGTTAAAAAAAAAAAAAAAATTAAAATATATGATAACGTTTTTCGTTAAATCGACAAAACGAGCCTGTCTACTCGGTCACGTATAAAAAAACAAGGAGTGCAGAGGGTGAATTCTCAAGGTAAACGAAAACAACACAAAATAATTGTTATAATTGAAATCGTTTTTCGAGATCATACGCCGCGCCGCACGAATCGCTCGAACGACAACGCGCGTGTCGGCAAAAAGAATCGTGGTGACGAGCGTTTGTAGAGTGGGATAAACTAGCGAGATCAAATCAAAATCGTCGAATCGGATACAAACAAATTGATTCGTTCTAATGACGACGGAAACGTAACGACCTGCGACGAAACGACGACGCCATGTCGTTGTTTTCACGTGTGAATCGGCCGTTCAGGAGATTCATCGATCGATTCGTCGTCGATCGTCGTGTCGTGCACGTATTTCGTTTTCGCGTCGTCTCGCCGTATTTATCTCGAATAGACGCTGAAAATATCGCGAGTGAATAAAACAAAAAAAATTAAAAAAAACTTAAGGATTCCTGTGAAAATGTTATAAATCTCTGGTCAATACAGTAAAAATAGGCACGTTCTCCCGCTACTTTCAGTGACACTTTTGTGATTACGGCCGGAAGATTTATAATGTGCACAGGAGTATACCTAGCGATTTTTTTGCTTTTTAACACCCGATTCTTATAGAAATCAAGTATGATCAAAAAACACTCAAAATCATATAAAAATATGCGATTTTTCGCTTGTGTGATGATTACCTACCATTCGTTGACTAAATTTTAGTAATTTAAGTTTGAGTTTTGCATCATTTTTGACTTTTGTTTTGACGAATTACATGGATTTTCAGACTTGTTTTCTAACAGATTCGAATAACCTTACGGAAAAAATTAAATTTTCAAAAAGGTATAAATAATTGCTGAAAATTAAAAAGTTCTGGGATTCGTATCATTATTTTAATTCATTGTTCCTTATGATAATAATGATAAATTATACTATTATTGATCATTGTCTAGAGAACATTGTATTACTTTTTATTGTAGTTTATATTTACGTTAAGTTTGCTGTCATCTAATTCGTATATTATACTATATAGCCATATAGGTGTTCTGTAAATATTTAGTGCAATTAGATTCTTACATTGCACATGATTATCATTTTTTTTTATGTTTAATTATTTAAGAAAACTAAAAGAACTAGTACATTTTTCTCTGTAATTATCGTTAAATGTTTTAGATTTTTTAAATAGTAACCACTATTGATTCGACATCAATTATAATTTTATTTTATTATTTATTATTATCGAGTATTAACGGACGATGAGAATATGACTCTCACTCGATTGTTCGTTTATCATCGTTATTAAACTATTCGAAGAACATTTAATTGTTCGAATATTGTTCTCATCATTAATAGGTACATTCGTGTGTAATACGTTAGATAGACACTACGTACTGAACAGAGTCGTGCTGCTATGATTTTGCGCCCGGGGCTAGTATAAAATATTCACCTCCTCCAAATTTAAAGGTGTATTACATTCGTATTTAAAAATATAGTTTGATTTTAACTGTCTATAGCATTGGTGCCCAACCCGCGGCCCGCGAGCCACATGTGGCCCGCAAGGGTATTCTATGAGGCCCCTTTACGAATTTCCTAAAATAAAAACAATTAAAAAAATATAAATAAATGAAATAATTACCAAACATTTTTTGAATTAATTTGTGAATTTTTTTTCAATAAATATTTCAAAAATACAATAATAATGATAATGTTAAAACTAAAAACTATATAAAAATGTCTTACACTTATTTAAGTTATTAACACTTATTTACACTTACTTTTAATGTGAAATTTGAGCTCGTATTTCTTTAACTAAAAATGAAAAATCCGGTTGAGATTTAAATGTTCAGATCATACTCAAAGTTGATCAAACTAATGTGCACCTGCGAAGTGTACCTCAATCCATAATCTTTTCAATACGCTATGTGGCCCCTTTACGAATTTTCTAAAATAAAAACAATTTAAAAAAAAGCCGATAAGATAATGGTGGTGGAAGTTCGTCCTTCGTCGCTTCGCTCCTCGGACAAGATAATGGTGAGGAGTGTATAGCACTTTCTATCATGGGATCACCTGGTTTACGATAGTTTAGTTGTATGGTACTTTACATTTGAATGCAATGATAAATCATTGTAAGTTAAGTACAGGATACAGTAGTTGGGTGGGATACACGAGATGCATTGCTAGATTAGGCATTATTGGATAGATTTTGGAATTATTTTATATTATAAAAAAAAAAACGATTCTGAACGAAGATGAAGATGTCAGCCTTAAATTGTAATATATATTTTATTTTAATATCCTAGATTGGGTTAAATTTACATTTGTCTATTCATGTGACTTCTGCTCGTGAGCATTGGACAAACCAGGATGTGATAGATAGGGCGTAGGTAAATACCATATTATTTGCCTAAATGCACTATCGTGACGGTACCACCCGACCCCGCCGTCCATATATGCTGAATGCTCCGTGGCTACGTCTATTTAAATATTAATAATTAATAATAATATATAAAATCCGCATGTTTATGGAACTGATACACACATTAAAATAACTGGAAATTGGAAGTTAGTAACGTTCTATTCAACCATGTAAAGGTACGTTATACACCTTGTGTTTACAATCTACCAATATTTTGTATAGAACAGCTGTCAGCTACTGATTATATTATAATAAACTTAATCTATTTAATTATCTTTATCAGCTGTGATATTACATAATATTTTCATTTCTTATCTTTGAATACAACAATTTTTATACATTTTCAACTACAAAATAATTTGCAAATATTCGTGATTTTGACAAATTTTGTCGATTTTTGAACTTCAACTGCTTATAAAAAAAAATTGTGCCTATGTATTTGAATAATTTTTGAATCACTCTTAGATCAACTTATTCAAAACCTTCTATTAAATTTTCAAGCGATTTGGTAGGGCCAAAAAATTGTTATCGACTTTTATAAAAAAAAATCTAAGAAAAATCGAATTATTCAAATGCCTATAAATAGCTAAAAAATAAACGAAATATTTTGAAAATACAACTATGTAAAGAAAATGCCTATTTAAACATTTTGTAAAAGTTTTAAGTTTCTACGACCTATACTTTTTGAATAAGAACAAATATCAAAAATCAATGATGCCTAAATTGTTATTTTACGCGATTATGTGAAAAAATTGTAATTTCAAACACTCATAAAAATTTTTGATTTTATTCCAGTGCAAATTTTTTTACAGATAATTGAAGGAAAACGTATGTCAAACTTTGTACCGAATTTACAATTCTTAGTTTTGAATACTTAAAATTTTATGAATTTTCAACTGCAAAATACATAGCAAATATACATGATTTTGACGAATTTTGTCAATATTAGCACTTATAAACGCTTATAAAAAAATTTTGTGCCTATGTATTTTTATAATTTTTGAATGGGAGTTAGAACAACTTATGTGGACCCTTCTATTAAATTTTCAAGTATTTCGTCCGAGCTACATTTTTTTTATCAACATTTATAAAAAAAAAAATAAAAAAAATCGAATATTTCAAATGCCTATAAATTGATTAAAAATGAGTGAAATCTTTTGAAAATAAAATTATATAAAGAAAATGCCAATATAAACAACTGATAAAATTTTCAAGTTTCTACAACTTATACTTTTTGAAAAAAAAAACAATTACCAAAAATCGTTTGAGGCTAAACCGTTGTTTAACGTGTTTTTGTAAAAATTTAAATTTCAAACACTCATAAAATTTTTTTGTCTGAATCCGGTAGAGTTTTTTTTGCAGATAATTGAAGAAAAACTAATGAAAAACCTTGTACCAAATTTTCAAAACTTAGTTATAAAAGAAAAAAATTTTACGATTTTTCAACAACAAAATTATTTGCAAATTTTCGCAATTTTTACATATTTCGTATAAATTGGAACTTTGAGCACTTATAAAAAAAAATTGTGACTTACGATTTTGGATTTTTTTTTATCAGTTATGGAACAACTTATAAGAAACCTTGTATTAAATTTTCAAGATTTTCTGGCAAAAAAAAAAAATTTTATCGTTATTTTAAAAAAAAATACTTAAAAAAATTGAAAATTTCAATTGTCTATAATTAGCTCAATAAAAGTCAAAAGTGTTCAAAAATTTTACCACGTATAGATGATTTCAATATAAACATTTGGTGAAAATTTCAAGTATCTACAATTTTTGGTTTTTGAGTAACGGCTAAATAAAAAAATCGATTTCGTCGAAAACGGGTTTTGCACAAAAAGTACCGTTTTTTCCTCATTTTTTGTTTGTTTTTCCCGTGGCATTTGAAAACTTTTGGGAATTTTCACTTGTGACCTCTCTAAGGTACCTCCGATATTCGTTTTGCCACCGAAAACATACCCTGAAGTTCAAAATTGAAGCATTATTTCGAGTAGTTATGGTGTACACAGACACAAAAACAAAAAAAAAACAAAAAAAAAAAAAAAAAAAAAAACACACATCATAGTAAAATCAATACATTCTTCACTTCGTTCAGAATCTAATAAATAAATGAAATAATAACCAAACATTTTTTGAATTAATTTATGAATTTTTTTTCAATAAATATTTCAAAAATACAATAATAATGATAATGTTAAAACTAAAAACTATATGAAAATGTCTTACACTTATTTAAGTTATTAACACTTATTTACACTTATTTTTAATGTGAAATTTGAGCTCGTATTTCCTTAACTGAAAATGAAAAATCCGATTGAGATTTAAATGTTCATATACTCAAAGTTGATCGAACTAATGTGCGCACCTGCGAAGTGTACCTCAATCCATAATCTTTTCAATAGGCAATAAAAGATATGAAAACAAGTCTTATATGTAAAATTATTTTTGTAATTTTTTTTGCTTTGTGGCCCGCTTGGAAATAATTGTTTACCAAAGTGGCCCGCCGAAGAAAAAAGGTTGGGCATCACTGGTCTATAGTCTATACTACGATATAATTGAATTCCTTTACTCATAGTGCTTTTTTTTTTTTTTTTTTTTTGGAAAGGGCGAGATTCAAATAGTGGTTAAATATTCTCAAATAGGTTGGGAACCACTGTTTTAAGTGCTTTTATAATGCGATTATTACGTTTATTTCTCTCTAAAATGTATATCATAATTTAAATCTTGACGTTGTACTTTGTAAAAATCATACACCTATGGTTAATAATTATTACGTGCACACGCACATAACGTATTAAATATTAATTCATTTACTTCTATGTTTTCATCACATTTAACTTTTTTAACGGGCAAGTATGGATATTTTACTGGGGATTCCGGGCACTCCCAAAATATTTTCGTCCGGGGCGCACGACCCCGAGGCCCCGTTTAAGGCGCTCAGGGGTCGAATCGTGCGTATTTTAACGATGTCGTGTTTACGAGGGACACCGCACGGTCATAGACGGGTCGAGGGACGAAAATAAATACTCGGAGTGGTGTGACTGTATTATTATGTACTCGTAACATGTGCGTCGAGAAGTTATACCCTCCGCAAGGAACGGAACGGCCGCACTGTTGTATTAATGACTTTTGAAATATTATCGCGCAGTCGTCGTCGTCGTCGTCGTAATCGCGTCGTGATGAACGCTTTATTAGTGCGTTCTCCGCCGCGGTAGAGCTCGTACGCACGCACTCGATTAACACGTCACGTCGGAGTGATTATTAAATTCTCGTCGATCAATCATGCTCTCGTCCGCCGACGACACTACGCGTCGCTTTCACGGTCAGTACGCGTGCGTGTCGTGTTTATTGTCTTTTCGGCGAAACGGTCTTTCGTAAATGCCCTCGTGGAGGAGCCGAAACTGTAATTACCGCCGCCCGATCACTGCACCGGCGGAATAGTGACACGCACGTGTATAGGCTTATATATATATAAATTCACATTTTTCTATCCATAATCCAATGTGAAAAATACGTGAAAAACGAACCTATAGCGGAAATAATGTCTAGCGCCAATTGGAAGATTTGTTTTCCAATTTTCTGTTTAGTCATCATTTCTGTTGTTCTAATTATCATATTTGTATTTTACTGTCATTATAAATTTTATTGTTGTTGTTATTATTATTATTATTATTGTTTACACTTTCATTACTACTACAATCATATGTATTATCTATTATATTCAAAGGGCGCAGTCCGTTAATTTTTAATAAATAAATATATATTATATAGAGGTGCGTTTGTCGCAGCATCCGAATTCGTTACGTGAGAATCGACCTCCAAATCGGTTCCTGGCGGTTTAAGCGGCACACGTCCGGACTGACTGTTGACTGTTTTTTTGATAACCGTTCAACGTGTCACGTGTGCATGTTTTTGAATGAAACCGAAATATAATGTGGGAGACTAAAGAGTATCGACTAAAATGGATCAGAAACAAAAATCAATTGTATAAAGCAAGCGCATGTAAAAAATAAATTGACAAAATTAAAGTTCTAGAATCGAATTTATAATTAAAATGTTTTAAATGTATTTTTACCACAGAAGAAAGTACACTTGAATGCATCATTAATAATTGATTGTATTATACATACAGTTTATTATTATACATATTTCATTCGAGTTTTCAAACGGAATTTTAGCGTACATTCAACTATTAATCATAATATTATATTATGATAATTAGGCACAAGCATATAATAATAACGAATTGAAAAATAGTTTTTAACCATGCCTATTTAATGTACACGGTGTCTGTATATAAATGAGAAGGAAAATTTAAACGGCTTTTAAAATAATCTGGGAACGAATTAGGATATTCTCTTCGTAATAACCGTTCGAACATTTTGGAACCAATTTGAAATCGTCAGGTACGGTGAGCCGGTAGTCCATGGGTCCACGTGTTTTTAATCTCTCGAACTTTTTAACGCACGGTGACTTTAACGATCTCCCGATAAAACGTGGATAAATAGCGGTATAAATACCCACTGGTTTCACGCGAACGCGAATACCTCGTTAGAAGGTTTGGTCAATAAACGGCGTATCGTGTGTTTTACGATACCTACACGTGTTGTCGTTTCGATCAAAAAACGGAAACGTTATCGCTCGGACCGTCGGTTAAAGTATTTTTTGTTTTGTTTTTTTTTTTACGCGTAAACGCACAGGCCTTATTCATACGCACAAAAACGCAAGAGAATCAGTTCGAAATAAACGAAAACGCTTTTTGTTTTATTTTCTTTTCCCCTCCGCCATCTTTCGCTAAACCTATATTATGAGTATACGTTTCATATTGCTCGGAAATTATAACGCACGTACGCTGTTTGTCTCCGCCTCGTGATTTAATGACCAGACACGGTCGATCTTAATCGCGCCGCACACCATTGCGACAGCGTAATATAATATAATATAATATAATGCGCTGAATTCTCGTACGGAACGTCCGCGTGCATAATAATGTGTATAATATAATAACGAGCACGCGAATGTGTATACCGTCACGAGATAGTCATAACATAGTAGTAGCCACGACGGGCAGGGAAGAAGTTCAGGACGAGACTAGTCGAGATCAGATAATGAGACCCGAGTAGAGACAGAGGCGAATTTTCGAGAGAGAGAGAGAGAGAGAGAGAGAAAGAGAGAGAAACGTGTGTGCTCCCGCTACTCGCCACGGGGGTGACTAATGTATAACGTCATAAGGTAATAAGGCACGCAAGTCGTTGTGTACGAGTGTGTGAATGTGAAGTTTTGCTTGTACCTACTCGTCTCTTCTCTGGCGCGTTCACGAGGAAACGTCGAAAAACACGAGCGACGGAAGAACGCGGAAAATAGATGTGAACGTTCTTCAAACGCGTAGAATTAAAAAAAAAAGAAACCGGAAATAAAACGCTTCAAAAATAATGCGCAATTATCGTAAACCAATGTAAACGTTTTATGAATTACTTAACATGACCTGTAAAGCTTAACGTATTAACGTTAACGTGTCATCGAAAGTTTATCAAAATTTCGGTTTTAACCTGTATACACTATTTGTTGGCAGCAGTTTACTATCGAAGTTTACGGTAGAAACTCGTAAAATTCATAATTTCCATTACGGTTATTCTTCGTCGGGAAAGTTTCAGATTTTTTTCGCGATCGAAAAATTTCGGAGAGAGGTAGTGATGGGATAATAGTGTAAAACACCCTTTACTCCTTGCAAGTACACGTACGATGATGAATTTGTATATAAATTATATACAAATATAATAAAATTATACATATGTATACACATTTTTTTTTTATTTAAACAAATTATAATTAGTTACACAATTGACATTAGTTAGTTACATTATTGATAAACCTGTATCTCCTGTAAGCTTATGCAGCTTGTGTTGGAGATAGGGAGCTATGTGTACTGCTAAATATAATAATTAAGAACAAAATATAAATATAATGGTTGTTTAAATTAAATAGATAGTACAAAATCGAAAAGATGTAAAAACTTAAATTTAAGATTACAAAAAATATTCAAAAAAGAGAAAAGAATTATTTTATACGGAAAAATATAATTATTAACAACAGTATTATTAACAATACATATTTAAATCAAATCACTTGAATAATATACGAAGTATGACAAATAATATATATATATATATATATATATATATATATATATATATATATATATGCATAATGCATATCGCTGAAAGATATTCAAAAAATCACTAGCCACGTGATGTTCGCATGCACTTGTCGAATTAATTACGTCCACAATAATAAACTACGAATACGCGGAGAGCGTTGTCTGTTCTACACGCACGTGCGTTGTACCGCTGCAATAACGATCACGCGCTCAGCTCGTCGAACATTCCACGTGAGGTATTTTAATCCGACACCATATGCTATCAGTCGAGCGGAATTTCGATTTGTTCCCACTCGATAAGATCATTTTCATTGACGAATTCTCCGGATCCGACCTACACACACACACACACACACACACACACACACACACACACACACACACACACACACACACACACACACACACACACACACACGAGTTTGTATGTGTATATGTTACACACGAAAGATTCGTCAAAACGGTCAATTTTCATTTCATGGGCGTACAAGTGACTTGAAGACACACAGTCCTCTCTTAATAACAATGCTATATACACACATAATTACCTATACGTATACCTCACAAATACATTAGTTTTACAACATCAATCGTGTTGTACATAATACGTGCACCGATTTCGTCTTGTTAATGCCACGCTCGGTGCGAGTAATACCCCACAATTAAGACGTCATATTCTAAAGACAAGCCTCTGATCCGAGACCGAGACCGCCGTCGCCGCCACGAAGGGTTGTCAAATAGAAACGTTACGGAGGTTAAAAGGGTTATTAGCGTGCACTCGCCACCCCGTTGAAAAGTAATACACGAACGCGCTCTCGCTAGACATAATTTATACGTCATTAACAACAGCAGCCGTGGCGTTGAAACGGGCCCAAACACGTCATGGTGTACCTATTGGTTATGAGTAGGGCCCGGATTTTTATGCAAAAATTATTGTTAAATACGCATATATTTACGCACTCAAACATTAAAAAATATGCAAAAATATGCAAAAAAAAATGTATTGTGTATTAAAAAACCAAACATTTAAAAAAAATTAAAAATTACTGTGAAAAAAAAAATACAAAATGAATTCTAATTTTTTAGTTCTATTTGTCTTTTTCTCTAGTTATAAGTAGAACGTTTGACGTTTTAAGTTTTATAATATCCACTATTCCATTCTACTGATATGTTATGAATATTCAACTCATTAAGACGTTTAATTTAAGGCGTCACATGACAGTTTTTTCGGTAAAAAAATATTTACTTGTAAAAAAATAATTAGTAAATTTACGCGGTAAAAATTTACCGAGCTTACATTTCTAGGTCGGCGTACCGAGTGCCACAGAGTTGTTCGAATTGGAATTTCGGCGCTCCGCCGACGCGCGCGACCGGCTGAGGTGGCTAGTCTCTCTCGTGGCGTTCGCGATTTATGTCACTATTAGACTCCACGGGACCGAGACAACGGTAAACAATCGCGCGGCGATATCGTCGGCGTGGAAAGCCGTTTTGTAATAGTCGTGCGCGACGTCGTGTCGGGATTCTAATTTGTCATTTCGTTTTGACGTCCGCCGGTCGGCGCCCGCAACGCTACACGTCTGCGAACGAGCCATCGTTTGTCGTTATTTATATTCCACGTGGAGTAAACACGGAAGGCACGTGACAGTGTTCGCGCGAAAAAACCGACGCCGACGTGTGGAGAAAGCGGGAATTACCCGTCTCGCATTATCATTATAATAATTGGCAAAAGAAGTCGAACATTAGGCGATAAATTGCCACGAACGGAACACCTCTGTCACAGCACGAGAGCATTTATTTATTTTATTTTATTTATTTATTATTATTTTTTTTTTTGGCAAATATCCTAATAATCGTGAGACGTATTATTTTATTAAAATTAATGACGCTTTCAACGACACATTATGGCGAAGACAAATGCACACCGCGAGTGACCGTCAAGTTGAATACCTACCGACTATATGTACGTATACGCGCGGGGAAATCGAGGTGGTCCTCCGTGATATACGCGTAAGCGAACAAAAATAAATAAATAAATAAATAATAATAAAATAAAATATTTATTCGCGACATCGTATATATTAAAAAAAATATGTCGTCGCCGCACGAACACGATATTGTGTCTCGACCGTGGATTTCACACGATCCGCGGGAATTGATCGTTTTCACGCGATATTACAATACCTACAACACAGGCCATACCAAACAAACGCGAGCGCATAAAACCGTGTACGGTAGTGCTCTACACTGTTCGGTTTTTTTTAGACCGTACAAGACTGATAAAGTTTAGCCAAATCCAGGACTGGACCGGACCGATAAAAAAATTTAAGCCTAACTGGACCGGACCGTTTCAACTGTATAGGATTAGAAAAGACCAAGACTTGACCAATTTGAAAAAAAAAAAAAAAAATATATTTATATATATATATCAGAAGGCTCCATCTCAAAAACAAGCGTAAAAAACTAAATAGCCGCCTACACATCCTTAGGCCCCTCTTGAAATCTAATATGAACATCTCCAACCGTCTACTACTCTACAAATCGCTACTGCAACCTATCTGGTCATACGGAATAGCTCTTTCTAACCGTTGGCGTGTGACAGCACCGAGTGTCGCGGATACAATATATCGTTTTCGAGTGCGTGTAAACGAACGGATTATGTTCCGACACGATCCGTGCGTGCCATCGTCGTGTGCTGGAAACATTAACGCAATAACGATAGTAATGATAATAATAATAGTATGACGTAACAATCGGAAACAGCCGACCGACGTGCGGGGGAGGGAGTTCGGTTTTAAGTAGACAGATGACGGGTTGTTGAAAACGGGATGACCAGGAAGACGATCGGGCGGCGGCGGCGGCGGCGTTCCGGATAGACGCAAAGAAAAAAAAAGCGCTACGAACGAGTCGTACGATTTTACGCGTATTATGATAATACGAATAATATGTTATTATCGTTATTTAATATTTAATTTCGGTCGGACGGCTCAACAGGCTGTGGGTGGGTGGCGTACAATACGGTATAATAAAATCGTATATATTATATATATTTATACATATTTTATACGTTATATCGATCTGCAGGCAGTATGGTGGTGATTTTATTTTATTACCATAGATGAGTGTATTTGTGTGTGTGTGTAAAGTTATAACAGCTGCACGTATATTATGATAATATCGTCGTTGTCGAGACGAATCGTTTTCCACGAACACGGGCTCTAAATATCGTCGTTATTGCCGTACGCGCGTGTACCGCATACGTATTTATCAAACGTGGCTAATATTATGACGCGGCGGTAAATGCCGTCGACGACTACTGTGCAACGACGTGGCTCACGAGGAACCGGTGTAGTGGACGTCGAGGTGTCTTTGCCGAATCCGTACGCCGGGTCGACAATAGTGTTATTCGTACTCGGCCGATCGCGCGGTACGTCGCGGTGTCCGTGAACCCGTTCGGGAGAGCCGAAACGTCTAGCGGAAAACCCTGCAGCGACTTTTGACACTGTCGCCAAGAGTGCGTTATGAACAAGTGAGGTGGTCTTGACACGCCACACGAGAGATTTCGTCGGACCTGAAGCTAAATAATATCCGACGCTCGTGAAAACCGGGACTTCGTGATAACGCCGTTGGCGATGAAATCTACCGTGGTCTCGAAAACATCGTATACGACGAAAACAAAGTCAGTTCGTCGATCAACTTCGAGTTTACCCCGACAAACGTCACACGAGAGAACCGCGATAGTGTACTGTAGGATGACAATATTCGGAATTCACGACACGAGAAAAAATCACTAACGTTTCGATCGACAATCGTATTATATTTTTTATATGTGCGCAACCGTATGGGTGTTCGTGAAATAAAAACTATCTTTTGATGTACACGTAAAAACGGACACCGAGCATGGGTTCTCGATTCGTAACTGATGACGACGCACTTAGTGCTCGATTGGATACGACGAACTAAACGACGGAATTACCTGCAATTGATTTACTCGTACTTACAACTAACGGATAAATAAATGAATACGAGTATAGAAGTTTGTTATTTCGTTTGCGTTTCTTTTCACGTTTCGTCGACGAAACGGTATTTTTATTCTCATTAATAAATCATTCGAAAAGAACGCAACATTTTTCTTCGTGAAATAATTTTATGGCTTCGCTTTTTATTCAAAAGGTTTTGGCGATAGTAGTACGCGTTCCGTATCACCTTCGAATTCCCACCGGGGCGCCGTAAAACTTAAGAGACATCATACTAGGTATAGGGTTTCAACGCTGCGCTGTCCAGTCAATAAGGAAACGTTATAAAGTTTCTGTTATCGAGGAAAAACAAATTATAATAAGCAGAAAATACGCGTACTCAGTACTTTATGGTAAACGCGCAGTTGGTTTTTATGATCGTTTCATTGCATTTTTGTTTTATACAAGTATACGTATATTATATAATATATAAACGTGAGTATATAACTCCGACCTTTGCATAACTTTATACTGGTTGGTTTTATTATATATAAGTATATATATATAAATATATATTTTGTATATTTTATTATTCTTCTTCAAGTGAAAAATATTAAGAGAACAATTTATATTTTCTTCTATTTTGGAACATTCAACGAACATTGTAGTTAGGTACCTACTGTTTTCGAATTCTACATTGTTTATAATCGCGTATAATTGATTTTCCATCTATCCGTGTTTATTTATCAAAAGTATCAAAATTTTACCATAGATAAACTAAAACATTTAATTTTTCATACAAACTTCTTATTTTTATGAACATTTCAAAATGTAAACCAGTCCAGTAATATATTTCAATCGATTCATTTACTCGTACTCTACGTTTTAAATCAAACATTATATTATTTTGGAAAAGTTTTGACAAAATCATTTACTATAATTTATTAATCTACGTTTTATAATTTAAATTAATAATACTTTGCTTTTTTTTTTTTTGTAAAACTGTAAAATGTTCTTCTGTTGCTCAATAACGAACCTCGCTAAATCCCCTGAGCTCAAACTTACCAATTTAATATCGTTTTAATGGAAACAGCTCTTGAATTTTCTATTCAAATATATCTTCTATTCAAAATTTCAGAAATCAAATCGACAATAATTACAGTGATACTCGCTATGCGACCGCGTCGCCGACGTTGTGCGCCATAAATATGTAAACCACTGGGCTAGTAATTTCGAAAAAATTTAAAATAATTAAATTTATTGCTTATATACTTAAGTCAAATCATAATATTTTGTGAGCTTGACACGGTTATTATTAACTCCGATTGGCATTAAAAACGTATTTATTTGTATATTATTAATTATAAGTTGGTTCCTATGATAATTTTTAGCTTTTACGTACCGTAAACAAATTAAAAGACGTTCTTCCGCTCGGATAGATACTCGATAATGTGTGTCTCTTTTTTCAATATTTGGTCGAGTAAGTTGAATTAGAACTTTAAACGATTCTTGGCTCCTTCGATAATAGCTTTGAAAATTTTCAGCATCCGGTGAAAGTTCTCTTGCAGTTACAGCACAACTATGGTTTACATTTATTGAATTGTACGGATGAACCCAAAATTGTCTTTTTTTTTCTTTTTTGTCGACGTTTCAAATACAACATCGCGACAACTACATGATGATCGCTGCACTCCATTGTGAACCAACACTAAATTAACACTAAAATGCACGTAAAACTTTTTCCATAGTTTTATTATTACTATCTATGTCATAATATCGTAAGAGTCGCGTGTTATATGTATGCGTGGAAGTCGCAATGCAATATTATTATCGCAAATCGCGTCCCGCCTAACAGAACGTCTTTATTTGCTGCGCGCGATATTTTACGTTCCTCCGAACTACACACTCGTCGTCCGAGGTCGTCTTCGTTCGCCATGACAACACTCCAAACGTAAATCTCACCGGCTCGGGGAGCCGACTCTTGGACGCAGACGTACGGTATTGTACGCGGCGTACACGCGTTTATAATATATATATACGTACACACGTATTATTGTTATTTATTATCGGAGTAAACTATTATAAATAAAATCTAAGTTTTTTTTTTTCAGCAGTTATTCGGACTATAATGCCGTACGCTTAATGCGTTTTATACGGACGTGCGTCTATTATTCATCCGTTCACGGTGGATTTACTTTATATCCGTTTCTGTCCTACGATTAGCGAACGTGTTCGAAAAATATTCAAATTTATTTTTATTTTTTTTTTCATTCTCGCGCGTAGGTTCGCATTATTATTGCTGCCGACAAAGTGTTTCCTCGTAAAACAAATCCTTTGATGTCGGAAAAATTAATTTCAAGTGTACATACGCGCGCACGGTTCGTTTTACCGTTTTTATATTTATGTGCGCGGAATCGTAATGTTACGATAATTATTCCTATAATGTGATTCCTGTTAAAACGAAAATAAAAAAATTAATAAATAAATAAAAATAAAAAAAATAGTCAATTAATACGGACGAAATTAATTTATGACCCAGACGACGCGGTGTGGCGTCCAGAGACGGTTATTTCGAAATTGAGTTTGAAAAAAAAACGATTTTATGAAAAAAAAAAAATACACGACTCGAGTTTCTATACTTCTATATTAATATAATATATATTATATTATATAAGATCAAGTTTTTTCACCGTCGGTTATCGTCTCTTGTAATTTTGTTTTGTGATTCGTGTTTTGTGAACGCGGCTCGAAGAAATGTGTGTGTGTGTGTGTGTTTTACAAGACGTGGCTGTTTCGTTTTATCAGAAGAACGCAATAAATACTCCTTAATCTAGGCGACGACCAATGGCGCGCGCTCGTCACACACCTATTTACATAATCGTACATGCCGAGTAAATACCGCAACAGCTAAATTAGACGATTTATTTACTTTATTAATTTTTGTTTACCGTATCGTAAGAATAGGAGTTGTTTTAGTGTGGCGTGTGGGTAACGTATGCCATCCGCGTGTCACGTACACACACACACACACACACACACACACACACACACACACACACACACACACACACACACACACACACACACACACACACACACACACACACACACACACACACACACACACACACACACACACACACACACACACACACACATGAAACGATAGGCATGTCGCCGAGCAACGCACACCGGCGGCCGGTGATCAGTGGACACGGACAGACATTGGAAACAGACGTTCCGAAACAATCATTATCATACCTATAACTATGTGTATGACGAGCCCCCCTCCACGGATTGTCACGGATTAGACGGGCATAGATGGCAGGGGGGAACATTGAGATATTCAATTTTCGAAAAAGTGTTGTCGGTTCGACTATACGAGTGGTTAAGTTACGTTGTTATTGGAAACAGACGAATTAGCCGTTCGATCGTGCGGCCGATTACGGCATTGTTACAGTGTTCAATGGCGCTGAAAACGAATTATCGCAGTCTGATCGCCGCCGTCGAAACAGTGATTCTATTGCCGGACATGTTTGATTATAACGTCTCTGCTGCGACCGAAGTAATAGTAACCGGTGGACGCGACGCTTAAAAAGTCGAGCACGTGATGCATCCCACGTTGACCCTAGTACTCTGCACGGTCCGTATTTTTTTTTCGGACCGGACCAGACTGATACATTTTAACCGATTCCAGGACTGGACTGAGTCGATAAAAAAAAATCCAAGCCAGACTGGACAGGACCGTTTCATTTTTATTGCATTAGAAAAAACCAAGACTGTACCGATTAAAAAAAATAATAATAATAAAAATAAAAATAAACCGAGCTGGACCGATTGTAAAAAAATTATCTCGGATATTTACTTAAAGTAATTAAATATACTTCAATTATATAAATAAATTTAGAATACCCGTCCCTTCCGCACCACCATTACGTTCCGGGAAAAATTACAATTGTAGACGAATTGGACGTGTTAATAATTATATAGTTCTACATATTATATTGTATCATGTGTTAAAATAAACCACACTAGATCGCGATTCTATCGTTAAAACTAATGCCGAACTGAAATGGAAGGCGGACCGAACCGGACCAAACGATTTTAGATTATAATACACAAAGACCTAGGACTCCTTCTTCACAAAAGATTAACTTGGGCTAATCACATGAAAGCTAAAAGAAATTCCCTTAATCTCAGGCTTCATAAATTAAGACCACTTCTTCGATCCAAAAACTCTCACTAATAAAACACTAATATACAAACATATACTACGTCCAGCAATGACATACGGAATTCAACTGTGGGGTACTTCAAAAAACTCAAACCTAATCAAATTACAAGCGTTTCAATCACTATCTCTCCGTGTCCTTTCCAATGCTCCTTGGTACGTCAGCAACCGCACCCTACATGAAGATCTCAACATACCATCAATATCCTCACTTGCCTCTCACCGTTGCATCAGTTTTCATAAAAATACCTTTAACCATCCGAACCCGCTCATATCTAAACTCTCTTCTTGTACAATCCCTGATAACCCACTCCTTCGTCTCAAACGCAAATGGCCACGTGGTTTATTGAATAATGCCTAGTTATACTTATATTCATAAAATTACCTCCCCCCTAAGTTTAAATTGGAAATAGTGTCACTGGACACTCCCTTCCCTCAAGTTTTTCAAGTCTTGTAAGCTGTATCTATCTCACGTTTACTTATTATATAAACTTGTATATAGATTATAAATTTCTTTTATAATAATAGTAATAATAAAAAAATAAATAAATGCAGAAAGACCGAAAAAGACCGGGCCGTGGTCGAGCCCTGCACACAAAGACCAAAAAGACTGGACCGTGCCGAGCACTACACGACGCCTATAAGGTGATCGGCTACAATAATAACCGTCGTCGTCGTTTCACCGCGTGTTTTGTACAATCACTCGCTCATTGTTTTTGGTACCATTGTGACCGAGCACGACCGACTCGAGAACAGTGCGATAAACCTGTGACTTACCGAACAACCGTCACATTCTTCCGCACCGTAAAAAAAAAAAAAAAAAAAACGATACGGTTTCGAATCACGTGCTCGTCTATACCACAATAAACAACGGCTAATCACTTAGACGTAGTCCGCCGAGAGAGACGCCGACGGCTGCTGCTGCGATGTTGACACTCGCGGTCGTGGAACTCGGGTTGTCAATAAAACGAGGAGATAACGGAGAATTCCAGAGACGGTAACCCGTGGCCGAGATCTGTGTTCCGTTGTGTCTATACGCGCGTATCTTTTTTAAATTTGTGTGTGTGTGTGTGTGTACACCGAGGCGAGAGATTAGGACCGTATACGGCGTGTCACAGCGCGTAAAAGGTGACGCACTAAATATTTTTACGGCTAGATATTCAATTATTTGAATTCGGTTTTCTCCGTCGGCCGTCAACGACGTTATACCACGTTATTTGGAAGCGATTCTTACTTTTTTTATCGCTTTCTATTGACTGCGATCCTTGGAAATTAATTTTGTTTTTATTTCATGCACTTAAACACTCATTTTAAGCTAACAGATCTGAATAGACCTAAACGTTTTCATTAACGTTTTTACTGTTAATAAAGACCACCTAAATGAAACCAAGTAAACATTTTATTTTGCGTTCAACATTGCTATTCGTCTCTGTAGTTTTTTAGTAATTTTAGATTCTGAGTGAAGCGAAGGATCTTATGGTTTTACAATGATGTTTATTTTTTTTTATTTTTTTTTTTCTGTAAACACTTTTTCGTATAGAAATCCTTGTCCAAAAGTTTCATCCAGCAACTTTTTAGATTTGAAATTGAACTGAGATGGTACTTTAAAGAGGTCATTTTTCCAAAATCTCCATAGTTTTTCCAGTAATCAAGAATAACGATTGAAAAACTGAGTAAAAACGGTAAAATCCGCCGTAAACGAGATTTTCACTGTTCAGATTTTAGGTATTTAGTCATAAATCGAAAAGTATTGAAGATAGAAACTTGAAAATTTTATCCAATATCAAATACATACTTTTTTATATTGGACAACATTTTCAGAACAATTATAGTACTTTTGACTTAAATATAGAAATTTTAATTTACCAAATTGTTTGAAAGTTTTTATGTAATATAATTTTAAATATTTGACAATAAGTACTGAAAATTTAATATGACCTTACTCATATACCTACCTAGTTATCCTAACAAAAATTCAAAAATCGTGAGTCAGGATTTTTTTTATACACACTTTAATAAATTATTATAACTCGCCAAAAATTATACAAATAACCGTAAAATACGTAAACAGTATTTAAATAATAATAGGTATGTTATATTATTACTTTGAAGCTTTGTTCAGAATCGTTTTATACTAAAGAAATGATTCATCATTTCTTTAAAACTTAATGCATTCATCACCAATATGTTGTCCGAGGACCGAAGGGACAAAGGACGAACTTGTACCACCATCATCTCACTTACCACCTTTTTATACTTGTGTGTATTATTTTTATGTTTGTCTTGTCTTGTCTTGCCTTGATTTGACTAACTGATATGCGCATATATAAAACAAATTGTTTTTAGTTGACTAACACGAAAATGACTAACACAGATTTGCTCTTCTGGTGTGCGGCCGGCCTAACAGCGTTCGTACACGCGCACGCCCGCGGAGACTCCGGCGTGTTTTTTCTCCCCTTTTTTTTTTTAAAACTATTTATGTTTTATTTTTTACTCGTGAAAATGTGTTAAATACATCAAAATTAGAACACAATCTACATAACTTATGAAATTTTAGAAAAAAATGTTTTAAAATTAAATAATAAAGTTTTAACTCGCTTGTATTTCGAATTTTTCGGTGAAGCCCGAAAGCGCAAATCGACCTTTTTTTTTGATAGCTCAAAAGCGCAAAATGAATTTGCGTTTCACGACATATTGCAGCAACGCGTCGCGACGGTTGTTGCATTTGTCTGTGTCTTATCGAAACACATTACGATAGCAGTAGATAATCGTTTAAGATAACTATAATCTGTATATATAAAACAGTTAGCTGATTGACTGCTATCAACGCACAGCTCAAACCATTGGACGGATTGGACTGAAATTTGGCATACGGATAGCTATTATGGCGTAGGCATCCGCTAAGAAAGTTTTTCAAAATTCAACCCCTAAGGGCTGAAACAGACGACCGGTTTTCGCCGGCCGGTGTAAAATAAATGTGAACACACGAGGACTCGCCGGCCGGCGAGTTTCGTATTTTAATCACCTGGTAGAGTAAATACAATGCTTACAGTATTTTTCAAAAGTGTTGATACACATATATATGTGAATATTACAACTTACCGCAATGATACATTTCTGAAATGTTCTATCTTGAACATTCTTTCTACCGTGAATTACATTAAAAATAAACACCAATGAGAAATAAATACTCACAGAAGGTACAGTGAATGATATTTATTTTATGAGAACAAGTATCATCATTTTATTGTTTACATAAACTCAATCTTCGCTGTTAAATACAATATTATGGTTTTTAAAATGTGTATAGGGGCATGGCCCCATATTTAGAATGAGTTTTCGGGAGGGGGCAATAGGGAGATAGAACAATAAATAAGTTTAAGTTTTAAAATCTTCGAATCGGGCATCAAAATAATGTAAGAAATGTAACAAATTTCGGGCCGCCGGCCGGCGAAACGGCCGGTCGTGTGTTCACTCCAATCATTTTATATGTAATTTGCTGGGAACCGGTGGTTTTTTCGCCGGCCGGTCGCCGGTACCCACCAAGCCTGGTAAATGCGCCGGCCGGCGAGTTCCGACGAGAACTAACCGGCCGGCGAAAAACGGTATCGTCTGTTTACTCTAATCTAACTCAATATAAAAAGAAACCGGTCGTCTGTTTCAGCCCTAAGAGGGTTGGTAAAACGTTTTTTTTTTTTTTTTGGTCTGATTTCTTGAAAATGAAGTATATATACTCAATGAAACATATAAGCATTGTCTATAAACTTTTTTTTTTTTAATTCAACCCCTAAGGGTGTTAAAAAGGTTGAAGACTAAAAATAGAAAATTCCGCCAAGCCGGAACCGTTGAAGCTATGAGTATGAAATTTGGTCAGTAGATTCTTTACATGCTGTAGACATTCGTTCAGATAATATTTTTCAAAATTTAACCCTTAAGAGGGTTAAATGGGTTAAGAAAGTATAAATATAGAAAAAATCCCCATGCCGAAACCTTAGTATTAGAACACAACCTAAATGTGCGCATTCCACAGGTCACTCTCGCGAGTTGTTTGTAATAATTTTGGTACTGTGAAAAACTATTTTCTCACAAGTCTATTTGATTTTATTGTTCTAATAATGAGTAATAACATATACTATGAATTATAATAATACGCAAAACGATTCAAAAATATACTATAAGACATAAGTAATAAAGGATATATTTTATTTCAAGATATCTATCTTAATCAATTTGAATTTTATCGAAAATAGAAGTACTCGCGACATTGCCTTAGCTGTGGCATCTTCTGGAATCGCAGCTACACTGCTCGTGGGTGGTCGAAAGGCCCATGCTACCTTTAAATTACCACTCAATCGTCTCAATCTAACAACTGCGGTCACTCTCTTTTGTAATTTATTAAAACAAAGTAATTTAGCGGAAGTTTAAAAAAATACAAAAATAATAGTGTGTGATGAAATAACAATGGCACATAAGGGTGATGTTGAAGCTTTAAATAGATCTCTAATGGGTATGAGAGGAAATAAAAGGTTAATGGGTGGTGAAACGGTTTTGCTGACTGAAGACTTTAGGCAGACTCTACCAATAGTACCAAAAGGGACCAGAACTGATTAAGTCATGTCTTAAAAGATCTACTTTATGGCCTCAGATTTATGTACTCAAACTGTCGAAAAATATGAGGGTCAGAGGGTATACTTTGGAGGGGAAAAATTTGCTGGTAGATTTGCAGATCTTTTACTTGAAATTGGCAATGGTGATTATCCGTCATTCGATGAAATGATAAATATTCCAAAAAATTTGTGTACAGTTGTAACTACAGTTCAGGATTTAATATCAAAAATGTATCCAGATATTGCTCATATTCATGATAAGCCTGTGGAAAGGTTGTGTACGAGCTATATTCACTCCAAAAAATGACCAAGCAATAAGCCATATCATAAGCTTATTCTGCGTGTGGGCACACCTATTATGAAGACAGTGGGCTTCAAATTTCAAATTTAATTTTAAAATAATACTCAACATTATATTTTTCATTTTTACTATTTTTATTTTATTTTTTATTACCAATTTTAATATCACTGTGACACTGTAAATGCTTAATTTAATATTAATAATAACTTCGATTTTAATTAAAGACACTTTTTTTTATTAAATTGATTTGCGCTTATAGGTTATTTATTTTTGCGCTTTTGGGTTGCGTTTAGGTCATATTTTGCGCTTATGGGCTACACCCGAATTTTTTAATTTACACCAAAACTTAATCGTATTGTATCACGAATATTGTATGCATATAAAACCAAAATTTATACAGTGTGTTTAAGTTTTGCTTAAGGACGTTTATTTCGCCCAAACCGGAAATGACAAGAACTGGAATTCAATCCGAAATATTTGCTGCAATGTCCGTCAACTGACAAATAAAAATCGTAATTTTCTCGTAAACATACTAAAAACACCTTTAACTCTGGACACACTGTATACGATTGACAACCGTGTGGCATACTCTCTATAAACTACATTGATAAAGTTGCGGAGATCGCATGAAAATAAGTAAAAATAGGTTACACATGGGTACACTTGTGCATAAGATTATTACCGGAGTACATTATTGCCGGCCGGTAAACTGCTATTCGGCAAAGAACAAAACGGAATAATGCGGAGACAATCGTTTAAATCAATGAATGACATATCTAACAAAATAAGCGCATCGTCGGATTTTGCTTTATAATATAATATTTTTCGAAATCGTCTCATAATGTATAGAGCATCGAGACGCAGATACAACTAAGAACGAATAATGAAAACTGTAATCGAACTGCAGTTGAGACTCCAGAAATACTGGTGTCCAAATATTATTTACTGATCGATGTTCGATTTGATTTAATTGATCACGATAATTCTAGTGGCAAGTATTGCTACTTAATTTGAAACCGAACGTGTGAATGCAAGTTAAACTATTAAATTAGGGTTGCCATATTTTATTTAGCGAAAACCGGGACAAACTTCTTTTCATTTTTTTTTTCTTGATTTTCTGACTATACAATGTTATTTTTAACACACATCATATAGATAATAATAAATAATATTTGAGGCTTTAAAAATTAAAGAATATATAATAAAATATACAATTTTTAATGTGTCCGATGTGTTCTCCGTGGGCAGAAAGTCTGATTTGTTTGATACTTGGCTGAACTGTGTAATTTTTGAAACAATATGTTTTATTGGCAAGTATTGACTCGTAAAATTGACAACAAGAAATGTTATCAAAACTTGTACTAATGCTTGTATGAAGCCTCAACTGTTCTTGTATCTAATTTATTCCGTGATTTTGTCCGCGTGCTATTCATTAATAAAAACACTCGTTCCGTTGCTGCATTCGAGCCAGGTAATGAGAAAGAAAATTCAACAACTGTTAATAGACAACTACATATTATCTTGCTGTATTTTTTTCGTAATTATCTCAGATCTTAATCGTCACCTTTTTTCATCAAACGTCTAATAAAAGACACACTTAAATTATTGAAGTCTCATTCCGGGACTAATAAACACATTATCGGGACACCGGGACGCCATGCTCAAAACCGGTACTGTCCCGGCCAAACCGGGACATATGGCAACCCTGTATTAAATAAATTTATTTATATTCACGAAATATTGCACACAAATACCTAGACGTTATATAAAACGTAATGCAAGCACGTGCGATCGAATTGGTACAAAATAAGTTAGTATGTACTTATAATGGTCACATTAAAAAGAAATTATTTTCGTTTAAAACACGGAGCTAAACACGATTAGAACGTTCGACAAATCTTACATATTATCATAGTGATTGAGAGGGGAAAGTGTTAATGTGGATGATAAATACGAATAAATAATTGATATTGAATTTTCTCACTTTCACCACAGTCGTTTAGGATAAGTCATTTTTTTATAGTCAACAAAAAGTAATCGACCTCTTGGAAAAACTTTAATATTGTCGTTTTCATGAGAAAAGTTTTATAAATATATAGGTAACGGAACGTTACGAAACGTTTTAAAACGATCATAAAAATATTTGAGCTGCACGACCACGACTACGCAGAATTATGGAAAAAAATTGATTACAGGTTACACAAAAACATAAATGTATAATATTAATATATAAGGGAGAAAACTGAAAAGGATAAAAAGAAATAATAATTAGTGGTTTTAATTAAAAAAAATATATAATATATACAAGTAGATTAATAATATTCGTATTATCGTGTATCATTACGAAATGAGACGTGGAGACGAGTAAGAGTGCATTTCAAGACTAGTGACATCGTTACGCACCATTGACACTCATGAAATTGTCGCGGAGTCGTACGGGGTTCGAAAACGCAGCGTTTTAAAATGGTCTCGGAGAGCAACTCGAGAAACTGCTTTGTGCGAATACGTTGCGTGAGCACGACCACCACCGGCGACGCCTGCACCGGAATCCGCCGGCGGCACGTGATTTTTTTTCGGTAGAAGGACACGTCCTCGGTGTGATATAACCTCTGAGCCGGCAGGACTACCGGGGTCGTTACCCATCCCCCGGGGGCGCGAAAACAGATTCGTTCGCGTGCAACACGGGATAACGCACGAAAACCGTGCGCCACGTGTGCCCACGGAACGTCGCAGCGTTCGGTTCGTTTGCAAACTTTTCTTTTTCTTTATTTTTTTTCCTCTCTGGCGAGGCTTCTGAAAACGCGCGCGCACGCGCCGCAAAGTGAACCGTCAAGAGCCCCGAACGCTCTAAAAAGTGGCCAACGAACGTCTATACACAGTTTCTGTTTCGATTTCGCCCCACCAGATCGTCGGCGGCGATTCCAGACGGGTTGACGAGACGACGGTGGATTTACTTAGCTGCGGCCCGACGCGAAATTACTGTACGGGTGTGCGGTGTACCGTTAAATTATCGCGACAATATTGTCGCGGGAAAAATATCGCGGAAATAACGTCGTGGTTCATTGCATAGCACATCGATAATTTCGCGCGTCATTATTATCGCAATATTTTTTATTTTCAGGATTAGTTACTAGATAACAATAATTTGTTTGCCCCGTGTACGACAGTATTCGTTTGGCAATATAACACGGCAGACAGCCTGCATTATGGAGTATATTACCAGCCAAAAAGTTGGAATAATATTAAAATATAAATCTTTCTTATTCCAAAAAGAACGTGAAACAACAGAAAAAATTATTTGGAGGTGTTTGGAATAAAAAAAAAAAAAAAAAAAAAAAATGCCGTTGTCGTTTACATTCATTTGGTGAAGTTGTTCTTCGTACGACCGATCGTAATCACGTTCCCGACAGAGGCAAAATTGAGGCAAAAAAAACCATCGAAAAATTAAAAGAAACTGCAAAAAACACTCAACAAACAACTCACTGTGTCGCGGGGACACTATAACATCTGAAGTAAATTTCCTTACACATTTTTATACAACCATGGTTTTATTAATGAAATAAAATTTTATATACTTTCGATATTTTCGTACCAACGACATATTTAGTTTTGCGATATTTTCACCGCAACAATATTGCTGTGATATTTTGACGTGTATCCCGGGCGTGCAGTCGTCGTATACGGTCGTCGCCACAGAGCGGACCCGAGATGCGATTCGAATCCGTGCGTATAGCGTGGGGGGGAGGGGTGAGGGCAGGAGACAAATGAGGGTGAGAGTTTATCGGACGAGATGGAGGCGGCGGGGGCACACTGACGCTCAGAGTGCGTATAAATAATATAATGACGACAACACGGCCGTATACGATAGGACGACAACGCACACTCGCACGATGTTATGTTGTGATCGCGTCTAATTTGGCGGCTGATCTGAACGACGCGACGCACAGAGACTTGGGCACCGGCGGCGGCGGCGGTGACCCCGCGGCCGGCACAATGCGCGCACATGTGTGCCGAATATTTCCGACGACGCGCCCCGCGGTTTCCACGAACTACGGTCCGGGGGGGTCACACGTATTATTATGCTCTCCTCCGAAGAGCGCGTCGGCCGTCGTTCAGCTGCGCGCCCGCGACAGGAGGCTCGTCGTGTATACGTTTTTAATCGCCGTCCGGAGACGTCGGGGGCGACATCGATCAAACGGTGCCCATCGATCTCGTTGTAACAATACTAATAATAATAATAATAATAATAATTTGTGGTGATAACAGCGGCGCGTGGCTACGGCAGCGGCGGCACAACACCTCCGTCCCGTCACCGTCGCTGCCGACAACAACAACAACAATTATTATTATAATGCCAATAATAGTAATAGTAACAATGACACGACGATAATAGTAATAATAATAGTAATAATAATAATAATAATAATAATAATAATAATATAATTGATTGGTGTCGGCTGCTCGAACGTCTCCCGTTGACAACACTGGGCCGGGAATGAATTCAATTTGTGCCTCCCATCGTGGAAATCGTTTAATCCGATATTCGGAGCACAGCGTGGCCACCGGCGTTAGACAAAGGTCAAAAGCCGTGCTCGTATACGACGACGACGTCGCGGCGCTGCCGGCCCATTGTTCTGTTTGACTGACGTCGTTTTCGGCGACCAAGACAATACGCCGCAGTTGTATACATTACGTCTGTCAGGACCGCTTTTCCGCTCTTGTCGTTATATTTAATGCATGTATTTTCGTTCCGTCTGACCATTTCTTTCCCGACGAAAATATTATCGTTTCCGTCCCGTCGAGCTGCCCGATTACACGGCGTCTGCTCGCCGTTTTTCTTATTGGATTTCTCTGGTGGCAGTCTCGCGCCCCCATTACCATGCTTTCGATGTACGATTTTATATACTTATATATAATACATAATATATAATACACATTCGGAAAACCCAAAAAAGTCTCTGTCGGAGCGATTAAATTATTGTCGTTTACTGCCGACCGTACCCCGTTGACTTTGGACATAACGTTTTATGGTATATTATTCACCCGACGATATTTTCACATTTTCACATTAAATTATTTATTATTTATGCTCGGTTGTCGACGCGGTTTCAGTGTAGCCGCCGTGCATCTAATGAGCAATGCTTACTTTTGAATTTGAGTACGTGCTACTAGATACACTTGATTATACGAATTGTGGTTTAATGACGGACTATTTTTATGATTTTGTAACGTATTTGATGTTCTCGTATATGTTTAATATATAACAACTACGTCTAGCGAAAGTACTATGGACAATGAAATATGTGAAAATTCAAATTTTTTTAATAAGACGTCACGAATATATTATTTTAATTTTATAAAAAAAATATAGAAACCTATTGATGATGGCTGAAAATCACAAAATTGGTAATACACAATAGCACCCATATTTGGAGCCGAGCATCATTTATGTGAGTTGGTCGGATTGTTGAAGTATACGTATTTCGAATGTACATGGCTGAAATATGTAACACCGTGTCCGATTAAGTATAATTTTTCAAAAACGTGTTTGACATCAATTAAGCGCACTTACATAATATATTATACATTATATGTATTTGATTTGAAACCATGACGATCTAGACTCTAGAGGCATATTACTATTTTTAAATCGAATTGTGGACCACCTGCAGACGCATCGCGTCGTCTCAACGAACTCAATATGGACACGAAAAGTTTTCGGTGGTAGACGGTTTGTGAACAAAGGAAACGCATATAGTGAAACTTGTAGAGAAACCCGACGAGCCGTCTACCTATGTTATTAAAGTCAGGGCAAGTGAACAAGAAGTCCCACTTAGGTCCAACTCGAGTCATTGTTTCCCCGGCTTCCGTCTCCTGACCACAAAATATAACGCAAAAATGCTAATATATTAAAATAATTAAATTTATTCGTCTCCTATCGTATCAGTTTGAAAAAAATTCTCAAATTTATGCATATGTTTTGGTTTATTTTTTATTTCCTATTGTGTTTAAAACTTTCGTAAACTTTGGTATTCATAGGTCGACTAACATAATTCGTTTGTAATATTGTCGCGAAGTTATGTCGGTAACGCGATTCTCACTGTTAACATTTGGCGTACGTAGTTTACAGACATCTATAATAGTACTCGTGAAACTCTATTCTTACTCGCTCACTGATTATACACGTTTTCTATATAATGTTTATTGTGTATACATACTTATATCTTAATTATAACCATAACCGTTTCGAGAAAAAGAATGTCTTTGGATCATGATTACATTTTCTTTCATACACACCAACACTCATACTCATTCACTCACACACACAAAAAACATTATTATTTTACGTGTTATCGTGTTATAGTGTGTGTGTGTGTGTGTGTGTGTGTGTGTGTGTGTGTGTGTGTGTGTGTGTGTGTGTGTGTGTGTGTGTGTGTGTGTGTGTGTGTGTGTGTGTGTGTGTGTGTGCGTGTATGTGTACTAGCGTTGTACGAAAGGTGTAACTATGTATAGGAAATCGGGCAGGATGCGAGAGTTGGACACACAAATAATGTGATTTTTTTTTTACCAGTCATGTATCAAAAAAAAAAAAAAAAAAAAATTAAATAAATAAAAAAAATAAATAAATATCCGTCGACGGTCCGCGTGAGTCCTCGAATGTCGGGACACGGCGCGGTGAAGAACCGGAGGAAAAACGTAGCGTTTCGTGGACGTTTTGATGTGCATATTATATTATTATTCAAATTTATCACGCGCCTTTGTGCCCTCGCACGTCGTTTTCTCACCGAGGCCGGGCGACGACGTGATTAAACACTACAACAGTGACAATATCACGCGGGCCGAAGTCACAGTCATATTACGCGACACGTTACGGCGAGTGCTTTGCGGCCGTCAGTCTCCGGTCGTCGTCCGGATTCCGAACACGGAAAACCGACGCTCGCATCGTACGACGAAACGAAAAATCCAAACGAAAATCGACGGACAACCACATTATTGTATTGTGAACGCGATGAAAGCGTTTGTCGTGCCGTCTGCAGTCGCGCGCGGACGACTTATTACTTGTTCACGCGCGTTCACCCACGTGATGGTCCTCGCGTCGTTGTGTCAATACATTTTTTTTTTCCGATCTGCGAGACGCGAGCTGCTGTTTGACGACAGCTCCGCACGTACACTTAACACGATAATTGAATATTACAGCGATTCCCAACCTGGGGGTAATTTCCCCTCAAGGGGTATCAGAATTTTTCGAGTGTTAAAAACTATAATAATTTTTTTTTTGTTCTTTATACCTAATGTTATTAAATCTGCATCAACCACGTGTCAACTATTGCAATGATATAATTGTTGTTTATAGTTTTGGAAATTACCTGATGTCCTAATCTTAATGACACTGTTAATTTTGTTACCTTGTAACCCAACATTTTCTTCGGTGTGGGGTAATTTTAAACATATCTAACCTGATTTATGGGTAATGGTATCTAAAAGGTGGGGAACCGCTGGAATATTATAATATCGGCGACTTAAAATCGGTGTTTTTTTTTTTTACACATACCCGATCCCGTAGATGACGACGGGAATCGTCGGGTACGGGACAATAGAGGCCTACGTTTTAATATTATGATCGTCGCGCGTTCGATTTCATATAAATCGTATCGTCATGACGTTTGTTACGGGATGCGTTTGACACAAGTCAAACGTCAAGTTTGACGTCAAGTGCGTTCCTGTTGTACTGAAAACAACGTTTTTAATTAAATCGTACACGTAATCGAAAAACAAAATCCGACCTCGTCACAGCTAATTATTCGAACTCGCATGGTTTATAGTAATAATATGTGCGCATTCGACTCGTGATTTTGTGTTCGACAGTTTTTCCACCGTCTCTGACGAACCAACCCCGAGTTGCAGCTGACGAACGATTTTACATTTGTGCCTACTTTTTTATTTATTTTTTTTTTGTAACCTCCGTGGTTTAAAAACTATTTTCCGAACCGACGCGAATAACTAATGCGTTCAGTAGCGCCGAAGTCAGTTTTTAGAGGTATTGCAAAGCGTTATGAGCATACCTTTAATGTAAGTACCCGCCCACCTACCCACAATAAGCTGAACAACTGCCCCTCATTTTTTTTCCTCCCATCGATGTATAAATTTAATAACCACAAGTAAATGTATAGATTGCTATATGTTAAGGGGTGCAACAGTTCTTATGGCATTATCTCCATAGAGTGAAACTAGCTGTAAAACCTATAATATTACTCAATGGTCTAGCGAATAGCTTTATAATCATAATAATTCATGACGTTAGACATAATGAATAATTTATAACTTTCATACATTAAAATTATTTCAGCTAGTATGTTTCGCAGCCTTACCACACCTACCCTCCCTTAAAAGGTATTGCAACAACACGTGAATAACACTACGTTATATAATAATAATATATTTCGTTAACTTCGCGGAAGCCGTCCGTGCGGTAGTTGGTCGGCGTGCACATCACGCGGACTATCTCGTGTCCCACTGCCAAGGTACGGACGAATAATACGAGTTTACAATGTTGTACGCGTTAAAACGTTATTATTGTCGTGTTTAAACGAGTTCGTATCCATTCGTATTTTACGGTTTGAAAAACCGAAACGAAACGTCACGTATCCGATCTCTTCTTTAATTAACCAATTTAATAATTTCTCGTCGTAAATCCCAGCAACCCGATAACCGTTTACGAGTATTATCTGGTCCCGTTCCGTCCGCAACGATAATATATATATATATACTTGTACCACACATCGCCGACCTCACACGTCCGCCGGTGTAAGATAATACACTCGGAGGGAACGATTTTCTCGTTTTATGCTCGATGTAAGTTATTGGCCGGCGCGGTAGTAGCCCCAGCTATTATCCGGGCACCGGTAATTCAATTACACCAGCAATCGTAATAATAACATCTAGTACGATATTTCGAATAATATACGACTTTCAATTAATTTTTCTCAGCCACTCGGTTTTTCGCCGAGCTCGAAACACCGATTGTGTAAGCTAGAGCTAATAATGATAATACATTATTTAATCAACCGACCATACGTTTCATATAGGTACAGGGTGACTCGAGTCTATTTAACAAATGCAATAACTTTTTTTCTGTTCCTTATTTTCAATTTTTTTTTCTTTAATTAATACTCGAGTCATGCACTACAGCAAAATTTAATTTAAAGATTTTTTATTTTTTTTATTTTCAGAATTCTTCTTCAAAAACTTTAACTTTTCTGTATCATTTGGTAAAAAACCCATAAAAGCCGTTTTGTGAAACAGATTTTCAAAAAAATGTTGGTACTTATCTTTAACAAAGTCGTGTCTGTTAATTAAAGAATTAAATAATTAACATTAAGTGTTTGTTAATTTTGTACGATTTTTTTAAGTTTGTGAACATTTTAACAACAATATTGCGTTTTACATGATTTGATTACTTATTATTGTATAGAACAATTAATTAAATAGTTAATTGAAATTTAATTTATTCCAAGATTTTTGTCGTCACTCATAGCCATAGGCGCAACTAGGGTCAATTTTTTGGGGGGGCTAGAATTGTTTAAGTCACACTAACATAAGCTTATAAACCGGATATCCGGATGGCTACTGACAAATAAATAAATACACAAATAAATTCATATGATATTACAATATTTTAATTTTTAGTTAAGTTATTATTCAATAGAATACTAATTTTCTATGAGCTGCTCCAAATTTATCAATAATTGTTTTTGTCTCTAAACTATTTGTTAGATCCCTTTCAATATTAATTATTGATAAATTTGAAAATCGCTCTTGTGTCATTGTAGTCCTCTGCCAAGTTTTTAATCTACGCATAGAAGAAAACGAACGTTCACACGTAGCGGAACTAACAGGTATTGTGAAAGCTACCTGTAGCAATTTATATAAATTTGGGTACACATATTCAGTGACCACTTGTTTGATATCATCAATATCAAAGTTCTCTTTAATTCTAGCCAGGCAGTTTTTGGCAACAAGCATCTCTGACTTCAGAAAATCAATTGATGTATGTGTTACATCCTTAGAATAAATAAAAAATATTAAATTATTATTTACTTATTTAGATTACTCTTAACTTAAATTTACCTTGTAGTGTTCGATGAAATAAAGTCCATTATTATAGTCCATTTTGCAACCTGGATAATAACTTAAATAATAATAATTTCAGGTTTTTTTTAATTAAAAAAAAAAATTTTCCAATTTCTATGACGAATAAAAAGTACGTAAGTCATGGCTTTATTTGGGGGGGCTAAAAAAATATTTGGGGGGCTAAGCCCCCCCTAGCCCCCACCTAATTGCGCCTATGCTCATAGCATTAAATGCCTAGAATATTATTTCTAAATCGCGTACATAAATTCATGGAAATATTAATCAAAATCACTGGCTTAATTTTGATAGAACATATAATATAATAATTTAAATATTTAAATTCGCATTTTTAAAAAATTTAAAGCAATGTGATAAATTAATGACAACACTCGAGTAAGATACTTTAATACAATTATTATTTTAAAAATATTGTTTACAGAATAGCTATTTTTTAAATGGTAAAATAAAATTTTTATTTTGAAATTGAGTTTCAAAAATGTATTTTAATACGATTTTGGTGTAGCGTAGTATTGAAATATTCATTAAAAAAAAAAAAAAAAACAGTTATTTCATTTGTTAAATAGATCTGACTCATCCTATATACCTCGTATACCTATATGTATAATGTATATATATATATTTTACTTTGAATTTTTCGATTTTAATTATCGTTATAACAACTTAATTATTAGATTGAAATAATTTATGTATTCAACGTTGAGAGTGTGAGAGTTACAGGAACCGATTCATAAAATTTCAAATTATTTCTCTCTTGACACTTTCGATACCTACCTACATGAGTTATAACATATCCAAGGATCAGATAAATGCGCTGTGCACGTGAAGTCAAATTAATGCTTACAAAATAATTAATTGATGCACTAAAATGTCCACTGAAATATGTTTAAATGAAATATTTTAAAATTTGTATTGCATCAAATTAAAAATGTCTTTAATGTGAACGTCGAAAAAATTAATTAGTAAAATTTAATTTGTTTTATAATTTTAACTTTGCTTTGGCAATAACAAAAGTATGACACCGACTATTAAGTAATAGCCGGTTTGCGTTTATTTAGTACGCGCATTGGCATTTCAATATCTGAGAAAATAGAAGAAGATTAATTAGAGGCGGTGGCCGAGTGGAACTTGATCGATAGCTATACATTTAAGATTACAAAATAACATATGCCGAGTAAAATTTACTTGTCAAACTCACCGTTTGAAATGAATGCTTTTTTTTAAATATTTAACATGTTCAACTGAGAACAGATGAAAAAAAAACGTTAATACGGTTAAATTAAGAAAAATCAAATCTTAAACGTTTAAATTGGGTGCAAGTAAAGACACTGAAAAATTCAGAATCTTTGAAGAATAATGCATACGAAATAAAATTATGAAATATAGTATATGAAACAAACAATTAGAACGCTTCTGATTCGGTGATCTCGGCATGACTATAATAGGTATCGATAACATTTACTTTTTAATGTTCACTTTTCGAATATTAGACATTTTAACGTTTACATAGCTGTTGTAAATAGTTTAAATTACTCAATGATCTATAGATCTTTGGTTTAACAATAATAATCACGTTGAATATTGGGCGTATCTAAATTGTTATGAATTCAATACCCATCGAAAATCGACGGTGTATCAATAATTACGACGACGTGTAGGTATAGACAAAATGGGTTATGCAGATGTACTCCAATGAAGGAATTATGAGATTCTCGTGCGGATCTGAAGAAACTTATTTTTCGGATTTCTGGCATAATCCATAGATAAAATATAGTTTGGAAAAGCGCACAAAGAAAGGTGCACGCGTGAACGGTATGAAATAACGCAAAATTAAAATTAAAAAAAAAAAAAAATTATTAATCCCGACTGATATTTGTTTTGTTTTATTTAGCTAAGGCTACGTGAATGCAGTATAGTTCGATCGATGTGTATTGATCGAGAATAAATCACTTGAACGGAAACAAAGGAATATTATTCACGAGGTATACTATTTTTTGTTACCTCTAGAAAAGAGAGTCGAGTAGAATGTGTTTGAAAAATTGCATTTAATTTATTCCACTGCGCCTTGGATTTTATGCCGTATACACCTAGTCGATTTGTTTTTTTTTTTTGAGCATAATATGCGCATCGATTATATTTTTCTACGAGTTAATACGCATATTTTATTAATTTGAAATCATTTACATAAAATTACGCTAGTAAAACACATATAAATAAATAAATAAAAAATGTATATATAATATATTATGTATATATATGAAATGGCTGTGATAATATCATAACAGATGGTACAGGTAAACGTATCGAAAACATCTAATCGTGCAGCGCATTTCAAGGCGAAAAATCAATTAACATATTATACCACATACGACGTGTAGTCATGCATCGCGTACGCGATATGCCCTTATAATCACGCGGAAAAAACGAATTACATAACAATGGGAATAAAACAAATTAAAACCCATCAATTACGTTCGTTCGTCCGCTAAGAACGTCTCTCGAAAGTACAAGACGCCGCACGTGTAGTAATAGATGTAGTAGTATTAGTAGTAGTTGTTGTTGTAGTAGTAGTAGTAGTTGTTGTTGTTGTAGTATTAGTAATAACAGTAACAATGGTAGTAGTAGTGATAGTAGTGGTGGGTTTCTACGGTTTTCCACGGTAATAATAAGCCAACAACGGCGGTTCGGTGTTTACGCCTACTCGAAATCCTACTAGGACGTTTGCGTCTGCTCGTTCGGCGAGATTTAAAAAAAAAAAAAAAAAAAACACTCGCGTGCGCATAATACGTCCTATTCGTATGTACGTCTCATACGTACGTACACGACGCTACCGGACGACGACCAAAGTCCCGAGAACACACATTTACCAGTCGCGGCGACGGCGCATTTTACACCTATGACGAGGAAACCAGACGCACTCCTCTCTCGGTCGTCGTAGGCTTCGGGTGTACGTATTATGGACGGAAAGAGAGAGAAAGAGAGACAGAGAAAATCGGTATGGAACTGGTTTTTTTTTTCTTTTCGTAATTTACCGTGGAAACGGTATCAACGTGTGAGGTACGGCCGATTGATATTGCGGCACGAACGATCGGACACGTTGGGTTTCGGCTTTGCAACAGGTGTGTGTGTGTGTGTGTGTGTGTGTGTGTGTGTGTGTGTGTGTGTGTGTGTGTGTGTGTGTGTGTGTGTCGCCGCGTGAGAGTTGTTTGCGCTACTTAGGTATCGCCGAAACCGCGGGCCCGGTATACGTTACCGCCCGTGCGTCGTCGGGCGTTTCGGTTTCGCGGTGATTCGAAAACGCCGTCCGACTTTCCGGATTACGGTCGTGATCGCACGCGTGCGCCTGACCCGCACGGACTCGGGGTGTCGTCGAATCGCCGCCACACGTGTAAACGTACGTGCAATCTCAGGTCTCATAAGACCGTCTTCGGGGGGGGGGGGGACGTAGAAAACTTTGGACTTTTATTCTGTTTCGTTTTGATTCCGTCGTCTAACGTTTATGACAAATCTACAAAAACAAACTTTTACTTTATTATATGTTTTTTTTTTATGTTTTCAATTATCTACAAAGTCATAAACGATTCTGACATTCTGTATTGGTAAAGCGAAAAACCGTAATTGTTCGTTTTTTTTTTTTTTCGTTTACGCGTCGAATCGACTAAAATACATTTGAACGTTCGTTCTGCGGAACCCGAAAATACACGGGGGTGGTAAACGCCACAGTATCGTATTATTTATTATCGCCATCACCGTCGGGTTTCATGTTTTTTACGCTACTATCATTGCGGCTAGTTATCGCGACGCTGAGTCACGACGACGGCGATCGGTTTTTTTTTATTGCGTTCAGAATTTCGTCGGATGAGTTATATTATTATTATGTGTTATTTTCAAATTGATTTGTCGGGCATTTTTCGTGTTCTGCAATAAACTAAAAATCGTACATGGAATCGTATAGGCGTTTTAGTTTGATTTATTTTTTTCTTTCGGAACGATTTTGTTCAGTCTTTTGGGCGTGTTCGACAACTTCCGACGTGTTAATGTTTGCGCGTCGGGAAATGATACGGGATGAAGGGCCGTCGATAATTTTATTTTACCACCCCTTACACCGATTTTACTCTCAAAGCGCGGAAAACGAATAAATGTTTTTTTTTTCAAGAACTTTGCCGGAAAGCGAAAGATAATAATTCAACACGTACACAAACGCGTAATATATATATAATATATATATATATATATATATATATATATATATATATATATATATATATATATATATATATATATAATATATTAGTTTCACTTCACTCCACTTGTAATAAGATCGGTGGCGTGTCCGACGCGTTCTCGTGTGTCTAGAACTTTGGGCGCACAAATGCACACACGCGATATCGCATCGATAACACACTACACATGCTGCACGTGTCTGGGAGTCGGCGATGGACTCGATACCGAATCGGACGTGCGGTTATAGTTATCACTTATAACTATTATAACACGCGGATTGTCGAGAAACTCGACTCGTTTCTTTTGACGTACACTTAATAACTCCTTTTGCCTCAAGATTGAGCACCAACCTCACGATTATTCCCCTGTATTACACCATTCAAAACTAAATAATCTTTCCGGCAGAAGAGTCTTAGCCAATCTCAACTTTCTAAATAAACTAGTTAACGGCTCCGTCAAAGCACCCGAGCTTCTTGCAGAGGTGAACTTCAGAGTTCTATGCTGATCTTCCAGACTATGTGCTCCCGACTATATGTCCCTCGTCATTCCACAAATTATGACCGTAACCACCCTATCCACCGTATGATGCGATTAGTAAATGTTAATAATATTATTATTGTTTTTAATACATTGTACGTATCTGTTGCTTATGTCAATATTACTAATCTTAAACTGTACCTTGGGCACCAGCCTGTAATGTAATATTAATAAAAAAGTTAAAAAATAACAACGAGCGGAATGATTAGCGTTCGTTTGGACTCTCGTTCACGGTGTATTTGATTTTAAAGATAAAAGTTTTAATATCGACATCGCGACTGAGACGTACTCGTCTAACTAGAGACGATAAAAAACTGAGATTTGAAGATAATCCGAAAAAAAAAATTAAATTAATTAACGTCAATACCGTGTAGTCGTTTCAAAGAGGCGAAGATCGTGGACTATCAAGTTTCAACTACGTATAATATTAAGTATTTATATCATAGGCGTGCACAGACTTATGAGTCAGGTTTGGCTAAATTTAATCTGACCACCCATCTTCTCACACCGATTACACACTGAAACGATAGAGATTTCTTTTTTCTAATTTCACAGAGCTACCTTTGTCTGATAATTGGCTTATACCAGCGTTCGTTTTTCATTTCAATCCAATTACGATTCAAGCAAATATTATCTAATAAAATGATTTTAAAATGTTCCAAACGTACGTATGACGACGATAAATGATTAAATAAAATACCTACTAGCAATTAACTTCAACATTAGTTTATAATAATTATAAATTATTTGCTTTTACGACACGGGTAGAAAACTAATGCTCGGAAGTCGGTTTGTATTATGCATTTCTATATTACAGTTTATCGTATAGACAAACACAAACGCGTAAAAATCAAAAAAAGCAAATTAGGAGTTATGCAAAGTATACCTATATATTTGACTATATGACTGTAATAATAATATTAATCATAATCTCCGAAAAACCAAATTACATACCTGCCCGTTTTCGTAGTTATTATATGCCGCACATGTGTATGTTTGTGGGTGTTGACGCGGTTTTAGTTGGAACAGTATAATTATTATTGTATCGCGACGGTGTAAAGCGTTTGTAAATATTACTCGTCAAAATCGTTAATAGTCGTATTAAACGTTACGTAACTGTTGATGAGAACTTTGAAAACGAACCACAACGTTAATTCGTATAATACTCTCGTGTAAACGCCAAATGAATCTGTAACGTGCATGTTTTGCACCACGTGATAAAACGTTCGAACGTGTGTGTTCAAACGCGACTTATTCGTATGGTTCTATTATAATATTATTATATTATTATTATTGTTATTATTATTATTATTACGATTACAATATGGTATTGATGGATTACGATCCCTAGGTGCCTGATGTCTATATAATATACGGCATAATGTAATATAGAATGTGACAGAAGTGTGATAGGTAGATAGATAAATAGATTGTTGGACAGAGATAAAGAGAAACGAAAGTAGAGGATACAGCGAGAGAGAGGGAGTGAGAGAGAGAGAGAGAGAGAGAGAGAGAGAGAGAGAGAGAGAGAGAGAGAGAGAGAGAGAGAGAGAGAGAAAGACTGACTTGATCTAACGCACTCGTATATATCAGCTTTCTTGTCATAATATTCCTGAGGTGACTTTATACTCGTTTTTGTGGTTCGCCCACGGATTCCGCCGAGACCATTACTACGACTACGACGACGGACTGCGTGTGTATTATAATAATAATAATATGTGCCCGACCGGGCAGACCATTTTACGCATATTATAATGTATAGAAACGTGTGGCCGTTATATAGGTCCATCGATGCCGCCGCCGATTTATTTACCTACTTGCGAGGTCTCGGACACGTTTTTTTTTTCATTATTTTCTCTCTCTCATTCTTTCACCCGTATGCACACACACACACACACACACACACTCTCTCCGTATGTGTCTTTTCCGCTTCATTATCATTGTTATAATATTGTGTTGTGGTGGCTGCGGCGACGGTAGGCCGTCGTCTGCCGCTCGAATGTATTCCAATTACCGCGTGACTTTCCGACGGATGCTGTACGCACACACACACACACACACACACACTCACACACACACACACACACACACACACACACACGCGCGCGCGCGCGCGCGCGACGGGTCGGCGGCGTCCGACTGCTTCATGGAGTTCGTGAGCGTGCGTGCGTGTGCGTGTGATTTACGTTTGACAATGGACCGTCTTTAATTGTGTTTATTTATCATAGTGCGTGTGTGTGTGTCGTCCCTTTGAGACCGTGCGTGCCACGCAGTTGTTTAACTTTACACCGTATCGGTTTCTTGTGTCCGCCCCATTGTACGTGACGTCACGGCGCACCACGGTCGACCGTCGTAAAATCTCGGGGACCGCGCCGCGGCGACACGCTAAATATTGCCGTACACGGACATGTACCCGCACGACATTATCATATACACACACACACACACACTCGTGCACATAACACAACACAATGATATAATATACGCGTTGTTATTATTATTATTATTGTCGGTGTCGCGTATGCCCGGGCGCGAATGCCTCCTATTCATACACCGTGTCCACGCACCTCCTCCGGCACGGTGCTTTCTGCGAGAAGAAAAAAATCCGGTGCGTTCGCCGAATAATCGATTTCCAACTGGGCCGACGTACCGTGCACAATGGGGCCGGGCGCGCCGTAAACGTTTGGGCTATAAATATCCGACGAGACCAATAATAAATAAACGCTTTTATTCTCGTGTTATTTTTTCCTTCTGCTTCTATTTCTGCGTATTTCTTCGACGGGAAAATAATAATAAAACACAATTTTCCAATTGTAAAATACTATTATTATTATCGCCGCCGCTGCCGCCGCCCGTCCTACGCACGACGCGCCGACGGTCGACACTTATCCCGCTGGCCGCAGCGACAATCGTCGATTGACGTCACACACGAATGTGTCCTGTGTCTAGCGCATATAAAAATACACATTGTTATTCTTTTGAGTCGCATGTTTTTCGTTCGGCACTCGTGACCGTTTTTGTTCGCCGTCGAATCCGGCGGCCCCCCCGAGTAGACGATTCACAAACGATCCGGCCATCTGCGCCGCGATCGCCTGAAACGTGATTGGATTCGAGATTTTTCTCGTTTTTCACGTCGTCGACGAAATGACCGCGGAATAGATGCCGGTTTTACTGATTGTCGCCGCGTTCCGCGAACGCGTCATTTTACCATGCGTGAACGACGAATATGTTTTTCCCTCGTTTTGTTTCGTGTCTGTGTATAAAAACGTCCCTCCCCAGAACTCGCTATGCGTTGTCACGTGGCACTGTGTAAAATGTAAAATGTGTCGTAAATAGATGATCTTATCGTGTTTTTCACGTTTTTAATTAAAAACAATTGTATTGCATTTTTGGTATGTACGATGATGATTTGAGCCCCCTTACCCGGTTAGGTTAGGTTGACCGGTCGCAGAAATCAAACTACACGATGTTAAAAAAAAAGTTATTGATCCATGTTTGGTTTGTAATAGGAACATTCTCGTGTATATTCTATTGAAGTATTATCAGAGTTTAAATTATATTTTGAGCAGTCGCGTCGATTCGTATGTTCAATTGTACATTTATAAAAAACATTTTCGTTTCGAATTCTGCAAATTTACTGTATATGCTTTTAAATCACATGTCGGTAGGTATTCGATTATTTAATGCTCTTTGACCTAAATGTCTCGTTTATTTTATAACACGAGTATGTCATAAGAATAGGCCTTATGTCATTCGAACATGAACCCAAGTCAAGTAGGCGTTGGTTAAACCGAGAAAAACGATTGAACATTTCTCTTTTCAAACGAAAATAGTAATTTTGAGTAAATTTAAAATAAAATTATGTACGATAATATTATAATATTACGGTTTATCGGTAAGAAGTCTTCGTGAGGGTAATTTTTTCATCACATTTGAGGGAGACATAACACTAATAGAAATCGTCACAAGTTGAGCCCATATTGATCGGTGTGGAGGAATAGATGATCATATTATGGCAAAACGATTAAACGTCGTGATTTTTACGAGAAAATTTTGCACGAGCTCTTGAGCAAATCGGATGTCATTGCAGCGTAGCACCGAAACCTTCAGAATTAGCTCGAGGGAGGTGCCTTCCGCGCTCGACTCGTGTAGTGCGATTATTCGTACGCTTTGTGGCACCACAGAGTAAAAAAAAAAAAAAAAAACAAAAACAGAAAAACGCATTTTGACGACGCAGTGTATCAGCCAGAGCACCGAAACAATAATTATATTAATAATAATAACAATAATGATAATAATATTATAATTAATTATAAACTGGTGGAGCGGAGGTCGTCGTGTTCGATAATTTATTATTTAACATTGTCCCGGCGTACCAACACCACCACGGCCACCGCAGGCCGGGCACACTCGCGTTACATTATCTTTCGTTCGTTTCGATATTTATACAATATTAATTATATTATTATCTTTGCGGTCTGGGCAGCGACGGCGGCGGCGGCAATGGCGTAAAGGGTTTCGTTAAATAAAACCGTCTCGGCTGCGGCTGCGGCGGGTTCCTGTACGATGTAATAATCGTTTTCTCGGTGTCTACTCTGGGCATTCAATAACGTTATTTTGTGCGCGTCCTGCGGCGGTCGTCGTATTTACTGACGCGATAATTAAAACGTATCTCGCCCCACGTGTTGCCGGTCGACGGTCCGACGCGACGTGAGAAAAGTATATTACTGCACCGGTCGCCGCCGCCGGGAAAACGACGGCGTTATTAAACACGTCGGTGCGTAATGCGCACGCCGGTTTAATTTCGTTATTTAAATCGGTTCGGACATATCGATACCATGTTTTGTCGGTCGTCGGCCGACGGTAATCGCCGTACGACGATGGCACAGTTGGATATTGTTAAGCTATTGCATAGCTTTTATCCGAAGGCTTTGAGCGCGGCGACCGAATCAAGAAATTCCGTAACGAAAAAAACCTAACACGCATTTTTTTTTTTTATGTATGGAGACACTTTTCCTTATCGAAATACTGGTCCAAAAGTTTCATTCAGCAACTTTTCAGAACGAAAACTTTGTCAAGATGGTACTTTTAAGAGCTCATTTTTCGAATTTCTCAATAGTTTTTCCAAGCGTGGGCGATAACCACCGATAAATTGACAAAAAACGGGAAAAATTCCGTATTCTCGATATTCGTGAAATCTATTTTATTTTTATAGCCATAACCCCATCAATAATAGAGCTAAGAACTTGAAAATTTTATTGACTACTAATAATAGTCATATGCATACTCAATTAAAATTTCAAAAAGATTTAACAACTTTTGATTTATATATATAACTCTGGAAATTTGAAAATTTCTCATTTTTTGGAAGTTTTTGCTTCGTAAAATTTTAACCTTTGGATATTAAGAGATGAAAATTTAATGCAATAATACTCAAAATTATTTCTACCGATGATGAAAAATTATTGAAAATCGTTAGTCACAATATTTTTTTACTAGCGTTTAAAGTTTGCATTTTGACGAAATGTCTTATTTTTAAATCAAAGTACACACTTAAATGCACGTAAAAAATAATTGGTGCTTCCTAAGTTGATAAAAATGCTATGCAATAGCTTTACCACGGCAGTCGCCGAGTACCACACGTATTCCGTATTGTTATAATATAATATCTTTATGCACTTAAACACACGCACACAAACACATTTCATAATGCATTTTTTTTGCGTTTCCACATTTTCCACCACCCACATAGTCCGTTTTACTCCGGGCTGGTCGATCGATCGGGGCTCGGGGTAACGGGGTAAGAGCCTTGACCCATCTCGCGTGTGCCACCGATGACCCGTCTCGACGTACCCACGACATAAGTCCACTACACGATATATATTATATGTATACCGTCGAATGATACGCGACGACGGTGACGCCACGTTCAGTGTGCCTGCGCCGACTAGCCGGCCGGCGATTTCAAGTTTCTTCGCAGTCGCAACGATCGGATCGTTACTTATCGTTGCGTCACCGAAAATATTCTAAAACGCCGCGGACGGGCTCCCGGGCGAAAACTGTCGTAACGACAATAGCAATAACGTCATTCCAACACGGCGTTTATGCTCGTATAATATTATCGGTGTACGAACTCAATGCGAACGTGTACCCAAAAGTCGGTTGAAAAGTCGCGGCGGGGAACTTTTGCCGGTGCGCCGCGTCACAGTCACCGGAATCGAAATTCCCGTGAATCATTGCGAGTTTACACCTGCACGCGGCACCGCTCGGCGTACACAGAAGCAGGGGGGAACCGTGTGGAAATCCGTCACTCTCCGTTTTCCCGGGCTCGCCGTTCGAGTAAAATGTCTTATGGATTTTTTCCGGTCACGTCATAAAAATCGACGATAACGATTTTCGCGGTGAACCGGACGCGAACGCGATCGCTCCTGGTAGACCGGCGGTGCGGCTCGAAGCGGACGCGTCGTCGTCGTCGTCGTCGTGTGTAGAAACGATTACGACTAATGAGACACATGTCGGTAGCTCCGGCGTGCGCTGACGGGTCCGATGGTCTATGGCGACGGTGAAATATGGTGCGTGAGACGTCGTGGAAGAAAAGCGTTTGACCGAGAAAGCTTCACCAAGACGAGAATCCGATGGGACAGATGGCGGCGATCGATTCGTGCTGGCCAAGGTAAGTGGTGTGCCAGTGGTGATCGTTAAACGAACACAAACACGCGCGTGGCATCGCTTATACATAATAATAATTATTATTATTAGTACGAAGAGCCACACACGCAGTGGATACGGAGGCGCGCGCGTGCGCTAGCACACAAACACATGCACATGGCCGCTCGAGAATGTGTTTAAAATCGGTATTTCAACCTTATACGGGGGTGGCGACGCAATAACGGTCGGACGTGAAATTTAGTTTAAAAAATTAACTAGTCGTCGAAACGCTAACTAACACGTTTAACGAGCGGTTTTATTATTATCGTTATTATCATAATACAACGTTCACGGTGTGCCGCGTCTCCTTATGGGTCGTCCCACGCGCGTTACACCCCGGCAAAGGTGTAAAAAGCATATTTCAGGGAGACGGCGGCCGTCTCGCGCGTAACGTAATATTATTACGGTCGTTTGCCGCTCTGCCTACCGCCGACGCCGACGCCGCATACCACGGGCCGCGACGGCGTGCGGTACCCGGTCGTGGGTATACGTACATATATAATGCGTACGGTGCACCGGTATACGACGCCGACGAAAGAGAAAGAAGACCCGCTCGGTCGGTCGGGTGTGCGTGTGAGTGCGTGTATGCTCGTGTGCGTTTGCGTGCTTGATATATTACAATCAAACTCAGCGGGGCCGAAAACTAAATAACACACACACACACACACACACACACACACACACACACACACACACACACACACACACACACACATATGATATTACGGGAAACCGCCACCACCCGACACGGGCATCGGACGTCGTCATAATATGACCGTGACCACCGATGCCGCCGCAGTGAGTATATCATACACGTACATGTCATGAGTTTAGGAGGTCCCCTGCGTGTGCGTGTTAGAGCGGGCGCGCGTGACCTCTTCACCTCCGTGCCGGAAAAACCATCAGTTACACCATTGACACACGAGCAATCACAATATTTGTTCTTCGGTCGAACACGGGCACAAAAGACAAAAAAAAAAAAAAATTGAAAAAGAAAAAGAAAAAATAAAAGGAAAATATAACACACATTTTATATACATAACACGTGAGAAGAGAATAATAACAAATATACATACAAGCCGTCCGACGCGTAGTGTACGTAGGTATAACAATATTATACGGCACGCCGACTCTAAATCACGTTTTATAGCCGGTCGAATAAACGCAATGCGTGTACATTTATCGCCTCGCGGTCCTCCCATATTATTATTACTATTACTATCATTGTACTAAACGGACACAAGGGTTATACGGCACATCATAATATATACATATATGGATAAACTGAGTGTGTATGTGTGTGTGTGTTTGTGTGTGTGTGTGTGTGCGTGTATTACAGGTACAATAACGTCGTGGGTGCATAATACACAGATTTTTTTTGTGCCCTCTGTGTATAGTCATAATAATAATAATATTATGTGAACCGTCTTCGTGCAGTGTGCCGAGTCTCACCTGTGTTGATAACGACACGAGACTAACCTTCGCCGGCGATGTCGCGTCGCGCCCGTGAGAGCCGAACGCAGACTCGGTGGCAGTCGCGAGAAATACCATCGTTACAGGGACGCCCGCGGTGAAAATCGTTTACGGCTTGGGCACGGAACGTTTTTTTTTTTTTTTTGTCACGACGCGTTCGCTTTTACCCACTCTTCAGTTCCGCCCTTGAACTAAGGTGTACTGCACACGTCTCTCGCACACGGGTAAATCGTTGGATTCGGCGCGAAGACTGCACGAGTCCACGTGAGAGTACGTTTCGGGTTTTTCGACAAAAAATGTTATGTGATGATCGCGGAGTATTGTATCATCGACTGAGTAGTGACGGACGCTCTGAGTTCGACTGTAGAAACAAACCGTATTTTTATAATATACGCTCGCATGCGCCGTGTGATTAGTCTCGAATGGTCGTTTTTCGATCGATTCCACGGTCTCGGGAGAAAAATATTTAAATCATCGATCACTATCGGTTATTATCGGAAATGAAAGGAACTCGCCATAATTGTGTGGGTACACTATTCGCATTCACTGTTCGGATAAACCTCCGAACACCGTGTGATTGCCAAAGCAGGGCATGCGAAATTTCTACTGTAACATTTCTACTGTTATAATATTCCACTGTTCACAAAGTACGGTTTCGTTTCCACTGAGATTAATGTTTCGACTTTTAGTTGTCCTGGTCGTAAAATACCAACGATTTTTTAGTAAATCTACAGTACGAAAGACTACAATACAATCAAGAATTTATATTTTATGATATACAAATATTCTCCAATAATGTTATTGTGACATCTAAGATCTGATCTCAAAACAACTGTAGCATTTAAATTTTTTATTTTTTTTTATTTTAGAAATCAAATTGATATAAGCCGATGCGTAGGTGATATTTTCATCAGGTTTTTTTAAAATTTCCAACACGTTTGTTAACCAGTTTAATAAAAGCTCATTCAACGACGGTAAAAATCAATTTTTTTTCATTTTCGATTTATTCGTTGAAAAATCGACCGTACCGACGTAAGCGGGTCGTGGCTTCTCGGTAACTTCCACGCGAAACGGACACTTTTCCTGCGGCGAGGCCAGTTCCGCCGGGCCGGTGCCTCACGGATTCGATTATATGCCGACAGAGATCATTTCTTGCGGACAGAGACGTGGGCTGATATTGAATTATTATTATTATTGTTATTATTATTATTTCTATTATAACTGCCTATTATTGCAATACGTCCGACCGTCGCGTGTGTCACGTGACGACAATGGACTATTATAATAATACGTATAATCAACACGTACAAACACACGAACAGCGCGTACGTATTATTTATTTTTTCGTAAAACGTTTTGTCCGGTTGTCACGTCGAATATTTCCGATTTCGGGGACGCGTGAAAAGGACCGATAATCTGCGGTGTACGCGTATTTGTGTTGCGGTTCGGCGGGATCCGGGCGACGCGTCGTACAAAACACCGGCGTGTCGGACCGCCGCCGGACCCAGTAAAATGGCGACGGCTTACGTTTTGCCGAATTTTTCCGCTCCGATTGACGCGCGGCGGCGGCGGATTAGCCGCGTCCCCGGGTAGGCACAGACACCGTACATACACGCGTACACTTACGCATTGTTGTACGCGCGCACAGTCGACGATAATGACGAACGAACGCTGTTGTGGCGACGCGTCGTCTGCAGTGGAACGTATTATTATTATTATTATTATTATTATTATTTGTGTACGCACGTTGGCGGCGGCGGGCAGAGTGAAATGTCCGCTATAGGACGTTAATCCGTCGGAAACGAGATCCGCGCGTGCGAGCGCTTCTCAACCGTGTATTTCGGTCAAACGCGCCATCACGATTTGATCATTGTGGTCACACGAAAAAGCGCCGCGTCTCACGAGTAAAGCACGGATGCGTGCACGGTCAATACAAAAATTGTATTGTTATACTATTCGAAAACGTTTTCCGCGCGAACGCCTTCCCTCGATAACACCACGGATCAAGCGAAAACACGCGTTTTATTCCGAGTTAGGTATTATTATTACCTATTGTCGTTGTCGTTTCTATACCCCCGGCGTGTGTGCGTGTGTGTGTGTGTGTGTGTGCGTGTGAGTAGTATTTTTCGAAGAATTTCCTCAGATTTTTTTTTTCTTCGTCCATTCACCGCGTACACAAGAACATCATAATATTGTTGTACATTGTTGTGTATACGGCCCTGTGCATTTATTGACGAGCAAACACCACAAATACGCCACCGTTTATTCACTTCC